>CM035169.1:31608821-32009419 GCA_020205615.1 Panax quinquefolius | reverse complement strand
AGAGAGACGGTTCCAATCCCATAATTATCATTATGTAGGAGTCGTTTGAAGTTTCCTTTGGTTCTCAGCTCCACTCCCTAACACGGGTGGGTATATAACATTTAATTCCTCTAACAAAGCACAATTTCATTTAAATTTGAGAAAAGCATAATTCAACAAATATGACCAAGAAAAGAATAACTAGCAAAATAAAAAATAAATATGATCAAAATTTTATTCCATGGAGACCAACTGAAATTTTTTGAGTAAATTGGAGGGCCATTCTTGAAACTGAGATGGGCCCATAAATGACAAGTCGCTTGAAAAATATTACTACAACAATTAGCAATCAGAAATAGTGCCTTTACTTTTGCTTCCAAAAATTGTAGCAGTAATATCAAAAACTAATACTATTACTGTATAAAAATAGTGCTCTTTATTTCATTACTATCATTATTATAAATATCTCCTTTGTAGGAACAAAGATATTCAAACTTTATAAAGCTTCTTCAAAAGCTCCCTGTTGAACCATTTTTATTTCTACCAAAAACACTAACCAAACCACTCCTCAATATGTCCCCTCCTATTCTTCTCCTCTTCCTCTTGTCTATCACCGTCGCTGCCACGGCAGCATGCTACCAGCTGCAGCCAGGTTTTACCGGAAAACTTGTCCGGAAGCGGAATTTATCGTTAGGGATGTGATCAAGAAGTCCATGATTAGAGAACCCAGAAGTGGTGCCTCTGTTATGCGTTTACAGTTCCATGATTGTTTTGTTAATGTAACTAATACAAAATTTCTAACATATTTTTTTTGCCTTTTTTCCCCGTATCTATAATTCTTGTAATTCTGATTATTATTATTATTTTGAATAATTTTACAGGGTTGTGATGCTTCTTTGTTGCTGGATGATACACCAAACATGGTGGGAGAAAAGCTGTCTCTTTCAAATATAAATTCACTAAGATCTTATGAAGTTGTTGATGAAGTGAAGGAAGCCCTTGAAAGGGCTTGCCCAGGCATTGTTTCTTGTGCAGATATCATAATTATGGCTTCTAGAGATGCTGTTGCTCTGGTAAATTCTGTCACCTTAATCTTCAGAGTAGAAACTTTTTCATGGTGGATTTTGGGCCCAGTGCTTTAATGAACAAGGATATCAGATTAACATGAAGATTAAAGGTTAATTAATTGAAAAAAGTGGACATACACAACACTTATTGACTACATTTTTTAAGTGTAATCTTTTCTTCTTTTTCATCATTCTTCTTCTTGGACGATTGTTAAGAAAGAGAGAAACTCTAAATTAATCTAATCTAATTTTGGAATGGATGGAGTATCAGTTAAGCAAGGACTCAAAAGTGTGACCGTGAGATATTAAACCATGGAGGTCTTGCCGGTTGCTTCCCCTTGAAATTACTTGCTAGTCTTTATATCTTCCTCTATGTATATGTGAAATTGGGATGAGAAAATTCCTTGAAATACGCTCTGCTCCCTGTGTCCGGAAAATAGTGTTATTTTCTTTAGTAATATTAGTCCATTAAAATTGGTACTCTTATATCTATATAATAACTATATATATATATATATATATATATATATAAAGCATGACTAGGTCCTAACATGTTTGATTACAAAATTGTGGATTTGTTGAATTCTTTTAGTAGTATCTAACTAAGCTTTATGATTTGAACAGAGTGGAGGACCTGATTGGGAAGTGAAATTGGGGAGAAAAGATAGCTTGACGGCAAGCCAAGAAGATGCGGACAATATAATGCCAAGCCCAAGAGCCAAAGCAAGTTATCTGATTGACCTCTTCAGCAAATTCAACCTATCTATCAAGGATCTTGTAGCCCTTTCAGGGTCTCACTCAATTGGCCAAGGACGGTGTTTTTCTATTGTGTTTAGGCTATACAACCAATCCGGGTCAGGCCGGCCAGACCCAAGCATTGAACCCAAGTTTCGACAAAAGTTGGACAAACTTTGTCCAGTTGGTGGAGATGGAAATGTGACAGGGGGGCTGGATGCTACACAAGAAATATTCGACAACCAATATTTCAAGGATTTGGTAAATGGTAGAGGGTTTCTTAATTCGGATGAAACGTTGCTTACGTGTGAAGAAACTCGAGGATTTGTGAAGCAGTATAGTGTTGATGAGAGTGCATTTTTTGAGGACTTTGTGGAAGGAATGATCAAAATGGGGGATTTGCAATCAGGGAGGCCAGGGGAGATTAGGAATAACTGCAGGGTAGTAAATAGGCAGCAGCAGGCAGAGGAGAAGGAATTGTTGGATGCTTCGTGGATGAGAAAATTGAAGTTATTTTTAAAAGTTTAGATCATGTTTGGGTCCTGTCAGTCAGACAGTCAGTCAGTCAGTAGTAGACTACTTGGTTGGTTATCAGTCATGTCACATGATGTGTATAGTTTTGTTTGGAAGTAGAGATAGATATATTAATTAAAGACAAGGCAAGGCAATGTTGAGAATATAAGTTTTCTGAATTATTATTATTATTACTCATTCTGTCCTAAATTAATTGTTCAGTTTTGATTTTTTAAAATTAAATTGACCATTTTTAAAACTAATTTTTTTTTATTTTTTATAAAATATAGGTGAAGAGATTATAACAAAAAAAAAAGTATATCTGATTTATTACTAATCCCAATTTTTATAATTTTAGAAATATATTTATATAGGCTTAATTATTAATTCTAAAAATAGTCAATTTAACTTAAAAAAGTTAAAACTGAGCAATTAATTTAGAACGGAGGGAGTATTATTATAGTCCTCTGCTTTGTTTTCTTCACTAGACTAGACTAGTGTTTGGAGCTTGTTGGGAAAATCAGAAATCTTTAATTATTAATCACTAAATTCACTCACTTAACTTATTACAACCGTCATAGTATCAATGATACAAGTCGAATTCTAGATGTAAAAATATAAGGTGGACCTCTTTTTCATTAAAAGAAATGAGATTATCGCGAATCCAAGACATTTAAAAAATTAACCAAATTTGCCTGATGTATAGGCAATTAAGAAAGCCGCATAAGTGAATATATAACCTACATAAAAGTGGGCTAATCCAACCAATCGTGTTTGCACAATGGAAAGGGCCACCGGTTTATTTCTCCAACGAATCAAATTGGCCAAAGGTGTGCGTTCATGAGCTCATGCTAAAGTTTCAATCAATTCTTGCCAATAGCCACGCCAGGAGGACCTCTCTAAGAGCAGCTTTTTCAACCACTTTAAGATACTCAAATAGGTGAGCCACATCAGAAAAATCATCTCTAACAGCCTCTTCAACCTTAGTCATCAAATCTGCAACTTTCTTCTCACTATTCAAATTTACGATTAAAGGCTAAAAACAATTATTCCGCTTGATGTAAAACTCATTGAATTGAAAAGACTGATGAGACATAAAATATGAAAGTAACAAATAATGCTCTTCAAATTGCCACGTAGGTCAACAATCGTTGATTTGAAAAGTTTTTTTTTTGCTACTACTCTTAGATGCTCTAATAATAAATCTATGTTCTCTTTCATCCCGACTATTCTCAATACGTCCACATTTGGCAAATTAATTCTTGCTTTTGTATTCATCATCTACAACAATCCATATTTAATTAAACCTTAGTAGTAGCTGTCCCCCATTTGCGGTTTCAATTTAAAACCAAGCAAGCATATACAGCCACTAAGCCACCTTCTACTTCAATTTAAGACAATTAATTAACTAAGTACAGTAGAAAAAAGGTTATTTGTGTACCCAGCAATCAATTCACTCCCCCTACTACCCCAGCATTCCATCCAAGGACGGATCCAAGGTAGGGGCAGGGGGCCATCTGCCCCCACTTAATTTTTAAGGGTCATGGAGCATGTATTGTATAATTTCATTGTGTCATTAAAATATCAAATATCATTTATACATTTTTGTAAAATTATTTAGTCTTATTTTTTATATTGTGTATAATTAATAAATAATTGTACTCTTTTACTGTTTTCTTTTAAAAATTTGTTCTCTTTTTAACAATTACAATTTATTTGATTTCTGTATTTTTTCCCCCAACATTTAGCAACAATAAATATTTTATTCAACTTAGCATCCCCTAAATTAATTTCCTCTCTAAAATTGTGTTATATTTAATTTTAAAATTTTTATTCAGTTTCTCTCTTTGATTTTTATACACATTTTATCTCTAACATTTATTTCCTATCGTGTCACTTTCTTTTACTATTTACTTATTATTTCTATTTAAAAAATTCATTCACTGTCTCACTCTAAATTTTCTTTTTCTTTATACAAATTTTAGGGAGAGAGAATATAAATAAATTTAGATTTTTTCCCTTCTCTAATGCTTGATGGAGTAATTTAGTATCTCCGTTCCAAATTAATAGAGAATCAATTTTGATATTAAGTTGAGGTATTTTCAGGTTTAAAATTGATATGAATACATTTTAATTTTGATATGAATACATTTTAATTGATATGAATAAATTAAGAAAAGAAATGATGATGTGTATCCTTAAGTTTATTTGTTGCTAAAATTAGTTCTACTGGTCGTTGCTACTACAACTGTTGAAAGGATATTTTTAGTCATGAATATAGATGCTGATGAAACTTCGTGTAACAAAATGGGAGATGAATGAATGACAGTTTATTAACTTACATTAAGCGTGATATTTTTACACCTATTAAAAATGAGGTTATCATGCAACAATTTTAAACAATGAAATCTCGAAAAATGTTATTATAAATAATATTTAAAAATTATTTAATTGGGTTTCATGTTATTTAATTTTTATTCTCAATTTTTTTTTTTTCGATTTTGACCCCATTAAATTACAAGGCTGGATCCGCCCCTGATTCCATCCTCCTCCTTCACACAAGTATTCTTATTTATTTAAATTTTTAAAACAACATATTTCTACTGGTAAATTCTCTAAAATCAAAATTAATTTTGAATTTTAAAACTTCAAAAATTGACCAGGAAGAGCAGCCAGCAGCAACAACAAATGGAACTATTTATTGAATGGGTGGGTGTGGGAGTAACGTTTTAAAAATAATAAATATTTATATTTTGACCAAAATGAATGAATTTACATTGATTTATATTAAAAAAAACTATCATAAATTAGTTTTTAAAGTCAAAATAGAACCTTTTCTCTAAAGGGACCGAGCATATCTTCAGATTCCGAGGGCCCATTCCTAGATAAGAAAAGCAATATAGCAAAACTATACAAAGAATGGTTTTCATATGATCATTAACATTACGATTCTTAATTTCATTTAGAAAAAGGCTGGGGGGGTGATGATTACTTAAAAAGTATTATAAGAATGATGTGGCACAGACGGATTTGTCAAAAACAGATTGCCATAAATAGTATTAACTTTGAAATTTTATCATTTCCTTCCTCGTTCTAATTTTTAGTTTCTCACACCGAGTCTTGCTATGGTTACCTAACAAGTGTCCTTATACCACACTAGCTATAGCTAGCTACCACATCCTTCTAGTGAAAGCTTGCTGTGCTACTAAAACATTGTTCTTATTCACAGCCAAGAAACTGATATAGTAGGCTGAAATGTCATCAAACAGATTCAAACTCCACAAATCCTAATATCTACTACCAAACATCAAGACCTAAATGATAGCCTAACTGGTCAAATTATAATAACACAATAGTAGTTTCAACTGTTCTAAATAGTCAACTTAGTTCTTACTCATTTTCAAGTTTCACCCTTAGTGTTACGCTAAAAGAGAAAGGTTCATATGAAATCAGAAAGGTGCAATTGGTCAACAAAAACATAATATGCAAAATGGAGAAAAAAGATGCGCATCACATGAAGAACGCAATTTGCATCACATGAAGAACGCAATTTATAACCCAAAAATGTCATACAATACAAGTATGGCAAAAGACAAATGAACTTGCATTAAATAACAGTCATAATCAACTCAACATACTATTGTATATAAAACTGACATTGAGAAAACTCCCCAAACCAAGGAGAATACTCTGTCTAGGCAGCAATAGACGGCTTTGAGGCTGCAGAGAGTCTGGACCTCTTCTTTGCCAAGCTCTCACTGCGACGTTCCCGCTGCTCCTTCAACCTACTGGCAAGAAGTTTTTGGTAGTCAGCTGCCTCTGACTTGGCCTTGGCAATCCTTTGCTTTTTCTCAGCAATTCTAGCACGCTTCCTTTGCAAAGTCAATGGAGTCACCAACCTCTGAATCTTGGGAGCTTTACTGACTTTCTTCCCTGTAAATACAGTTGAACAAAAATTAAAAGATTAAATTATTTTCCATAGTATTAGTTGACTATAATATCAAACATAATATAACATATATATATATATATATATTTCTATTAAAACTAGAGAATGAAAAAGATATTTCTATTTGTTGTGCTCACTAGTAAATTACAGAGAACTCACCAGCTTTAGTTGTGAAGGTACGACGATATGTGTTCACATACTTCCTGACATCATCTTCCTTGGTAAGGTTGAAGAGTTTCCTGATCTTTGATGCCCTCTTGGGACCTCTCATCCTTGGTTTCTCAACATCAGTAAGGCCAGGCAGATCATTGTCACCCTTCTTTACGATTACCAAGTTAAGAACTGATAGATCGGGGCTTACAATGCATCCTCTTACAGACTTCCTTCGACGCTCTCCATTACGCCTACCATATCCTCTGAAGCATGGAGTGCCTGCACATACAAACAAGTCAGATTACTTCCATCCAAAGAGAATATTAGTAGGCTAGCATCATATCCACATTTTACCAACCTCTAACAAGTAAAAGCCTAACACGGCCAGGAGTCAACACTCCCTGCTTCATTGGGAAACCTTGCTTGTCACAACCTCCCATGATCTTGAAGACATAACCCTTGAACTCCTGTAGTCATTTAATGTGCAAGTCACGATCACTCTTAAACAGAGCATATACTAAAATCATTGAGAACAGAAAATAACTTGTAAGATTGTCACACTCATACCTCGCCAAGAGCATCTCCGCTGACCTCTTGAGAAATCCTCTTGTCATAAAAAGCACGGCTGCAAAATAAAATTATATCAGATATTATACCACATCAGGAGTAGATTAGAAAATAAGAGACTTCAGAGGCAAAGCACATAACACAAGAAAAACAAAAATGTTTCATTGCTTGGGGATATTCATGTTTAAAGCCGAGTAGCTGACATATTTATACAGGAAAGTAACTATAACTATCTTACAAATAAAACTACTAATCACTGAATAATCTATGTAGAAAATTTGAATAACAAGTTAACAAGAACATTCTTTCACATGTACATTCGCAACACGGACTACAATCTCATTTATTTATAATCCAACATGATTTTTAAAAACAGTAAAAACACAAAAGAAGTAGGAACTTTTCCTTGTACAGTTGAAAATGTTAACTAATTCATAGTTCAGACTTCAGACAAACTAATTCATAGTTCAGACTTCAGACAAACTAAATACTATTCCAACACAAGTAAAGAAAACAAACTACCAGTACCTGTGACTTACAGATTCTATTATACAGTATTTAAATTTTGTTAAAAATCAGAACAGAATACAAATGTTTGCTGAAGACATTGTTAAGGATATGTTTTTGTAATTCTGCCCAATCATTTAAAAAATTGTTACTTTCTACAGACCAATTCAAAAAAATTAATAGCTACTATTTCTAGTTTAAGCACTCCTTGCACAAATGTATAAACATGTCTGCTAATCCAGTATACATGAACTTCCAGAATGTTATGTTTTATAATGCTGAATTAGTTTTTTTTCTTCATATATTAGGCTTTTTAAATTGAAAATTCTGAATTAACTATATAGAGGCTTACAACAGCAGTTACTAGAGCTATTAGCCTAATAACAGTAATCATGAATCTCCAGCTTTTATACAAATCACAATAAATACACTATAGTTATCAGGTAAACAAACAGGAAAAAGAAAAACATTGTCCAACACAATAAGAAATCAAAGTAAACAGAGAGTTCATAAAAAAACAGCTCACAGTTTCTGGTCGTCATCGATTTCGAGCTTCTTCTGGCATCCAGTGGTAGGATTAGCAATGTTGAACTACAATCATAGATAACAATGAAACAACATTCCGTTCAATACATGCCCCTCACGTGTACATATAAAATAGATACAAGTATAGATATAGTGAGAGACGATAAACGGAAATGAGGAGAGTTGAGTAACCTTCATCTTCTTTGATCGGACGAAGAGGCCGATTTAGAAGAAATGGCGCTGCTGCTGCTCTCTCTGGGTTGCTGCTCCGCTCAAAGAATTAGGGTTTGGGAGGTGAACCTTCCGCCTTTATATAGTGGGCTAGGGTTTTTTTTCCACATTTTTTTAAAGATTTATCGATTCTTATTTTGAGTAGACTGAATAATATAGTTTATAAATTAATATCGCAACAAAAATCGATTTATTTTTTTAGTAATATAATTTTTTTTAATTAATTATTTTTTTAACATATCGATTCTTATTGTGAGTAGACATAATAGTACAATTTATAAATTAATATCGCAATAAAGATTGATTTATTTTTGTAGTAATATAATTTTTTTAATTTGTTTTTTAGATTTTTTCTGTATAATGTCTTGGCATATTGATTCTTATTATGGATAGACATGATAGTAAAATTTATAAATTATTATAAATACATGAATAATTAAAAAATGTGTTTACTCCCAACAAAGAGCGATTTATTTTTGTAGCAATATAATATTTTATTTTTAAATGAATTTATTTTTCTTTTCAAAGAATAATTTTATTTTCTATAAATTAAATATTTAAAAAATCTTCAAGTCTGCAGCTAATCTAGAACATGAGACATATTAAAATGTAATTTGGGACGAGAAGAATGCAACAATTTCAATAATTATGTACAATTTATTTTCAGGATTTGAAGACTACATTTGTGTATTTTGCATGAAGGTGATTTTTATAGGTATTATTCTTGGGTAATTTTAAAATATTTTAATCAAAACATTATAAAAGGTATTTTTTTTCTTCTTATTTTCTTCAAATAATGTCCTCTAATTGCTTCACCAACTCTCGAATTGTTATAAAATATACAAAGTGAACACAAAAAAAAAAAAAAAAAAAAAATCTTTTAAAAAATCGATGAGATAGATTTTAGAAAATTCACTATGAAAAATATTAAATAATAAAAATTCAAATAAATCATCAAGAGATATATTGTGTTCTTCTGTTCTATATTTTTAATTTTTTAAAATCAACTTAACATATTTTTAAACTCAAAATTGACATAAATTCTTTAAAATTTAATTAATACGTTGATGATGAATATTGTAACTTTTTAAAAATATTATTTATTGTAAATTTTATTATTTCATAATTTTAATGAGATATCTCATTTTGAGTTTGAATTTGAAACGAGGCGATATTAGCTTATTTGGTTCAAATTAAATCTTGGCAAAGTAGTCGTGATCTTTTTAGTAGTAGTCATGGATAATTTAATGGTCGTGATACTCTTAATGAATACGATTATCTTTGGTAGTAGTCATGGATAATTTGTGGTCGTGATCTTAATGAATACTGCGATTATCTTTGCGTTAGTAGCATTTTGGATAATTTGTGGTCGTTGATCTTAATGAATACTGCGATTATCTTTGGTAGTAGTCGTGGATAATTTATTGGTCGTTATCTTAATGAATACACGATTATCTTTTGGTAGAAGTGCATGGATAATTCGTGGTCGTAATCTTAATGAATATCCTTGGTGTAAGACCCAACTTATTCTTAATGAAATTTAATTTTCTATTTATTATTTTGAAATAGTAAGGGTTGATTTGATTAATGTGGATAGTTAGGAGTAAAATACGCAAATATTTCAAAATAAGCAAGTTGTTATAAAATATTCATTGTTGTTTGAGAATATTAGTTTGGTGCGTGGAATATTTGTCTTGTCGGGGAATATTAAATGCGACCCAATAGCGACCGTATGTATGGGCCCCATAATGTGAAAGCGATTGGATGAAGAAAGCGACAAAATATAAGTTGGTTAAAAATAATCAGGCGTAGTTATTCACGAATTAATCTTGTTAAAATACTTTCGGTTAAAAAACACGGTAAGATACGGTATTGCACAATTATTGATTCTTTACGTGAAGAAGCACTTTTCGATAATGGTTACTGATGAATTATTATTCGATATTTTATTGAGTTAATAATTCTTTGCGTTGATATTTTATATTCTTTATTATTTCAATAATTGTCATTACACAATATTTTTCATTATCGAAGCAATAATTCATATTATCCGAATAATATTATTAGATAACATTATTGGCGATGTCTAGAAAGTTACGTCTAAGAGAGGTTTGGTCACCTAATTATGGCTACCATGAAGAAAAGAAATTCTTATTGGAAAGCCCCTCTTTCCTTGAAGCTGCACGGTTGTCGATATTGTGATTACGTAATATTATTTGTGAATAATTAATTATTGATTCATATGATGAGGAAAATATTGATTTTATGTGGATATAGATGGAGAAAAATTTTAATGTGACAATTGTTGAAAATTAAAATTTTATCTTTTTCTCGATAAGATAATGTATTATTATATTTTAATAATATAATAATGGTGATATTTTTACAACGAATGTGGGATATATGAGTATCTGAGGAGGAAGAGTATTTTTGTTTGCAATAAATGTTTAAAACATGTTAAACATGCTCGGTGGACCCCATTTATTGACCGAAATTTGATTATAAACATAAAATCGCTTGGTTTGTGAATTTCGGTCAATTTACTGTTTGGAATTTGGAAAACTTTCTTCCGCAAAGTTGTAGAGAATTGAATTTCCTATAAAAACTCGCAAGATTCGAATTTTCTGATAAAAGGGTTATTTATTATGAATTATTGATGTTCAAATTCTAAATAATTGATTTTTGGGAGTTTTATTAATTTTATTAAGAAAAACGTTTTTATTGATTTTGGTGAGGGGACCATTTGTTTGGCTGATAATTTGAATCTTAGAAAGTGTGCGTAGGAAATTATAATATATATATTAATATTTTATTAAATTTTCTACTTTGCCGTGTTCTAAGCATTTCTTTATAAATAGGTCTTTAGGTTAGAATTGAAAATCACACCGTAAATCAAGTTTTCTCTCTATATTATCGGTAGTATTATTGTGAGTATTTTGAGTATACTTTGAGTATTGTTGTCATGCGATGCAAGTCCAAGTCATAGCTTTATATCCTGGTGTTTAAATTAGAAATTGATCTTTCGAGGTAAGGGATGTTATTTTCTTCTCAAATGATATTATTTCTTGAATATCATTATCTTTGAAATATTAGTTGAAACTTTTATCAAATTTGGAACTTTTCATATCGGGTTACTATTCATGAGTTCTTATTCACGAAGTTCTTATTCATGAGTTCTTATTCACGAAGTTCTTATTCACGAGTACTATTCACGAAGCGTGAAGATGTTTTTTGTGGAATTTCTATCTTTTGGTGTGAGATTCTTATTATTCATATTATCGACACTTTATTCACGATATCTGACCTTATTCAAAAAAATAAAATTTCTTCTTTTGTCCAAAATATCTATTCGGATACTAGCTTTGATTGTATCCATGTTTTGATCATTCTTGAATTTTACACCACTAAGATTATTTTTGAGGTATTATTTTTGAACATGGATAAAACAAAGTACTGAATCCTTAATCCTTAATCCTTGTCATTTTGTTTCACCGGATTCGTTTCTTTAAAAATATTTTTCATCATCCTCGGTCTTAAATGGTGATATTATTGAATATCTTTGCTTTGTAGTCTGAAGATGATGATTTACGAAGAATATCTTTGGTAGTAGTGCAAAGATGAGCAGTGTTTAGATGAACATGACCAACTGATGAATGTCTTTGGCTCCTGTAGTGCAAAGATGAATATTTGATTCCGATGTATATTGATTGATGTTACAAAGATAAAAGATGAGACGATGAACTTTTAAATTCATACATAGAAGATAGTAGTTTGCATTCTCTACTTAACTCTTCTAATGAATTATTATTTCATTGCGAATATTGATTTAAAATTTGTTGTCTATTGTATTCTATTAGATTTTTCCTGTTGAAGACTAACGGTAATTTGTTGTATATTATCTTAGTCATAATATTCTTTCTTGGGCTAGTTAGAGCTCACCCTTTTTCCTTTTGTTCCATTTTTCTCGGGAGGCGAGAATATAAGCGAGTGCGAAGTCTGGGTATGGAATGAAGGTTTTAGAGAAAGTTGTTTAGTAGTCCTCACCATTTTTGTAAAATAATGTATCAATAAATGTGATGAGGATTTATTTGAGTATAGATATTGTCTACAGAAGATAATATTTGTATTCAAACTCACGAGTTCTTGTTGTAATAATAAAGTTGTAGTTGTTTACGTACCATGTAATGACAACTCGAGAATGGGTGATGTATACTTTATTTTGGGGCGCGTCACACTTGGCCTCGTAGTGCGTGGATGATTCGATGATATGGATTAATTATTGAAATTGAGTCTCGTGAATGAAATATTAATTCATGGATGTGATAAAAGTCATCTTTGGTAGTAGTGCATTGATAGACTTGGTATGATTATGACCAAGGATTATTCTAAGATAATCATATTATAAGACCCCAAATTTTTTAAATAAAAAGAATTTCCTTTATTTATTATTTTGAAATAGTAAGGGTTGATTTGATTAATGTGGATAGTTAAGGGTTAAATACATAAATATTTCAAAATAAACAAGTGGTTATAAAATATTCATTTTTGTCGGGAATATTCGTTTGGTCGTGGAATATTAAATCTTGTCGTGAATATTAAATACGATGCAGCAGCGATGATGTGTGTGTGGGCCCCATAACTTGAAGCGATTGGATGAAGAAAATGACAAATATAAGTTGGTTAAAAATAACTACGTAGTTATTCAAGTTAAGATCGTTGGAATACCCGGTGGTTAAAATACGATGTCTGGCGTGGTTGCATGCAGACACGGTGATTGCAGTATTGTTGAATTATTGATCCTTACGTAAGAAGGCACTACTCAATAATTTTCACGATGAAGTTCTTGCTCAATATTTTATTTTATTGATTCAATAATTCTTGCGTTGATATTTTATATTATTGTTGTTCAATAATTGTCACTTTGCCCATTATCTCCATTATCGGATCAATAATTCATATTATTTGAATAATATTATTAGATAGCATTATTGGCAATGTCTAGAAAGTTACATCGAGGAGAGGTTTGGTCACCTAATTGCATGGCGCCAATAAGGAGAAATCCTTATCGGAAAGCCCCTCTTTCACGGGAGCTACTGGTTGTCGTAATTGTGATTACGTAATATTATTTGTGAATAATTAATTATTGATTCATATGATAAAGAAATATTTATTTTATGTGGATATAAATGATGGATTTATTTATGTGGTTATAAATGAAGAAATTATTGTTGAGGTGTTTTATCGATATTTTATCGAGTTGGAGGTATTAAAATTAAATCGGGGTTTTGAGATATATTAAGGGGTTATAATTTTTAATCAAGCCGTTGGATTGTGGTAATTTTTGGGTATGTTATACATACATAAGTTGATTATATGTCCACAAATTTTGAGCCGATTAAAAATGCACGAATGATTTGTTATGAATTTTAAGAGGTGTCCGATTAGGAAATTAGGGTTATAATTGATTTTGGTGGAAAATTCTAGAATTGAGTGGGCCCCACTTGTGGTTGGTGAAGAAATGTGCTGAATTTTATTTCAAATGTGGTGGGTGGCAATAGTAGCGGTAAAGCCATCGGGTTGCGAGTTTAAGTCCGTCTGCTTCGGCGTCTTAACATTTTCCTATAAATAGAGGCTAAGTTAGAATTGAAAATCACACGAAACAAAGTTTTCTCTCTTTCTCTCTCTATATTATTGAAAGTATTTTGTGAGTATTTAGATACTTTGAGAGTTGTTGTTCAAGATGAGTTTCATTCAAATCACTTGAGCCTTTCCTTCCGAAATCTTGATTCTTTGAGGTAAGGGATATTATTTTTTTCGTAATGATATTATTTCTTGATATCATTATCTTTGAAATGTTGATCTGAAGTTTTATCAAATTTGGAACTTTTTCATGTCGGGGTTACTATTCATGAGTTACTATTCACGAGTTCTTATTCAGCGGAGTTCTTATTCACGATTCTTATTCACGAGTACTATTATGCAGTAAGCGTGAAGATGTTTTTGTGGAATTTCTATCTTTTGGTGTCTGATTCTTCTTATTCACGTGATACTGGCCTATTCACGATATCTGACACTATTCACCTAGAAAAAAATAAAATTTCTTCTTTTCGTCCAAAATATCTATTCGGATACTAGCTTTGATTGTATCCATGTTTTGATCATTCTTGAATTTTACACCACTATGATTATTTTTGAGGTATTGTTGGACATGGATAAAACAAAGTACGAATCCTTAATCCTTAATCCTTGTCATTTTGTTTCACCGGATTCGTTCTTTAAAAATATTTTTCATCATCCTCGGTCTTAAATGATGATATTATTGAATATCTTTGGCTGTAGAAGTACAAAGATGAATGATTTCTGAAGAATATCTTTGGCACAAAGTGCAAAGATGAACAGTGTTTAAATGAACATGATGGACCGATGAATATCTTTGGCCTTTAGTGCAAAGATGAGCAGATGTTGAGATGAACATGACCGATTGATGAATATCTTTGGCTCAGTAGTGCAAAGATGAATATTTGATTTGAGATGAATATTGATTGATGTTACGAGGGATAAAATATTGATGATGGATCATTAAATTCATAGATTATAGTAGATTTCATTCTCTACGTAACTCTTCTATGAATTATTATTTCATTGCGAATATTGATCCGAAACTTGTTGTCTATCATTGTATTCTATCGATTTTTCCTGTTGGAGACTAACGATAATTTGTTGTATATTATCTTAGTCATAATATTCTTTATTAGGGCTAGTTGAGCTCACCCTTTTCCTTGTTGTTCCATTTTTCTTCTCGGGAGGCGAGAATGTAGCGAGTCTTAGTCGGGGTATGGAATGAAGGTTCTAGAGAGTTTGTTTAGTAGTCCTCACCATTTTGTAAAATAATGTATCAATAAATGTGATGAGGATTTATTTGAGTATAGATATTGTCTAGAAGATAATATTTGTATTTAAACTCACAAGATATATTGTCGTATTTCACACGACATTTGTATTATTGAAGTTGTAGTTTGCTTCTTGTACCATGTATTTGGCGACTTCGAGAATGGGTGTTGTATACCTATTTTGGGGGCGTCATGATGATCAGAATTGAAAACACGAATATCCTTGGCGATGGTGCATAGATAATTAAGTGGTCGTTGATACTATTAAGTTGCGTCTCTCAAAGATTATTGGTTTTACTGATTGTATATCTTTGGCACATAGTGCAAAGATGAATTGTTAATGAATATCTTTGGCGAGGATTGCAAAGATGAATTTAATGTTTTCAATGATAAAGGTATTCAAGGTATCTTCACCTCTTTATCATACCGGTCGTCGTACCACTAATTTTGAGGGCGAAATTCCATAAGGAGGGAGATTGTGAGACCCCAAATTTTATGAAATAAAAGTGTTCAATTTTTCTATTTTGGTGAATAGTTAAATTGATAAAAGTTTAAAGTTAAAGGTCATATTTGAAAAATTTTCAAAGTAGACAAGTTGTCATAAAATACTCGGTTTCTTATTCACGATTCTATTCACGGAGTTCTTCATTCACACCAAATTACTATTCACTCTAGTATTGTTCACTCTAGTATTTGAGACACTTTTTGTGTCCGGAGTTACTATTCACGAGTTACTATTCACGGGTTCTTATTCAATAAAATTACTATTCACTCTAGTATTGTTCACTCGAGTATTTGGGACACTTTTTGTGTCGAGTACTATTCATGAGTTCTTATTCACGAATTACTATTCATGAGTTACTATTCACCCGAACAAAATATTTTATTGAAATAACGGCGGATGTTTTACGGTTGATCTTGTTAAACTACTTTCGGTAGTAAAAGTACGATGTACGTGTGGTTTGCGTAGTAGCACAGGTATTGATTATTGATCTTTATGTGAGAAGTCACTCGGTTTGATTCCATTATTGTCGATTAATAATATGAATTATTATAAGCGATAATGACGTTTTGTTTTATTCGTATTATTAACGTAATAAAATGCGAAACATCTTTATATAAAACAAAATACTTTATTAAAGTTATTACATAAATAGAATATATTATATTTTATTATGCGTAGTGTTGCATAGTGTTTTTGCGTAGTGTTGCATATTGTTTGCATAGTAAAATGTTTTTATATAAATAGAATATATGATATTTTATTTAAAAGATTTTGATTTAAATATGAATAGTCAGATTAAAGTAAATCAATACGGAATGTTCATGGATTAATTACTATGCATTCTATTTTCCTATAAATAGAAGCTCATTCCTTCATTATTTTCTTACGAATTCACTTTGAAACTCTAGAGAGAAATTATAGAGAGAAGCTATAGAGAAAAAATCTATAGAGAGAAAGAAGAAGAGTATTACGGTACTTCACTACTTTGATATCCAATGTGTTTTTACGGTAAGGGATATTATTTGTTGTGCAAGTAAAGGGTGTTATTCTTTCATATTCATGAAGAGAACTTACATTATTCCATTCATTATTATTACATTGGAATAACTTTGTAAAAGTGGCATACCTATACATAACTTTGTATCTGCAAAGTACCTATACTTGGTGAAATCCTTATATTATTCCATTCTTATTTATTACATTGGAATAACTTTTGTATCTGTGAATCCCCTATACTTGGTGATCTTCTTACATTATTCCATTCTTTATTATTACATTGGAATATCACATGCATGTGTTTTACAGGACTGGTTCCATTGTTTATTATTCCGCATTTATTATTACATTGGAATATCACATGCGTGTGTTTTACAGGACTGGTTCCATTGTTTATTATTATTCACATTTATTATTACATTTGGATCATCCCAATCGGTTGTGAATTTCACGACACGGTTCCGTTATTATTATTACATTGGAATAACTTTTATCTATCTGAAGATCTGCATGCGTGGTGATTTCCTTTGTTATTCCATTCTTTATTATACCCGGTTGGTTAAAACTTTGACTTATACTCCATGAAATTAGTAGAATATCCTTGATATTTGCGTTTCATTCAATATCTTTTCATGAAAATATTCTTACGATCATTCTTGAATTTTACTTCTACAAGCGATTATCATGTTGACAATTTGGGCGTTAATAATTCTGGATTAAATAATTCTTGAACTTGTTTTATTGAATTATTATGTCATTGTCATCATCCTCATGTTATATTATGTTATCTTTGGCTTACGTGCGTAGATGAACTTAGTATGATTATGACGAGGATCATTCGGTATAATCATGGCTTGATATAAATGATGTGACAAAAGTCCTCGATGGCACGTAATGCGATGATGGATAGTTTTTGGTATGATTATGACCGGGGTGATTCGGTATAGTCATGACCATTGATAATTTGATGAAAATCCTTGGCCAGTGATGCGGGGATGATTAGATATTGTGGTTTATTCATTAAACCGAGTCTTATTGATAAAAATTGATGAAAACCTTTGAAAACCTAAAAGATAGTAGACTTTATTTTCTACTTGAATCTTTTAATGGATTACATATTCATTATGATTAAACTGGTTGTCTATTGTATTTTATCGGTTTAACATTGTTGAAGACTATTGATAATTTATTACGCATTATCTTAGTCATAATATTTCTTCTTGGGCTAGTTGAGCTCACCCTTTCTTTCCACCGTTCTCTTGAAAATGAGAATATATTTGGGGACAGTCGGGAAAAAGAGTGATGGTCCTGAAGATAGCATTAGTAGTCCTCACTATTACATTAAATAGTGTGACAATAAATGTAATGAGGACTCCTTGAGTATGGATATTGTCTAAATGACAATATTCTATTATTAGAACTCTCGGTTTATGTATTGTCGTATTGTTACCGACAAATGTATAATTAAGTTTGTATTTGAATTTATGTACCATATAAGTGGCGACCTAAGATGGGTGGCGTATACCTAATTTTGGGGCGTCACGATTTGGTATCGAGCTTAGGATATGATCCACAGGCTAAGATGTGAGAATAAGTACTAGGAGGGAGAGAGGGGAATACCTTCGCTAGTATGACCTACCTAAGTTTATGTGGTATTTTAATTGGTCGGTCGAGTATAGGGATAATATGTGATATGTTAATTAACCCTTGTTTTGTGGCGGTGTTTGAGAATGACATCCGAAAATCTTTGAGATAAGCAATGAAGCACATGAGAGTGTTGATTCAAATTTCAAGCAAAAGGTAACGACCAACAACACGATAATAATCATCTTTGGTGGCGGCAATTTATCGAACAATGATAACCATCGTGGGGAAATTATCATGCTAAGAATGGTAACCACTTGATGGTAATCATGGCAAAGATAATTGAAGTGGAAATTGCAAGAAGAGAAGGTCATTTAGCTCATTTTGTTGTGCACCAAAGTCAAGTCTAGGCTGGGGACGGTGGCACCAAAGGTGGATATGGACAAAACAAAGTCGTTAGTTTTAGGAAGTGCATTTTCATGACTTCTCAAAAGCGAGTAAGCCGAGCGAAGTTAGCATGGGTTAGTTAATTATAAATTGCGAAGTCTATACCTTATAAGATCTGGGTTCTACCCATTATTTTATCTCTCTTGCTTGCGTTCAACATTTAAATTTGACTCAGGAGAAGTTAGACTTTGACTTATTGGTTGAAACTTCGTTAGTAGGAGCCTTCGTTCTGCTTACTATTTTTAAATCTTGTTTGATTCAAATAAACACTTTCACGTTACACCGTCGATCTTATCTTTTTGAAAATACTTGCCTTTGATGTGATTTTAGGAATCAATTGGTTAACTACTCATCATGCTTTTCGTAAGGTTGTTAGCTTTTATATTCATAACCAACTTTGTTGTGCGAATTCAAGTAACCAAACTACTAAAGTCGATTATTGTCATATCAAGCCATAAGTAAAGAGCCCCGAACCTTTCGTTGTTGACTTCCTTGTGTGGAATGCACCGAAGCAGGACTTTCTCAGTAAGGCGACGTCGTGAATGAAGATGACAAGTTTATAGGTATCATTGTGAGGTCTTATCTAGGTTAAGGGATAGAAGTCACGATTGGTATTAATGTGACGTATTATCCATGTCTTGGATGAAATAATGATTTTGAATGATATTTCTATCATTAATAAATTTCTTGGCGTATTCTTGAAGACTTCCTAGCCTACCTAGAGCGTGAAATCGAATTTTGTATTGACCCAGTCTGAAAAACCCATTTCTTAAACCCTCGAATATTTCTTCAACTAAAATGAGCAGGTTCGTGGTTTATGATGAAAGTCATAATAAAAGCATTGGACTAATGAAAATCATGGGTATTAGTGGTATTAGTAAGTGTTATGATGAGTTATGTTGGTTAGTATGTGAAAACATGAAAGTTTCTTAGAAATCACAAAGAGTTGAAAATCGATTTTGGTGAAAAACGTAACATGAAATTCAATTGACCAAATCTCTTATTATATTTTGAATTTTTGAGTGTGGTCAAGTCCTAGAGTTAGATCTATGAGTTACCTAACTAATCCAAGTGGAATTACTGGAAAAGGTGTTGTAGATTTTTGTGTGGTGATTTTAGTAAAGGAGTGCAAAGCTGCAAAAAACCGAAAAAAAATTTGCTTGCCATGATTTTAGAGGGGCTGTTTCGGCCACTTAAATTATGAGAAAAATTCTGGCCTTTTGGGACATGAAGGTATATGGTATAAAGTACCTCCTGTCCAAAAAATGAGCTCATTCGACTTAAAATGAGCAAGTTATGACTATTTCAATATTTAGGTTTTTAAAATGAAAAATGCTATATACTTAGAGTTCTATAACTCAGATGACCATGAAATTTAAACTAGAAGCTCACGTTAACATGTGTAAGGTCCTGCCAAGATTTGGGAATTTTGGAGTTAAACTTGAGGTAGCTAATTTCTTAAGGAATTAATTAGAAATTGATTTTGAAAAATAGTAAATGAATTTTAAAATTCAGAGAAAATATATTTTCATTATGGGACTATCTTATACTAAATCTCAGAAAAGAAATATTTTTGGGACTGATTTGGTATTTTTCATGAAAATAGTTTAATTCTGAACATATGAGTTAAATATGTTATGTGAAGTAACAAAGTTGAAAATAGGATATTATGGCTAGAAATCCTATATAGAGTATATGCATATTTTTTGAGAGATTTGATAATTGGTGATGATATCTTATGAGTATGGCATTTTTGAATGATTAAATGCATTATATGGTAAAAGCGTAAACAATTGAGATAAATTGTTTATAAATTTAAGAAGTGATTAAAATATTGTTATAATATTAATGATATTAGATTATAAGATTATTAAGTGATTGATAACATGGGGAAATTCTTGAATCTGGATAAATTATATTATAAATGTTTAATATTTATCCTTTATCTCATTTGATTGATTCTTTATATCATTATCCTCATGTTTTTTATTATGTTGAAAGTCATACATGGCTGTAGTGCATAGATGGACTTGGTATGATTATGATTATGACGATTGTTCGGTATAATCATAACTTAGTAATTGAAAACACGATTATCTTTGTACGTAGTGTGCATGGATAATTTGTGGTCGTGATCTTAATGAATACACGATTATCTTTGGTAGTAGTGCGGATAATTGGATAATTTATCTTTGGTCGTGAAACTAATGAATACACGATTATCTTTGGCCGTAGTGCATGGATAATTTGTGGTCGTGATACTAATGAATACCACGATTATCTTTGGTAGTAGTGCATGGATAATTTGTGGTCGTGATACTTAATGAATACATCTTTATCTTTGGTAGTAGTACCGCGATTATCTTTGATAATTTGGATAATTTGTGTCGTTGATCTTAATGAATACCACGATTATCTTTGGTAGTGAAGTGCATGGATAATTAAATGGTTTAATCGTGATCTTAATGAATATCCTTGGCACGTAGTGCGGGGATGATTCGATGATATGGATTAATTATTGAAATGAGTCTCGTGAATGAAATATTAATTCATGGATGTAATAAAAAATATCTTTAGTAGTAGTGCATTGATAGACTTGGTATGATTATGACCGAAGGATTATTCGGGTATAATCATGGTAGTAATTGAAAACACGAATATCCTTGGCGATTGGTGCATAGATAATTATTGGTCGTGATACTATTAAGTGCGTCTCGGCATTATTGGTTTTACGATTGTATATCTTTGGCTGTGTAGTGCAAAGATGAATTGTTAATGAATATCTTTGGCGAGGATTGCAAAGATGAATTTAATGTTTTCAATGATAAAGGTATTGAAGGTATCTTCACCTCTTTATCATACAGTCGTACCCTAATTTGAGGGAGAAATTCCATAAGGAGGGAGATTGTGAGACCCCAAATTTTATGAAATAAAAGTGTTCAATTTTTCTATTTTGGTGAATAGTTAAATTGATAAAAGTTTAAAGTTAAAGGTCATATTTGAAAAATTTTCAAAGTAGACAAGTTGTCATAAAATACTGCGGTTTCTTATTCACGAGTTCTTATTCACGGGTTACTATTCAATCAAAAATTACTATTCACTCTAGTATTGTTCACTCTAGTATTTGGGACACTTTTTTGTGTCGGAGTTACTTATTCACGATTCTTATTCATGGGTTATTATTCACCAAAATTACTATTCACTCTAGTATTGTTCACTTTCGAGTATTTGGGACACTTTTTGTGTCGAGTACTATTCACGAGTTCTTATTCACGAATTACTTATTCATGAGTTCTTATTCACTAGAACAAAATATTTTATTGAAATAACGGCGGAAGTTTTCTGGTTGATCTTTGTTGAACTACTTGGTAGTAAAAGTACGATGTCGTGTGGTTGCGTAGTAGCACAGCGGTATTGATTATTGATCTTATGTGAAGTCACTCGGTTTGATTCCATTATTGTCGATTAATAATATGAATTATTATAGCGATAATGACGTTTTATTTTATTAAGTATTATTAACGTAATAAAAGCGAAACATCTTTTATATAAAAAATGCGAATACTTTATTAAAGTTATTACATAAATAGAATATATTATATTTTATTATGCATAGTGTTTTGCGTAGTGTTTTGCATAGTGTTGCATAGTGTTTGCATAGTAAAATGTTTTTATATAAATAGAATATATGATATTTTATTTAAAAGATTTTTTGCTTTAAATATGGATAAA
Source organism: Panax quinquefolius (assembly GCA_020205615.1). Lineage (NCBI taxonomy): Eukaryota > Viridiplantae > Streptophyta > Magnoliopsida > Apiales > Araliaceae > Panax > Panax quinquefolius. The sequence continues at coordinate 31,987,039 of CM035169.1, read as the reverse complement.
ATCAGTTAAAAGTAAATCAATCTGGCGGACGTTCATGGATTAATTACTATGCATTCTATTTTCTATAAATAGAAGCTCGTTCCTTCATTATTTTCTTACGAATTCACTTTGAAACTCTAGAGAGAAAATTATAGAGAAGCTATAGAGAAAAATCTATAGAGAGAAGAAGAAGAGTATTACGGTACTTCACTACTTTGATATCCGGTGTCTTTTACTAGTGAGGGATATTATTTGTTGTACCGTAAGGGGTGTTATTCTTTCTTATTCATGAAGAGAACTTACATTATTCCATTCATTATTATTACTTTGGAATAACTTATAAAAGTGGCATACCCTATACATAACTTTGTATCTGCGGCGTACCTATACTTGGTGAAATCCTTATATTATTCCATTCTTATTTATTACATTGGAATAACTTTTATATCTGTGGAATCCCTATACTTGGTGATCTTCTTACATTATTCCATTCTTTATTATTACATTTGGAATATCACATGCGTGTGTTTTACAGGACACTGGTTTCATTGTTTATTATTCCGCATTTATTATTACATTTGAAATATCACATACGTGTGTTTTACAGGACACTGTTCCATTATTTATTATTATTCAACATTTATTATTACATTGGATCATCACATGGTTGTGAAATTTCACGACTTTGGTTAAGTTATTATTATTACATTGGAATAACTTTTATCATCAAAATCTGCGCATGCATGGTGATTTCTTTTGTTATTCCATTCTTTATTATACCCGGTTGGTTAAAACTTTGACTTATACTCCATGAAATTAGTAGAATATCCTTGATATTTGCGTTTCATTCATATCTTTTCATGAAAATATTCTTACGATCATTCTTGAATTTTACTCTCTGCAAGCGATTATCGTGTTGACAATTTGGGCGTTAATAATTCTGGATTAAATAATTCTTGAACTTGTTTTATTGAATTATTATGTCATTGTCATCATCCTCATGTTATATTATGTTATCTTTGGCTTACGTGCATAGATGAACTTAGTATGATTATGACCGAGGATCATTCGGTATAATCATGGCTTGATATAAATGATGTGACAAAAGTCCTCGATGGCACATGTAATGCACGGTGATGGATAGTTTTGGTATGATTATGACCGGGGTGATTCGGTATAGTCATGACCATTGATAATTTGATGAAAATCCTTGGCCGTGGTAGTGCGGGGATGATTAGATATTGTGGTTTATTCATTAAACCGAGTCTTAGTGATAAAAATTGATGAAAACCTTTTAAAACCTAAAAGATAGTAGACTTTATTTTCTACTTGAATCTTTTAATGGATTGCATATTCATTGCAGTTAAACCGGTTTGTCTATTATATTTTATCGGTTTAACATTGTTGAAGACTATTGATAATTTATTACGCATTATCTTAGTCATAATATTTCTTCTTGGGCTAGTTGAGCTCACCCTTTCTTTCCTTTATTCTCTTGAGGAAATGAGAATATATATTTGGGACGAGTCGGGGAAAAGAGTGATGGTCCCAAGATAGCATTAGTAGTCCTCACTATTACATTAAATAGTGTGACAATAAATGTAATGAGGACTCCTTGAGTATGGATATTGTCTAAATGACAATATTCTATTAGAACTCTCGGTTTATGTATTATTGTAAGTATGTTACCCGACAAATGTATAATTAAGTTTGTATTTGAATTTATGTACCATGTAAGTGGCGACCCAAGATGGTTGACGTATACCTAATTTTGGGGGCGTCACAGCTACTTTCAGATCGGAGAAGACGAATAATTTTGTCATGATGCAACTCTGAAATCGGAAATAGCATACAACATCAACAACTTCTTCAAGTTCAGTAACCGAAAACTTACGACAACTTAGTGATTGATTATTACAAGATCAACACCCCGTTCGATACAAATTTGAATATTGAGGTGTGTGAATTTAAAAGTTATATGCATATACTACCTATGGATACTACAAATTCCTATATTGGTTACCTTTCTTACGTTTTTCGCATTAAAAAATGGTCACAAAGTAAGAATACTGAATGTTTTGATTCCAAAATGCATTTGAACATATGTTTTATATTATGGTTACTAAGTAGATATAAAAATGGTCACATATGTTCTACTGATTTTTTTTTTATATTAATGGTTACTCATCAGTAACATTGGTTACCTTCATGCAACATGTTGGTTATTGTCTAATGCTTTCTTGGTTATTGTGTAGCATTATGCTGTATTGGTTACTGCATAATATTACTGACTAATTATGAATTGGTTACGGACTAATGCTTAATTGGTTACTGTTTAACATTATATTGGTTACTCTCTAACGCTGGTTTGTATAGGTTACTGTCTAAACCCCCTATATTTTTTTGAATTGTTTATTGCTTAACATTATATTGTTCTTGACTAATGATGAATAAGTTCTTGTCTAATCTTTGGTTTGATTCTTTGCATAATGGTACTAACTAATCTTTGCATTGTTCTTGACTAATAATGACTTGGTTATTGTGTATCATTATATTGATTCTTGACTAATCTTTGACTTTGTTACTATGTAACATTATAATGGTTACTGACTTGGTTGCTGTTTAAAATTATAATGGCATTTTATATTATGGTTTCTAAATAGAGATAAATTGGTTACTGTTTATTATAAATTTACTTGCTGAATAATGTTTATTTGATTTTTTCAAAATTTTAATTGAGTTCTACTGATTGTTTTTATATTAATGGTTACTCATCAAATACATTGGTTATCTTCATGCAACATGCTGGGTACTGTCTAATGTTTCATTGGTTATTGTGTAGCATTATATTGTCTTGGTTAATGCATAATATTATTATGGTTAATGCTTTATTGGTTATCTTTGAATTAGTTCTTGCTAACATTACATTGATTCTTGTCTAACTATGTCTGAGGTTCTTTGTTTAATCTTTGGATTGGTTAATGCATAATGGTACTAACTAATGCTGCATTGGTTATTGACTAATAATGACTTGGTTACTCTGTACAATTGCATTGGTTACTGACTAATAATGACTTGGTTACTGTGTATCATTGCATTGGGTACTGACTAATAATGACTTTGTTACTGTGTAACATTATAATGGTTATTGATGAAGACTTGGTTACTGATTAATGCTGACTTAGTTACTATTTAACATTATATTGGTTCTGGGTTAACATTGACTTGATTCTTTACCAATACTTATTACGTTGACGAATGATGAAAATGATTCGGTTGTACTTTATTTCAATGCACGTATACGGTGATAGTAACTAATACACCAAATTTGAAGTTCTGGCATACTTAGTTCCATCAACTAGTTAGATTCGAAGAAATGCTAACCAAAATATGCGATGCATTACTATTGAACACAAACGCAACAACATTGTCAATTAAATTTGATTAGAAGCGACATTCCACCGATCGATTATATCGGATGAAAGCAACCTTACAATTCTTTACGGAAATGAGTAGAAAATCGATGAACAAGGTAAATTCCCAACGATTGTAGATATTGAACACGAAATGGACGAACAACAATCTTGCATAACTTGACAAATGTAGAAGAATCTACAACTCACGATGTAATGCCAATCGAGATCAACCAAGGGAATTCACACTAGTTCCACTAGCGAAGAATGCCCAATTTGGAGCGCTTGATATCTTGATTAACTTGCAATGGAAATTATTGAACAACAACGAGACATGAACAACATGACAAATCATACGCGGAAGAACGATATGATGATGTAATATCGGATCCGGGATGAGCGTGAAGTAAAATTACATCAAACCTACAAAGACAAAAAATCCTATCACAAGCTTTGTGAAATTGCATTTCGATCGAGAAAAACGAAACACAAAGTCCAACGAACAAGTTATAGAGACTTTGTGCTAGTGTGCGTATACGATGAAAATTGCAAATAGAAGATGAGAGCATCAAGTTTTCGAAAAACCAGTATGTTCAAGGTGAGAGAATTCAATGACATCCACACTTGTTCATTCAATATATTGTTGGGAGACCATAGACAGGCAAATAGTGAGTTGGTCAGTGAATGCATAATGTAAAAATTAACAAATTTGAAGAAAATATACACACCAACCGATATTGTGGAAGACATGATGTCAAAATATAATGTGTCTATCTCTTACCAAAAAGCATGGAGATCGAAGGAGAAAGCATTGGAAAAGGTGAGAGAAAATCCACACGACTACTCACGCAACCCATCATGGTTGCACATGCTGAAGAAAACAAATTCAGGTAACACTTTAAAATATTTTATTGGTTTTACAGCATTAGACAGTGTCCAATATGATGTTCCACAGTAACCAATATATCATTACACATTATAAGGTTACCAATGTAAATTATTTACTAATTAATGCTGTATTGGTTACCTTCATGCAACATGTTGGTTACTGTTTAATGCATTGGTTACCAAGCATGTGGTTACCAAGCATTAGTCAGTAATATTATGCAGTAATCAAAACAGCATTAGTCAGTAACCAATTAAGCATTATACAGTAATCAATATAATATTACATAGTAACCAATACACCTTTAGACAGTATAATGGTTAGTATGTATGTTTAGTTACTAAATCTTTATACCATTTGTATAAGGTTATTATACATGTTTGGTTACCTTAATATGCATGTTTAGTTACTAAATATAATATACAAGTTGTATACCATTAACCACATGAACGGTTACCGATTACTAGTGATTTGGATCTTGTATACTACTTGTAATTCTAATGATAATCTTGATATTTCATATCGAGTTCAAATCATAAATTTGAGTTGGAAACAAATGGTCGTTTCAAGTATCTATTTTTTGCCATTGGAGCATCCATTCAAGCATGGCACCATTGTTTTTTAATCATTGTAATCGATGGCACGTTCATACAACCAACTTACGGGGACACTAACGATAAAGAAGCACACAAGATGAATCTGGCAAAACATTATTCCGATTGCTTTTTCAGTTGTTAACAGCGAAAATGAATTGTCTTGGAGATGGTTTTTACAAAATTTGAGAATTGCTTGTAGAGTTAGGGAAGGTCAATGTATTGTTTCAGACAGACATGAAGCCATTATACAAGGACTGAATTTTGTGTCTCCGGATATCATGCATGGTTCCTGCACATATCATATACTGAAAAATATAAAAAACAGATTCAAAAAGAAAGGAGAAGAAGTTAAACAGGCTTACAACGGGGCTTGTAGAGCTTACACTGTTGAACAATTCAATAAACACATGGCTGAACTTGATGCCATTGATCCTCGAATAAGGACATATCTGGAGGAAGAGGTCAAGTTGGATAGGTGCACCAAGCTCTATGGGACTGTAAGCAGATACTCAACAATGACTTCAAACACTCACCAATCTATTAACAATGCAATCAAGTTTATCGAGGATCTTCCATTCGTCGAATGATTGAATGCCTCGTTATGCGGTTCAAAGATGGTATTTCACAAACAAACAATGATCGTATCAACATTCACAACACTTTTCACAACAATTTGAGAGAAGGTTGCAATCTAATATCTTTAAATCAAATATACTTAAGGTAATTAATACTTGATTTAAATTATTGCATCCTAATTTGCATTTGCATTTTATGGATACCTATTTTTTCACTATTGGTTACCTGTATATGCTGATAATTTTAACAACATTAAAAATAATAGTATTTATTACTGACTATTACTAACTTGGTTACTTACTAATGCTAACTTCAATCTTCGTCTGCAACATTATATTGATTCTTGACTAATCTTTGACTTGGTTCTTTGTGTAACTGTAAGACCCCAAATTTTATAAATAAAGATGAATTTTCTATAAATATTATTTTTGAATATTATGGAATAAATTTGATATAATGTTATAGTTGTGGGTAATATTTATAAATTTTGCAAAGTATGCAAGTGGTTATATTATTCGATTGGTGAGGAATATTCGGTTTAGCGAGGAATATTAAATACAACGACTCAATCATTGGTGGACCCCACAATAGAATTATTGTCGGATTGAGAAAACGTCAAAAATATTTTATTGAAATAACGGCGGAAGTTTTACTGGTTGATCTTGTTGAACTACTCTCAGTAGTAAAGTATAATGTAATACGTGTGGTTGCGTAGTAGCAAGACACAAATTGATTATTGATGCTTATGTGAGAAGTCACTCAGTTTGATTCCATTATTGTCGATTAATAATATGAATTATTATAATGATAATGACGTTTTATTTTATTCGTATTATTAACGTAATAAAAGCGAAACATCTTTTATATAAAAAGAATACTTTATTAAAGTTATTACATAAATAAAATATATTATATTTTATTATGCATAGTGTTGCGTAGTGTTTTTGCATAGTGTTGCATAGTGTTTTGCATAGTAAAATGTTTTTATATAAATAGAATATATTATATTTTATTTAAAAGATTTTGCTTTAAATATGGACCGTCAGTTAAAAGTAAATCAATCTGGATAGTTCATGGATTAATTACTATGCATTATATTTTCCTATAAATAAAGCTCATTCCTTCATTATTTTCTTACGAATTCACTTGAAACTCTGAGAAAACTATAGAGAGAAAGAAGAAAAGTATTCACTACTTCACTTTTGCCAATATTCATTCTTCTAAGGTAGGGAATATTATTTTTGTTGTACTTCGTAAAAGTGTTATTCTTTCTTATTCATGAAGAGAACTGTTGTTATTCCATTCTTATTATTCTGCTTTGGAATAACTTTTGTACGTGGTTTACCCTATACTTGGTGACATTCTTCATTATTCTCATTGGAACATCCTCATGCGTGTGTTTTACACACCGGACTGGTTTCGTCTTTATTATTATTACATTGGAACATCACATGCATGTGTTTTACACGGACTGGTTCCGTCTTTATTATTCTGTTGGAACATCCTCATGCATGTGTTTTTTACACCGACTGGTTTCGCCTTTATCATTCTGTTGGAATATCCTATCTCGTGTTTTACACCGGATCTGGTTCCATCTTTATTATTCTGTTGAAACATCCGTGCATTGTGAATTTCACCGACCACAGTTCCTTTATTATTATTACATTGGAATAACTTTTAATACATCTGCAATCACCGTATGCATGGTGATTTCTTTTGTTATTCCATTCTTTATTATACCCAGGTTGGTTAAAACTTTGACTTCTTTACTCCATGAAATTAGTAGAATATCCTTGATATTTGCGTTTCATCCAATATCTTTTCATGGAAATATTCTTCCGATCATTCTTGAATTTTACTCTACAAAACAATGATCATATTGACAATTTGGACGTTAATAATTCTGGATAAAATAATTCTTGAACTTGTTTTATTGAATTCTTATATCATTGTCATCATCCTCATGTTTATATTTTTTAAAGTCATCAATGGCACATAGTGCATAGATGGACTTGGTATGATTATGACCGAGAGACTATTCCGATTGTAATCATGGCCGTAATGTTACAAATGATGTGGTAAAAATCCTCGATTAGTAGTAGTGCATTGATGGACGATTGTTGGCATGATCATGACCATTAATGAATACACAACTATTCTCGCCCGTAGTGCATGAATAATTGTGGTCGTGATACTTTAAGAATATCCTTGCCTCAGTAGTGCGGGGTGATTCGATGATGTGGATTATTTATTAAAGTTTGAGTCTCAAATATATATGATGATGAAAAAACCTTTTAAATCATAAAAGATAGTAGATTTTATTTTCTACTTGACTCTTTTAATGGATTGCTTGTTCCATCTGCAGTTAAACTTGATGTTTATTATATTTTATCGGTTTAACATCATTTGAAGGCTAATGATAATTTATTCTGCATTATCTTAGTCATAATATTTCTAACATTGCTAGTTGAGCTCACACTTTCTTTCACTTTTTCTCTTGAAATGAGAACATAGGCTTTGGGACGAGTCGGGGAACGCGAGTAATGGTCCGAGAGAATAGCATTAGTAGTCCTCACTATTCGTGAAATAGTGTGATAATAGTTGTAATGAGGACTCCTTTTGAGTTTGTATAATATCTAGTAGATAATATTTGTATTCAAACTCACGCTTTATGTCGTATTATACCTACGCTTATATTAGTAAGTTGTATTTAAATTACATACCATGTATCGACTACCTAAGATGGGTGATGTATACCTAATGGTTCATTTGGCTATTCTTTGAGTTAGTTCTTGTGTAACATTATCTTGACTAACGATAATTTGGTTTCTTGGATAAAATTATAATCTTTATTGCATAATATTACTGACTAATACTGACTTGGTTACTGACTAATGCTAACTTACTTAATTTGCAACATTATATTGGTTACTGACTAATACTGAATTGTTTACTGTGTAATTATATAATGGTTACTGTATAATGCTGATTTGGTTACTGTGTAATATTATACTGGTTACTAATCAATACTGACTTAGTTACTATGTAAAATTATAATATTACTAAGATTTATAATTGTTTCTTTTATATTGGTGGTTACTTATTGACTAGCATTGTGTACTTGTTAATTGGTTATTGCATATTTGGCATGCAACTGTTAATTTTATTTTATACATTCGGTGTTGTGTACTAGTTAATTGGTTACTGTATATTTGGTTGCTAAAGCATATTATAGTACACTTGTAGTGATGTTTTTTATATTTATGATTACATATAAGGTACAATGTGTAACTGTTCTGTAATATGTATGTACAAATGTGTTTTATGTTCTAGTTACTAACATTATGTATTTAGGTTACTGGCTAACATTGATTTATTTACTTTACTATATTTATTCAGTTTTCAGACAATGAATATGATTTCAATTGACACACTTAATTTGTGTTGTAGGTTGAGACATCAAACTTAGTGATTTTCACTGTTTACGATGTCTCTAAACAATATATTGTGGACATCGAACAAAAGACATGCACATGCCATAAATTTCAGTACCATGAGATGCCTTGTCCGCACGCTGCTGCTGTTATGAGCAAGAGAAATTTGAGCTGTTATGATTTTTGCTCAAGAAATTACACTAAATCAACTTAAGTCGATACATATTCAGCTTCCATCATGCCGTTAGATGACAAAGAAAACTGGGATGTATCAGAAGATGTAAGAAATATATGTATAAAACCACCCAACACAAGAAGACCAACAGGAAGACCAAAAAAAGGGACGTACAAACACGGATCTGAAATCAAAATTCAAAACAAATGCAGCAGGTGCCAAGAAAAAGGACACAACAGGAAAACATGCAATAATCCCCCGGTTTTAGGACCACTAAAAAGGGTCTGATATAGTGCAGTTAAATTAAAAGTGTAAATACATGAATGTATTATTGTTTATTTTAAGTAACCATTAACCACTTGGTTGGTAACATTTTTGATTGTGTATAGTAACCAAATTTGTTATTAATTTATATATTGATTTCTGATTTCAATATAATATTAACCATAACAGTAACCAAATAAATACATAACAGTAACTATAACAGTTTTTAATGGTAACCATATAAGCTTGTAACCATCAAAACATTATCTGGTTACTATCAGATAATTGTAACTATCAAAGCTTGTAAATATCCCTCCAACAGTTTTTAATTGTAAGCATGTATAATAAGCATCCATCTCAGACAAGCATTTATAGTAAACAAATAATTACTAAACAGTAACCATAACAGTTTATAATGGTAACCACATAATTACATAACAGTAACCATAAGATTAACCACCTAATAACATAACAGTAACCATACCAATTTTAATGGTAACCAAATAATTACATAACAGTAACCATACCAATTTTAATGGTAACCAAATAATTACATAACAATAACCATCACAATAACCACCTAATTTCATAATAAAGAACTATATACGCTTTTAATGGTAACCAAAACATAAAAACCTCGTATCTAAAGAACTTTAATAATAAAAATGATATTGAAGTTTATGCAACCCATGTATACTCACACATGTACATTTAACATATGATATATGTCCTGATATAAGCTTGTAACTCTCTGGTTACTATCTAACATTATCTGGTTACCTCTTTATACATGATTGGTTACGAACTGTATATTTCAAAATAATGGAACAAACACAACTTAAGAGGAACAAATACCAACCAACAAATAATATCTCTTTCATTACTGCTAATATAATAATTTATGTAATCCCATCTACATAAGATCCAATGAACATCACAAAATCATAAACCATACAAAAATGTTGTGAATATCCCAAAAAAAAAAATATCCAACACAATTCATAAAGACAAAACAACAAAATCCGAACTAATCAAAATCTGGACAAAATCTTCATGGAAATTCTCTATCAGTCTCATATCCCTCCAATTGTTTGTTCCTTGCATAAATATATAGATTTGTGCATAAATTCTTCCGATACTGCGCAATGGAGAATGGAATAGGAATTTGATCAAACTTCTGGTGAATGACATGGTCAGCGAAACAAATTGTGAACATCCCACAATCACTGTACAAACAAACAAAATATAACAAAAATAAAAAAAAAATCAACCTATATGTAATAATTAAAAAAATGTAAACAATTTAACCCTTACCCCTCGACTTGTTCAGGAACCGCATCTGCAAATTCCAACTCAATTATATCATCTTCCTCTTTGTTGCGATACGGTTCACTGCTAAAGTCAATATCAGACCTATCCCTCCAAAAACCACACTTGCGAAATAAAGTTGGAAGAATGAAGATGTACGGCTCACACACATCCGATATTTTAGTTTGTATGGATTTCCTTTTTGGTTGTAGAGAATTGTAAACAATTAGACGCCTACGATGCACATCAAAAGTCAACAACAACCAATGGTCCGGTGATGACATATGAATGAGAAACAACACATAGTCAACGTTCCTCCATGGTGTGTTGACATCCATAAATGACCCATGATGTATTCAAAGACATATAATCCTCCCCGAATGTAACAATTTTGTTCAGATTTTTTTGTATACTCTCGTAAAAGAGCGGTGATCTTGCTATGAAACCAACAATCCGTGGTCGTTACCCTTATAAGTAACACTTTCTCAATGTCTTGCCAGGTTCTAAATAATACAACGCAAATACATTGATGTACTGAACCAAAAAAAAAATTAATAGGATATTAACAGTTGCTGGAAAATGCAAGTATGTAATGAATGTAACTAAATAATGTAAACATAACTACAAAAACATAATTTTTAAAAAAATACTCACATCGTCGTCTAACCACTGCCCAGGAGTCTTTAATTTATAGAACCACATTTTTGATAATATTGTGATAGATCCAAATACAAAAGAAGGCATGATAATATCGTTCTTTCCGGGAAATTTGTTCGTCCTTCAATATAAGAGCATAATATTAGTACACACGCTAACATTAACAATTACCGTATTAGTATACACACTACTAAAAATCAAACTTGCACAGTCAATAATTAACATACTAATCAACAAACTTAATTTTAAACAGTACCTTGCTAACCAACAAAATTTAAAATCATAACCATAATCAAATAGTAACTAATACATAACTAATAGGTAACCAAAACATAAACTAATAGTAACCAGAATATAAAGTAATAGTAACCATGACATTTATTTAATAGCAACCACACCATTTATTTAATATTAACATTTATTTAATATTTCATATTATGCAGTAACCAAAACAGCATTAGTCAATAACCAATTAAGCATTATACAGTAACTAATATAATGTTACACAGTAACCAATACAACATTAGACAGTAAACAATACATCATTAGGTAGTACCCAAAACAATATTATACAGTATAATGTTGCCCAGTAACCAATATATCATACCAAAATCAGTAAACTAATCAACAACTTAATATGTTTAATATGTTCAATAATTAACATACTAATCAACAACTTAATTTTTAACATTAACACGGTAAAGCAACAAAATTAAAATCATAACCATAATCAAATGCTAACCAAAACATAAACTAATAGTAACGAAATATAAAATAATAAGAACCATAACATTTATTTAATATTAACATTTATTTAATATTTAATATTATGCAATAACCAAAACAAAGATTAATCAATAATCAATTAAGCATTATACAAGAATTCAATATAATGTTACACAAAGAACTAATACAAAGACATTAGGCAATTAAACAATACATCATTAGGTAGTAATCAAAACAAAGATTATACAAGATAATGTTGCCAAAGAACCAATACATCATACCAAAATCAATAAACTAATCAACAACTTAATATGTTCAATATTTAACATACTCATCAACAACTTAATTTTAAACATTAACACGGTAACCAACAAAAATTAAAATCATAACCATAATCAAATAATGAATCAAAACATAACTAATAGGTAACAAAACATAATCTAATAGTAACCATAATATAAAATAATAGTAACCATAACATTTATTTAATATTAACCATATGTTACTACAATAATACAAACTTATTTGTTTCATAAAAAACTATAGCATTGTTAACAATAAAAAACAAACCTTTTTCTGTTGTTTAATCCAATTTTGAACCATTGTTCAAACAATGCCTCTTCAAATTTTGAGGGCATATCCATGCATGATTTGGGGAATGCAGTTAGACGTGCAAGTGTTTGACTAGCACCCACTACAGTAGATGATGAACCAGCCGATCCAAACGCTACTGTATATGGAGACCGCAAAATGGCACTCTTTGTAGGTTCACGGACAGGTCTACTACCGGCTTTGTGGACACTCTTCTCCAACTCATCACACTTAGCTATGTCCTGTGTGGTCGAAACCATATAATCCGGTCATATGACGCCCCAAAATTAGGTATACATCACCCATCTTGGGTCGTCCGGATACATTGTACAAAATTCAAATACAACTTACTAATACAATTGCCGTAATACAATACGACAAAACATAATCGTGAGTTTGAGTACAATTATTGTCTACTAGAGATTATACAAACTCAAAAGGAGTCCTCATTACAATTATTAACACACTATTTCACGTAATAGTGAGGGACTACTAATCTTATCCTCTCGACCGTCACACTGCTTCCCGACTAGTCCCTCGCTATGTTCTCATTTCACAAAGAGAACGGTTGAAAGAAAGGTGAGCTCAACTAGCCCGATAAGAAATATTATGACTAAGATAATGCAGAATAAACTTACGGTGAATGACATACTTTCAACGAAAACCGTAAGACCAAAATTTTTTTAAATAAAAAGAATTTCCTTTATTTATTATTTTGAAATAGTAAGGGTTGATTTGATTAATGTGGATAGTTAAGGGTTAAATACGCAAATATTTCAAAATAAGCAAGTGGTTATAAAATATTCATTTTTGTCGGGAATATTCGTTTGGTCGTGGAATATTCGTCTCGTCGCTGAATATGAATATTAAATCTGACGAGCAGCGACCGTGTGTGGGCCCCATAACGAAAAGCGATTGGATGAAGAAAACGACAAATATAAGTTGGTTAAAAATAACTTGGCGTAATTATTCACAGATTATCTTATTGGAATACCCGGTGGTTAAAATACGATGTCTGGCGTGGTTGCATAAAGATGGCACACAGTATTATTGCATGCAATTGTTGAATTATTGATCCTTACGTGAAGAAGGCACTACTCAATAATTTTCACAGTGAATTCTTGTTCAATATTTTATTTTATTGATTCAATAATTCTTTGCGTTGATATTTTATATTATTATTTGCTCAATAATTGTCACCTGCATTTATCTCCATTATCGGATCAATAATTCATATTATTTGAATAATATTATTAGATAGCATTATTGGCAATGTCTAGAAAGTTCATCAAGGAGAGGTTTGGTCACCTAATTGCGCGCCGATAGGAGAAAATCCTTATCGGAAAGCCCTCTTTTCCCAGAACTACCGGTTGTCGTAATTGTGATTACGTAATATTATTTGTGAATAATTAATTATTGATTCATATGATAAAGAAATATTTATTTTATGTGGATATAAATGATGGACTTATTTATGTGGTTATAAATGAAGAAATTATTGTTGAGGTGTTTTATCGGTATTTTATCGAGTTGGAGGTATTAAAAATTAAATCGTGGGTTTTGAGATATATTGCGGGGTTATAATTTTTAATCCGACCGTTGGATTGTGGTAATTTTTGGGTATGTTATACATACATAAGTTGAGTATATGTCCACAAATTTTGAACCGTTAAAATGCACGAATGATTTGTTATGAATTTTAAGAGGTGTCCGATTCGGAAATTAGGTTTATAATTGATTTTGGTAGAAAATTCTAGAATTGAGTGGGCCCCACTTGTGGTTGGTGAAAAATATATGCTGAATTTTATTTCAAATGTGGTGGGTGGCAATAGTAGCGAGTAAAAAGCCATCGGTGTAGCAGTCGAAGTCAAGTCGCTTGGTACGGCTAACATTTTCTTATAAATGAGGGCTAAGTTAAATTGAAAATCACACCGTAAACAAAGTTTTCTCTTTCTCTCTATATATTGAGCGTATTTTGTGAGTATTTAGATACTTTGAGAGTTCTTTGTTCAATCTAAGTTTCATTCAAAGATCACTTCCCACCTTTCCTTCCGGTCTTCGATTCTTTGAGGTAAGGGATATTATTTTTTTTTCGTAATGATATTATTTCTTCAATATCATTATGCTGAAATGTTGATCTGAAGTTTTTATCAAATTTGGAACTTTTCATGTCGGGGTTACTATTCATGAGTTACTATTCACGAGTTACTATTCACGAGTACTATTCATGAAGCGTGAAGATGTTTTTTTTTTTTGTGGAATTTCTATCTTTTGGTGTAGATTCTTATTCATGATACTGCACTATTCACGATATCTGACACTATTCAAGAAAAATAAAATTTCTTCTTTTCGTCCAAAACATCTATTCTGGATACTAGCTCTTATTGTATCCATGTTTTGATCATTCTTGAATTTTACACCACTATGATTATTTTTGAGGTATTATTTTTGAACATGGATAAAACAAAGTACGAATCCTTAATCCTTAATCCTTGTCATTTTGTTTCACCGGATTCGTTTCTTTAAAAATATTTTTCATCATCCTCGGTCTTAAATGATGATATTATTGAATATCTTTGGCACATGGTGCAAAGATGAATGATTTCTGAAGAATATCTTTGGCCTCGTAGTGCAAAGATGAGCAGTGTTGAGATGAACATGATCGATCGATTAATATCTTTGGCACAGTGTAGTGCAAAGATGATCGGTGTTTAAATGAACATGACCAACCGATGAATATCTTTGGCTGTAGTGGAAAGATGAATATTTGATTCGGATGTTTATGGATTGTTGTTACTGGGGATAAAAGATGACGATGAACTTTTAAATTCATACATGAAGATAGTAGTTTGCATTCTCTACTTAACTCTTCTAATGAATTATTATTTCATTGCGAATATTGATGTAAAATTTGTTGTCTATCAGTATTCTATTAAATTTTTCCTGTTGAAGACTAACGATAATTTGTTGTATATTATCTTAGTCATAATATTCTTTACCGAGCTAGTTGAGCTCACCCTTTTCCTTTTTGTTCCATTCTTCTCGGGAGGCGAGAATATAGCGAAGAAATGCAGTGGGGTATGGAATGAAGGTTTTAGAAAGGATTGTTTAGTAGTCCTCACCATTTTTATAAAATAATGTATCAATAAATGTGATGGGGATTTATTTGAGTATAGATATTATGCAGAAGATAATATTTATATTTAAACTCATTAAGATATATTGTCGTATTTCACACGACATTTGTATTATTGAAGTTGTAGTTTGCTTCTTGTACCATGTATTTGGCGACTCAGAATGGGTGTTGTGTATACCTATTTTGGGGGCGTCACAGAAACAAATTGTGAACATCCTACAATCACTGTACAAACAAACAAAATATAACAAAAATGAAAAAAAAATCAACCTATATGTAATAATTAAAAAAATGTAAACAATTTAACCCTTACCCCTCGACTTGTTCAGGAACCGCATCTGCAAATTCCAACTCAATTATATCCTCTTCCTCTTTGTTGCGATACGGTTCACTGCTAAAGTCAATATCAGACCTATCCTTCCAAAAACCACTCTTGCGCAATAAAGTTGGAAGAATGAAGATGTACGGCTCACACACATCCGATATTTTAGTTTGCATGGATTTCCTTTTTGGTTGTAGAGAATTATAAACAATTAGACGCCTACGATGCACATCAAAAGTCAACAACAACCAATGGTCCGGTGATGACATATGAATGAGAAACAACACATAGTCAACATTCCTCCATGGTGTGTTGACATCCATAAACAGCCCATGTATGTATTCAGCAACATAATCCTCCCCAGACAGAACAATTTTGTCTGCATTTTTTTTTGTATACTCCTCGTAAAGAGCGGTGATCTTGCTATGAAACCAACAATCCGTGGTCGTTACCCTTATAGTAACACTTTACAATGTCTTGCCGCCACTTTGGAAATAATACAACGCAACACATTGATGTCTTGAACCAAAAAAAAAAAATTAATAGGATATTAACTTTCTTTGGAAAATGCAAGTATGTAATGAATGTAACTAAATAATGTAAACATAACTACAAAAACATAATTTTTAAAAAATACTCACATCGTCGTCTCAACCCACCGCCTTGAGAGTCTTTAATTTATAGAACCACATTTTTGATAATATTGTGATAGATCCAAATACAAAAGAAGGCATGATAATATCGTTCTTTCAGGAAATTTGTTCGTCCTTCAATATAAGAGCATAATATTAGTACACACGCTAACATTAACAATTACCGTATTAGTATACACACTACTAAAAATCAAACTTACATACGAATAATTAACATACTAATCAACAAACTTAATTTTAAATAATTACCTTGCTAACCAACAAAATTTAAAATCATAACCATAATCAAATAAGAACTAATACATAACTAATAGTAACCAAAACATAAACTAATAGTAACGTAATATAAAGTAATAGTAACCATGACATTTAATTAATAAAGAACCACACCATTTATTTAATATTAACATTTATTTAATATTTCATATTATCAAAGATAGAACAAAAACAAACATTAGTTAATAACCAATTAAGCATTATACAGTAACTAATATAATGTTACACAGTAACCAATACAACATTAGACAGTAAACAATACATCATTAGGTAGTACCCAAAACAATATTATACGAAAGATAATGTTGCCTGCCCGAACTAATATATCATACCAAAATCGGTAAACTAATCAACAACTTAATATGTTTAATATGTTCAATAATTAACATACTAATCAACAACTTAATTTTTAACATTAACCTGGTAAGCAACAAAAATTAAAATCATAACCATAATCAAATGCTAACCAAAACATAAACTAATAAGTAACTGAATATAAAATAATAGTAACCATAACATTTATTTAATATTAACATTTATTTAATATTTAATATTATGCAAGAACTAAAACAAACATTAATCAATAATCAATTAAGCATTATACAAGAATTAATATAATGTTACACAAGAACTATATCTGACATTAGACAATAAACAATACATCATTAGGTAGTAATCAAAACAAAGATTATACGATATAATGTTGCCCGAGAACTAATACATCATACCAAAATCAGTAAACTAATCAACAACTTAATATGTTCAATATTTAACATACTCATTAACAACTTAATTTTAAACATTAACCTGGTAACCAACAAAAATTAAAATCATAACCATAATCAAATAGTAACCGAAACATAACTAATAGGTAACCAAAACATAATCTAATAGTAACCATAATATAAAATAATAGTAACCATAACATTTATTTAATATTAACCATATGTTACTACAATAACACAAACTTATTTGTTTCATAAAAAACTATAGCATTGTTAACAATAAAAAACAAACCTTTTTCTGTTGTTTAATCCAATTTTGAACCATTGTTCAAACAATGCCTCTTCAAATTTTGAGGGCATATTCATGCATGATTTGGGGAATGCAGTTAGACGTGCAAGTGTTTAACTAGCATCCACTACAGTAGATGATGAACCAGCCGATCCAAACGCTACTGTATATGGAGACCGCAAAATGGCACTCTTTGTAGGTTCACGGACAGGTCTACTACCGGCTTTGTGGACACTCTTCTCCAACTCATCACACTTAGCTATGTCCTGTGTGGTCAGAACCATATAATCCAGTGCATATGACGCCCCCAAAATTAGGTATACATCACCCATCTTGGGTCGTCAGATACATTGTACAAAATTCAAATACAACTTACTAATACAATGGTATGGTGTACAATACGACAAAACATAACTGTGAGTTTGAGTACAATTATTGTCTACTAGAGATTATACAAACTCAAAAGGAGTCCTCATTACAATTATTAACACACTATTTCACAGAATAGTGAGGACTACTAATGCTATCCTCCGGGACCGTCCACACCGCTCCCCGACTAGTCCTCTATATGTTCTCATTTCACAGAGAAACGGTGAAAGAAAGAAAGGTGAGCTCAACTAGCCCAAAGAAGAAATATTATGACTAAGATAATGCGAATAAACTTACGGTGAATGACATGCTCAAATGGCTAAAAGACCCAGAAATTTTTTTTAAATAAAAGGAATTTCCTTTATTTATTATTTTGAAATAGTAAGGGTTGATTTGATTAATGTGGATATTTAAGGGTTAAATCACGCAAATATTTCAAAATAAGCAGTGGTTATAAAATATTCATTTTGTCGGGGAATATTCGTTTGGTCGTGGAATATTAAATGCTTTGTCGGGGAATATTCGTATGCGACGGTATGAACCATGTGTGGGCCCATAACGGAAAGCGATTGGATGAAGAAAACGACAAATATAAGTTGGTTAAAAATAACGGCGTAGTTATTACAAGATTAATCTTATTGGAATACCCGATGGTTAAAATACTGATGTCTGGCGTGGTTGCCGCGATAGCACGGTATTGCATGTAATTGTTGAATTATTGATCCTTACGTGAAGAGGGCACTACTCAATAATTTTCACAAGAGTGAATTCTTTATTCAATATTTTATTTTATTGATTCAATAATTGCTTGCGTTGATATTTTATATTATCATTGCTCAATAATTGTCACTTTTATTATCTCCATTATCGGATCAATAATTCATATTATTTGAATAATATTATTAGATAGCATTATTGGCAATGTCTAGAAAGTTACTCACAAGGAGAGGTTTGGTCACCTAATTGCGGCAAGAGAGGAGAAATCCTTATCTGAAAGCCCCTCTTTCTGGGGAGCTACTTTGGTTGTCATAATTGTGATTACGTAATATTATTTGTGAATAATTAATTATTGATTCATATGATAAAGAAATATTTATTTTATGTGGATATAAATGATGGACTTATTTATGTGGTTATAAATGAAGAAATTATTGTTGAGGTGTTTTATCGATATTTTTATCGATTGGAGGTATTAAAAAATTAAATCGGGGTTTTGAGATATATTATGGGTTATAATTTTTAATCCGATAGTTGGATTGTGGTAATTTTGGGTATGTTATACATACATAAGTTGAGTATATGTCCACAAATTTTGAACCGTTAAAAATGCACGAATGATTTGTTATGAATTTTAAGAGGTGTCTGATTAGGAAATTAGGTTTATAATTGATTTTGGTGGAAAATTCTAGAATTGAGTGGGCCCCACTTGTGGTTGGTGAAAAAATGTGCTGAATTTTATTTCAAATGTGGTGGGTGGCAATAGTAGCGAGTAAAGCCATCGTGTCAAATGCCTCGGTAATGCTAACATTTTCCTATAAATAGAGGCTAAGTTAGAATTGAAAATCACACCGAAACAAAGTTTTCTCTTTCTCTCTCTATATTATTGAGCGTATTTTGTGAGTATTTAGATACTTTGAGAGTTCTTTGTTCAAGATGAGTTTCATTCGAGATCACTTGACCTTTCCTTAGGCATCGATTCTTTGAGGTAAGGGATATTTTTTTTTTTTTCAGAATGATATTATTTCTTGAATATCATTATCTTTGAAATGTTGATCTGAAGTTTTTATCAAATTTGGAACTTTTCATGTCGGGGTTTACTTATTCATGAGTTCTTATTCACGAAGTTCTTATTCACGTCTTATTAATGAAGCGTGAAGATGTTTTTTTTTTTGTGGAATTTCTATCTTTTGGTGTCGAAGTTCTTATTCACGTATACTGACCTTTATTCACGTATCTGACACTATTCAATCAAAAATAAAATTTTTCTTTTCGTCCAAAAACATCTATTCGGATACTAGCTCTTATTGTATCCATGTTTTGATCATTTTTGAATTTTACACCACTATGATTATTTTGAGGTATTTTTGAACATGGATAAAACAAAGTCTGAATCCTTAATCCTTAATCCTTGTCATTTTGTTTCACCGGATTCGTTTCTTTAAAAATATTTTCATCATCCTCGGTCTTAAATGATGATATTATTGAATATCTTTGGCACGTAGTGCAAGATGAATGATTTCAAGAATATCTTTGG
The DNA here is from genome assembly GCA_020205615.1 of Panax quinquefolius. Classification (NCBI taxonomy): domain Eukaryota; kingdom Viridiplantae; phylum Streptophyta; class Magnoliopsida; order Apiales; family Araliaceae; genus Panax; species Panax quinquefolius. Next base: position 31,966,410 of record CM035169.1, on the reverse strand, counting down.
CACATAGTGCAAAGATGAGCAGTGTTGAGATGAACATGTGTACCACCGATTATTAATATCTTTGGCTTTGTAGTGCAAAGATGATCGGTGTTTAAATGAACATGACCAACCGATGAATATCTTTGGCACATAGTGGGAAAGATGAATATTTGATTCCGGATGTTTATGGATTGTTGTTACGGAGGATAAAGATGAGGCGATGAACTTTTAAATTCATACATAGAAGATAGTAGTTTGCATTCTCTACTTAACTCTTCTAATGAATTATTATTTCATTGCGAATATTGATGTAAAATTTGTTGTCTATTGTATTCTATTAAATTTTTCCTGTTGAAGACTAACGATAATTTGTTGTATATTATCTTAGTCATAATATTCTTCTTGAGCTAGTTGAGCTCACCCTTTTCCTTTTGTTCCATTCTTCTCGGAGGCGAGAATATAAGCGAAGTGCAGTCGGGGTATGGAATGAAGGTTTTAGAAAGGATTGTTTAGTAGTCCTCACCATTTTGTAAAATAATGTATCAATAAATGTGATGGGGATTTATTTGAGTATAGATATTGTCTAGAAGATAATATTTATATTTAAACTCATTAAGATATATTGTCGTATTTCACACGACATTTGTATTATTGAATCAAGTAGTTTTCGCTTCTTGTACCATGTATTTGGCGACTTTCGTAATGGGTGTTGTGTATACCTATTTTGGGGGCGTCCACGATTAATATCGAGCTTAGGATATGATCTCTGGCGGAGATCGGGAATAGAACTAGGAGGGAGAGACGAGTAAATCCTTCGTGTGTCCTACCTAAGCTTATTTGTTAGTTGGTCAAGATATATAGGATATTATGTGATATATTGATTTCCTTAATTAACCCTTGTTTTATGATAATGATTTTGAGAATGTCGATCGAGAATATTAACAATGGAAATGAGAGCGTGGAGACGCCTTTGTACTCACCAACGAGGAGAACGTCGTACAACAGTGGCAATGTTCCTCCCGAACAACACCATTGAAAGCGAGATGAAGAACGAGGGATGTTTAGAAGCTTTTTGCGATTCATGCAAAAAATCGCATTTAGAGACTTCGTGTTCAAAATACGAGGAGAAATGATAGCAATTCACGGGTTATCACGACAAGCGATTCAAAGAGTCAGGACCACCAGAATTTAAGGAAAGCGATCCGATCATGGCGGAAACATGGGTCAAACAAATTACCAAGATATTCGATGTCTTGGGATGCACGGAGGAACAGAAGGTTCCATTCGCCACCTTTATGTTCCGTGGCGAGGCGAGACTCTCGGTGGGAGTCAGTGAAGCGTACCATCCAAACCGCACTCAAAGTATGCGTAGGAGACGTTTGAAAACAGTTCAATGACAAGTACTTCCACGAAAGTATTCATTCGTATGAAGGAAGTGGAGTTTATTAGACTAGAAGCGAGAATAACATGACGGTGTCCCAAAGACGAGGCGAAGTTTGCGGAGTTATCGAGTTTGCACCTCATTTGGTGGAGAATGAGGAACGCGTATGTGCGGATGTTTCTGAGAGGTTTGAAACCCGACATACGTCAGTATCTCATTTCTCATAAATTTTCTCTCTATTCAGATGTTGTCAACAGGGCTCAGTTGTTAGAGCGAGATAACGAGTACGTTCAACCGAGGGACCATAACCGAGGATCATCTCAAGATAGCGATCATCGAATAACGATAACCAATGGAGAAAGAAGAATACGAGACAAAGGCTAAACCACTCGGTGGTAATCGTGGCCATAAAAATAGAAGAAGCGAGTCGGGAGGAGATTTTAAAAGAGGAGATTCAACAACGACCATGAAGAAGACATCATCATCAGAGCAACTAGTTTTAAGGGAGGAGAGCGACCACCCATTATATGCTACAAATGCGGAAAAAGAGGGACATATCGATCAAACCGCCTTGCACAATATTCAAGGTATGCTATAATTGTGGAAAGGAAGGACATATCGCTCGAGATTGTCTGATGAAAGAAACCTAGTTCAATGGGGGGGACGGACTCAAAAGATCATCCGAAAAAGTCAAAGTCAACGATTAGGGAAGAAGCGTTTGTTGTGATCGGTCAAAATCACGAGAAACGACGAAGTTAACACGGGTTAGTTAATTATAAATTCTTGCGAAGTTTATACCTTACTAGATACCTGGGATTCTACCCATTCTTTATCTCTCTTGCTTGCGCTCAACGTTTGAACTTGACTACGGAGAAATTAGACTTTGACCTATTTATGGAGAATCTGCTAGAGAAACTTTCATTACATCTGTTGTTTAGAAATCTTGTTTGATTCGGGTTGGCACTATCACATTACTCAATTAACCTTATTTCTATAGAGATATTTGCTTTTGATGTGATTTTAAGGTTAACTACTCATCATGCCAAATTGATTGCTTTTGTAAGGTTGTTAGTTTTCATATTCCTAAGCAACTTTTTATTCAATTCAAGCAATCAAACCATTGTAGTCAAACATTTTCATATCAAGCCATGAAGTCATTCGTTTATTACGGATGTCAAGTTTTCTTAGTCCATGTTATGGATTTGAATAAAGACACGTCGATTTGAATAATATTCTGTTGTTATTGATTTTTCCCGACGTATTTCTGAAGAATTTCTTGGCTTACTCCCAAAGCCCGATATTAAATTTTGTATCGAATTTGAACCCGCATACAAAACTCATTTCTAAAATCTCATATCAAATGGCTTCTATTGAACTTCGAGTTAAAATTCAATTATAAATTTGGTACTGAGCCTTTATCTTGTGACTTCCTTTGTGGAATTCACCTAAGCGAACTCTCTGTAGGGGCGTCATATTCGATGCGATAGTAAAGCGATAGGTGTCATTGTGACGTCTTATCCAAGATTGGGATATGAGTCACAATTGAGAGCAACCTAAGTCGAGAATCGAAATCGTAGTTTTCAGGCTTAGTTGGTTATTATCGGAGATTCGTTGAAGGATATTCTCGAATCGCTATTCCATTAACGTAGCTAACTTCGTAGAGATACAAAATTCGAATGGAGCGAGGAATGTGGGAAGAGCTTGAAGAACTCGAGAGAGACTCATTTCAAAGACATATTACGACCATGCCATCCTGGAAAAGCGAACGCGTGGTAGGTGGCGTGTTGAGTAGAAGATCGTATATAAAATCTGAGTACGATATTGTCAAAGACTAATTTCAGTATAATTTATAAATAATAGAGATGGAGATGAAAACTCTAGGTACCCACGTGATGATATACGAGTATAATCGACTTTAATCGATAAAGTTAAAAGTCGCTCAAGCCACCGGCCGGGAAATGATACGTATGAAGAAGAAAGTACTGAAGGAGCTATTCCTAGCGAGAATTGATGAAGAAGGAATACTTGAGTCCACTCTAGACTTTGTGTTCCTAACGACTCGATTTGAAGTACAAGATTATGATGGAGGCACACAATACACCATTTGCAATCCATCTGGAAGTACTAAAATGTATCGTGATCTTGACATACATTTTGGTGGAACAATATGAAGAGAGAGATTGCAAAGTTTATCTTAATGTGTTTAACTTGTCAACGTGTAAAGGCGGAGCATCTAGTACCTAAGGGTCCGTTGCAACCACTTGAGATTCCTAATGGAAGTGGGAACACATTACCATGGATTTAGATTCACGGGTCTTCCTACGGTTTCTCAAGGCATCAATCTTATTTTGGGTTATTGTTGATAGATTAACCAAGTCTGCTCATTTCTTCTTGCCGATCTGGAGACTTATTCCCTTGAACGTCTTGCTAGTATGTGCGTAAATGAGATTGTGAGGTTGCATGGCATGCTGTATCCATAGTTTGGATCGAGACCCAAGATTCACTTCAAGATTTTGGGTTAGCTTGCAAAAAGCTATGGGCACGCATTTCTGATTCGATTTGGCATACCATCCTCAAACGGATGGGCAATCGAAAGGACTACTCAAACTCTTGAAGATATATTAAAACTCATGTCCTAGATTTCAAAGCGGTTGGGATAAGTATTTACCATTGGTGGAATTCTCCTACAACAATGCTTATCGAGCAAGTATAGGTGTGGCTCCATTCAAGCATTATATGGACGAAAATGTCGTTCTCAATATGTTGGGATGAGGTGGGTGAAGCAACATTGTTGGGACCCGAGTTAAGTACGTATGACTCACCGAAAAGATCCAAATGATTCGACAACGATACAAACGGCACAAGATCGACAAAAAGAGTTATGCGGATCTTCATCGAAAGGACGTGGAATTTAATGTAGGGGATCATGTATTGTTACGAGTTGCTCCATGTGGAAGGGAGTTACAAGATTTGGGAAGAGAGGAAAGCTCAATCCACGATTTATTGGTCCATTTCAAATTCTTGACCGAGTAGGAAATGTAGCTTATAGACTTGCGTTACCTCAAAGTATGTCTCGTGTTCATAATGTGTTTCACATATCGTAGATTTCGTAAATATGTGAAAGACCCGAACCACGTTATTGAGTTAGAACCGGACGAGATAGCCAAAGACTTAACGTATGAGGAGGTACTTGTCAAGATCTTGGATAGGAAGGAGCATGTCCCTACGCTTGAAAGGTCATACCACAAGTTAAAGTTTTGTGGAGGAATCATGCTATAGAGAAATGACACAGGAATTGGAAACGAAATGAAAGCGAGGTATCCTCACCATTTCAAACACCGAGTACGTCACGTCAATTTCGAGGACGAAATTTCATAAGGAGGGAGGTTGTAAGACCAAAAATTTTTTAAATAAAAGGAATTTCCTTTATTTATTATTTTGAAATAGTAAGGGTTGATTTGATTAATGTGGATAGTTAAAGGTTAAATACGCAAATATTTCAAAATAAGCAAGTGGTTATAAAATATTCATTTTTGTCGGGGAATATTCGTTTGGTCGTGGAATATTAAATCTTTGTCAGAATATTAAATGCGACCAGTAGCGACCATGTGTGGGCCCATAACGAGCGATTGGATGAAAAAAACGACAAATATAAGTTGGTTAAAAATAACGGCGTAGTTATTCTGCGTTAATCTTATTGGAATACCCGTGGTTAAAATCTGATGTCTGGCGTGGTTGCACAAAGAAGGCACTTTACGGTATTACATGTAATTGTTGAATTATTGATCCTTACGTAAGAAGGCACTACTCAATAATTTTCACGATGAGTTATGTTCAATATTTTATTTTATTGATTCAATAATTGCTGCGTTGATATTTTATATTATTATTGCTCAATAATTGTCATTGCACATTATCTCCATTATCGGATCAATAATTCATATTATTTGAATAATATTATTAGATAGCATTATTGGCAATGTCTAGAAAGTTACATCGAGGAGAGGTTTGGTCACCTAATTGCGCGCCATGAGAGAAATCCTTATCGAAAAGCCCCCTCTTTCTCAGGAACGGCTGGTTGTCATAATTGTGATTCTGTAATATTATTTGTAAATAATTAATTATTGATTAATATGATAAAGAAATATTTATTTTATGTGGATATAAATGATGGACTTATTTATGTGGTTATAAATGAAGAAATTATTGTTGAGGTGTTTTATCAGTATTTTATCAGATTGGAGGTATTAAAAATTAAATCAGGGGTTTTGAGATATATTGCGGGGGTTATAATTTTTAATCCGACCATTGGATTGTGGTAATTTTTGGGTATGTTATACATACATAAGTTGAGTATATGTCCACAAATTTTGAACCGTTAAAAATGCACGAATGATTTGTTATGAATTTTAAGAGGTGTCCGATTCGATTAGAAATTAGGTTTATAATTGATTTTGGTGGAAAATTCTAGAATTGAGTGGGCCCCACTTGTGGTTGGTGAAAAATGTGCTGAATTTTATTTCAAATGTGGTGGGTGGCAATAGTAGCGAGTAAAGCCATCAGTGTAGCAGTCGAAGTCTCTGCTTGGTAATTTAACATTTTCCTATAAATAGAGGGCTAAGTTAGAATTGAAAATCACACGAAACAAAGTTTTCTCTCTTTCTCTCTCTATATTATTGAGCGTATTTTGTGAGTATTTAGATACTTTGAGAGTTCTTTGTTCAAAGATAAGTTTCATTCAAAGATCACTTGACCTTTCCTTAGAAATCTTGATTCTTTGAGGTAAGGGATATTATTTTTTTTTCGTAATGATATTATTTCTTCAATATCATTATCTTTGAAATGTTGATCTGAAGTTTTTATCAAATTTGGAACTTTTCATGTCGGGTTACTATTCATGAGTTACTATTCACGATTCTTATTCACGAGTACTATTCATGAAGCGTGAAGATGTTTTTTTTGTGGAATTTCTATCTTTTGGTGTCGAGTTACTATTCACGTATCTTGCACTTTATTCACGATATCTGACTATTCACGTATCTGTGACTATTCACCAGAAAAATAAAATTTCTTCTTTTCGCCAAAACATCTATTCGGATACTAGCTCTTATTGTATCCATGTTTTGATCATTCTTGAATTTTACACCACTATGATTATTTTGAGGTATTTTTGAACATGGATAAAACAAAGTACGAATCCTTAATCCTTAATCCTTGTCATTTTGTTTCAATTGGATTCGTTTCTTTAAAAATATTTTCATCATCCTCGGTCTTAAATGATGATATTATTGAATATCTTTGGCACAAGTAGTGCAAAGATGAATGATTTCTGAAGAATTTCTTTGGCAGTAGTGTCAAAGATGAGCAGTGTTGAGATGAACATGGTACCGATTAATATCTTTGGCACATGTAGTGCAAAGATGAGCAGTGTTTAAATGAACATGACTAATCGATGAATATCTTTGGCACATAGTGCAAGATGAATATTTGATTCCAGATGTTTATGGATTGTTATTCTGAGGGATAAAAGATAGACGATGAACTTTTAAATTCATACATAGAAGATAGTAGTTTGCATTCTCTACTTAACTCTTCTAATGAATTATTATTTCATTGCGAATATTGATGTAAAATTTGTTGTCTATTGTATTCTATTAAATTTTTCCTGTTGAAGACTAACGATAATTTGTTGTATATTATCTTAGTCATAATATTCTTTACTTGAGCTAGTTGAGCTCACCCTTTTCCTTTTTGTTCCATTCTTCTCGGGAGGCGCGAGAATATAATGCGAGTGCAGTCTGGGGTATGGAATGAAGGTTTTAGAAAGGATTGTTTAGTAGTCCTCACCATTTTTGTAAAATAATGTATCAATAAATGTGATGGGGATTTATTTGAGTATTGATATTGTCTAGAAGATAATATTTATATTTAAACTCACAGTATATATTATCGTATTTCACACGACATTTGTATTATTGAAGTTGTAGTTTGCTTCTTGTACCATGTATTTGGCGACTCAGAATGGGTGTTGTGTATACCTATTTTGGGGGAGTCACAGAAACAAATTGTGAACATCCTACAATCACTGTACAAACAAACAAAATATAACAAAAATCAAAAAAAAATCAACCTATATGTAATAATTAAAAAAATGTAAACAATTTAACCCTTACCCCTCGACTTGTTCAGGAACCGCATCTGCAAATTCCAACTCAATTATATCCTCTTCCTCTTTGTTGCGATACGGTTCACTGCTAAAGTCAATATCAGACCTATCCTTCCAAAAACCACTCTTGCGCAATAAAGTTGGAAGAATGAAGATGTACGGCTCACACACATCCGATATTTTAGTTTGCATGGATTTCCTTTTTGGTTGTAGAGAATTATAAACAATTAGACGCCTACGATGCACATCAAAAGTCAACAACAACCAATGGTCCGGTGATGACATATGAATGAGAAACAACACATAGTCAACATTCCTCCATGGTGTGTTGACATCCATAAACAGCCCATGTATGTATTCAGCAACATAATCCTCCCCAGACAGAACAATTTTGTCTGCATTTTTTTTGTATACTCCTCGTAAAGAGCGGTGATCTTGCTATGAAACCAACAATCCGTGGTCGTTACCCTTATAGTAACACTTTCTGAATGTCTTGCCAGTTTACGGAAATAATACAACGCAACATTGATGTACTGAACCAAAAAAAAAAATTAATAGGATATTAACTGTTGCTGGAAAATGCAAGTATGTAATGAATGTAACTAAATAATGTAAACATAACTACAAAAACATAATTTTTTAAAAAATACTCACATCGTCGTCTAACCACTGCCCAGGAGTCTTTAATTTATAGAACCACGTTTTTGATAATATTGTGATAGATCCAAATACAAAAGAAGGCATGATAATATCGTTCTTTCCGGGAAATTTGTTCGTCCTTCAATATAAGAGCATAATATTAGTACACACGCTAACATTAACAATTACCGTATTAGTATACACACTACTAAAAATCAAACTTGCACAGTCAATAATTAACATACTAATCAACAAACTTAATTTTAAACAGTACCTTGCTAACCAACAAAATTTAAAATCATAACCATAATCAAATAGTAACTAATACATAACTAATAGGTAACCAAAACATAAACTAATAGTAACCAGAATATAAAGTAATAGTAACCATGACATTTATTTAATAGCAACCACACCATTTATTTAATATTAACATTTATTTAATATTTCATATTATGCAGTAACCAAAACAGCATTAGTTAATAACCAATTAAGCATTATATAGTAACTAATATATTGTTACACAGTAACCAATACAACATTAAACAGTAAACAATACATCATTAGGTAGTACCCAAAACAATATTATACAGTATAATGTTGCCCAGTAACCAATATATCATACCAAAATCAGTAAACTAATCAACAACTTAATATGTTTAATATGTTCAATAATTAACATACTAATCAACAACTTAATTTTTAACATTAACCTGGTAAGCAACAAAAATTAAAATCATAACCATAATCAAATGCTAACCAAAACATAAACTAATAGTAACCAGAATATAAAATAATAGTAACCATAACATTTATTTAATATTAACATTTATTTAATATTTAATATTATGCAAAGAACCAAATGACATTAGTCGATAATCAATTAAGCATTATCAATAACCAATATAATGTTACACAAAGAACTAATACTGACATTAGGCGATAAACAATACATCATTAGGTAGTAATCAAAAAAGAAGATTATACAAAGATAATGTTGCCCGAGAACTAAATACATCATACCAAAATCGATAAACTAATCAACAACTTAATATGTTCAATATTTAACATACTCATCAACAACTTAATTTTAAACATTAACACCGTAACCAACAAAAATTAAAATCATAACCATAATCAAATAAGAATCAAACATAACTAATAGGTAACCAAAACATAATCTAATAGTAACCATAATATAAAATAATAGTAACCATAACATTTATTTAATATTAACCATATGTTACTACAATAACACAAACTTATTTGTTTCATAAAAAACTATAGCATTGTTAACAATAAAAAACAAACCTTTTTCTGTTGTTTAATCCAATTTTGAACCATTGTTCAAACAATGCCTCTTCAAATTTTGAGGGCATATCCATGCATGATTTGGGGAATGCAGTTAGACGTGCAAGTGTTTAACTAGCACCCACTACGATAGATGATGAACCAGACGATCCAAACGCTACTAGTATATGGAGACCGCAAAATGGCACTCTTTGTAGGTTCACGGACAGGTCTACTACCGGCTTTGTGGACACTCTTCTCCAACTCATCACACTTAGCTATGTCCTGTGTGGTCAGAACCATATAATCCGGTCGTATAGCGACCCCAAAATTAGGTATACATCACCCATCTTGGGTCGTCGATACATTGCACAAAATTCAAATACAACTTACTAATACAACTGCCGTATGTACAATACGACAAAAACATAATCTGTGAGTTTGAGTACAATTATTGTCTACTAGAGATTATACAAACTCAAAAGGAGTCCTCATTACAATTATTATCACACTATTTCACAGAATAGTGAGGACTACTAATGCTATCCTCTGGACCGTCACACCGCTCCTCGACTAGTCCTGCTATGTTCTCATTTCACGAAGAGAACAAATGAAAGAGAAAGGGTGAGCTCAACTAGCCCAAGAAGAAATATTATGACTAAGATAATGCGAATAAACTTACGGTGAATGACATGCTCAGCGAAACAAATTGTGAACATCCCACAATCACTGTATAAACAAACAAAATATAACAAAAAAAAAAATCAACCTATATGTAATAATTAAAAAAATGTAAACAATTTAACCCTTACCCCTCGACTTATTCAGGAACCGCATCTGCAAATTCCAACTCAATTATATCATCTTCCTCTTTGTTGTGATACGGTTCCTTTGCTAAAAGTCAATATCGACCTATCCTCCAAAAACCACTCTTGCGCAATAAAGTTGGAAGAATGAAGATGTACGGCTCACACACATCCGATATTTTAGTTTGCATGGATTTCCTTTTTGGTTGTAGAGAATTGTAAACAAATAGACGCCTACGATGCACATCAAAAGTCAACAACAACCAATGGTCCGGTGATGACATATGAATGAGAAACAACACATAGTCAACGTTCCTCCATGGTGTGTTGACATCCATAAACAGCCCATGTATGTATTCAGCAACATAATCCTCCCCAGACAGAACAATTTTGTCTGCATTTTTTTTGTATACTCCTCGTAAAGAGCGGTGATCTTGCTATGAAACCAACAATCCGTGGTCGTTACCCTTATATAGTAACACTTTCAATGTCTTGCCAGTTTACTAAAATAATACAACGCGACATTGATGTAATGAACCAAAAAAAAATTAATAGGATATTAATCATTCTTTGGAAAATGCAAGTATGTAATGAATGTAACTAAATAATGTAAACATAACTACAAAAACATAATTTTTAAAAAATACTCACATCGTACGTCTAACCAACGCCTGAGTCTTTAATTTATAGAACCACATTTTGATAATATTGTGATAGATCCAAATACAAAAGAAGGCATGATAATATCGTTCTTTCCGGAAATTTGTTAGATCCTTCAATATAAGAGCATAATATTAGTACACACGCTAACATTAACAATTACCGTATTAGTATACACACTACTAAAAATCAAACTTGCACAGTCAATAATTAACATACTAATCAACAAACTTAATTTTAAAATAAGACTTGCTAACCAACAAAATTTAAAATCATAATCATAATCAAATAGTAACTAATACATAACTAATAGGTAACCAAAACATAAACTAATAGTAACTGAATATAAAAGTAATAGTAACCATGACATTTATTTAATAAAGAACCACACCATTTATTTAATATTAACATTTATTTAATATTTCATATTATCAAAGAACCAAAACAAAGATTAGTCAATAACCAATTAAGCATTATCGGAAGAATTAATATAATGTTACACAAAGAACTAATACAACATTAGACAGTAAACAATACATCATTAGGTAGTACCCAAAACAATATTATACAGTATAATGTTGCCCAGTAACCAATATATCATACCAAAATCAGTAAACTAATCAACAACTTAATATGTTCAATAATTAACATACTAATCAACAACTTAATTTTTAACATTAACCTGGTAAGCAACAAAAATTAAAATCATAACCATAATCAAATGCTAACCAAAACATAAACTAATAGTAACCAGAATATAAAATAATAGTAACCATAACATTTATTTAATATTAACATTTATTTAATATTTAATATTATGCAGTAACCAAAACAGCATTAGTCAATAATCAATTAAGCATTATACAGTAACCAATATAATGTTACACAGTAACCAATACAGCATTAGACAGTAAACAATACATCATTAGGTAGTAATCAAAACAGCATTATACAGTATAATGTTGCCCAGTAACCAATACATCATACCAAAATCAGTAAACTAATCAACAACTTAATATGTTCAATATTTAACATACTCATCAACAACTTAATTTTAAACATTAACCTGGTAACCAACAAAAATTAAAATCATAACCATAATCAAATAGTAACCGAAACATAACTAATAGGTAACCAAAACATAATCTAATAGTAACCATAATATAAAATAATAGTAACCATAACATTTATTTAATATTAACCATATGTTACTACAATAATACAAATTTATTTATTTCATAAAAACTATAGCATTTTTAACAATAAAAAACAAACCTTTTTCTGTTGTTTAATCCAATTTTGAACCATTGTTCAAACAATGCCTCTTCAAATTTTGAGGGCATATCCATGCATGATTTGGGGAATGCAGTTAGACGTGCAAGTGTTTGACTAGCACCCACTACGATGAATGATGAACCAAATGATCCAAACGCCATCAGATATGGAGACCGCAAAAATGGCACTCTTTGTAGGTTCACCACGAAAATTCTACTACCGGCTTTGTGGACACTCTTCTCCAACTCATCACACTTAGCTATGTCCTGTGTGGTCAGAACCATATAATCCAGTGCATATGACGCTCCCAAAATTAGGTATACATCACCCATCTTGGGTCGTCAGATACATTGTACAAAATTCAAATACAACTTACTAATACAACTGCCGTAGTAAATACGACAAAAAACATAACTGTGAGTTTGAGTACAATTATTGTCTACTAGAGATTATACAAACTCAAAAGGTGTCCTCATTACAATTATTAACACACTATTTCACAGAATAGTGAGGACTACTAATGTTATCCTCTGGACCATCACACCGTTCCTCGACTAGTCCCTGCTATGTTCTCATTTCCTGAAGAGAACAGTGAAAGAAAGGGTGAGCTCAACTAGCCCAGTAAGAAATATTATGACTAAGATAATGCAGAATAAACTTCTGGTGAATGACATGCTCAGCGAAACAAATTGTGAACATCCCATAATCACTGTACAAACAAACAAAATATAACAAAAATCAAAAAAAAAATCAACCTATATGTAATAATTAAAAAAATGTAAACAATTTAACCCTTACCCCTCGACTTGTTCAGGAACCGCATCTGCAAATTCCAACTCAATTATATCATCTTCCTCTTTGTTGCGATACGGTTCACTGCTAAAGTCAATATCAGACCTATCCCTCCAAAAACCACTCTTGCGCAATAAAGTTGGAAGAATGAAGATGTACGGCTCACACACATCCGATATTTTAGTTTGCATGGATTTCCTTTTTGGTTGTAGAGAATTGTAAACAATTAGACGCCTACGATGCACATCAAAAGTGAACAATAACCAATGGTCCGGTGATGACATATGAATGAGAAACAACACATAGTCAACGTTCCTCCATGGTGTGTTGACATCCATAAACAGCTCCATGTATGTATTCAGCAACATAATCCTCCCCAGACAGAACAATTTTGTCTGCATTTTTTTTGTATACTCCTCGTAAAGAGCGGTGATCTTGCTATGAAACCAACAATCCGTGGTCGTTACCCTTATAAGTAACACTTTACGAATGTCTTGCCGCCATTTACGAAAATAATACAACGCAACATTGATGTACTGAACCAAAAAAAAAATTAATAGGATATTAACAGTTGCAGGAAAATGCAAGTATGTAATGAATGTAACTAAATAATGTAAACATAACTACAAAAACATAATTTTTAAAAAAATACTCACATCGTCGCTCAACCAACGCCTGAGAGTCTTTAATTTATAGAACCACATTTTCGATGATATTGTGATAGATCCAAATACAAAAGAAGGCATGATAATATCGTTCTTTCCGGGAAATTTGTTCGTCCTTCAATATAAGAGCATAATATTAGTATACACGCTAACATTAACAATTACCGTATTAGTATACACACTACTAAAAATCAAACTTGCACAGTCAATAATTAACATACTAATCAACAAACATAATTTTAAACAGTACCCTGCTAACCAACAAAATTTAAAATCATAACCATAATCAAATAGTAACTAATACATAACTAATAGGTAACCAAAACATAAACTAATAGTAACTGAATATAAAGTAATAAGAACCATGACATTTATTTAATAAGTAACCACACCATTTATTTAATATTAACATTTATTTAATATTTCATATTATGCAGTAACCAAAATAGCATTAGTCAATAACCAATTAAGCATTATACAGTAACTAATATAATGTTACACAGTAACCAATACAACATTAGACAGTAAACAATACATCATTAGGTAGCAACCAAAACAATATTATACAGTATTATGTTGCCTAGTAACCAATATATCATACCAAAATCAGTAAACTAATCAACAACTTAATATGTTTAATATGTTCAATAATTAACATACTAATCAACAACTTAATTTTTAACATTAACCTGGTAAGCAACAAAAATTAAAATCATAACCATAATCAAATGCTAACCAAAACATAAACTAATAGTAACCAGAATATAAAATAATAGTAACCATAACATTTATTTAATATTAACATTTATTTAATATTTAATATTATGCAGTAACCAAAACAACATTAGTCAATAATCAATTAAGCATTATACAGTAACCAATATAATGTTACACAGTAACCAATACAGCATTAGACAGTAAACAATACATCATTAGGTAGTAATCAAAACAGCATTATACAGTATAATGTTGCCCAGTAACCAATACATCATACCAAAATCAGTAAACTAATCAACAACTTAATATGTTCAATATTTAACATACTCATCAACAACTTAATTTTAAACATTAACCTGGTAACCAACAAAAATTAAAATCATAACCATAATCAAATAGTAACTGAAACATAACTAATAGGTAACCAAAACATAATCTAATAGTAACCATAATATAAAATAATAGTAACCATAACATTTATTTAATATTAACCATATGTTACTACAATAATACAAACTTATTTGTTTCATAAAAAACTATAGCATTGTTAACAATAAAAAACAAACCTTTTTCTGTTGTTTAATACAATTTTAAACCATTGTTCAAACAATGCCTCTTCAAATTTTGAGGGCATATCCATGCATGATTTGGGGAATGCAGTTAGACGTGCAAGTGTTTGACTAGCACCCACTACAGTAGATGATGAACAAGCCGATCCAAACGCTACTGTAAGGCCCCGAATTTTATGAAATAAAAGTATTCAATTTTTCTTATAATTACTATTCAGTAAATGGTTAAAGTGATAAAAGTTAAAGTTAAGGGTGATATATATAATTTTTTCAAAATAAGCAAGTGGTTATAAAATATTCATTATTATTTCGAGAATATTCGTTTGGTCGTGGAATATTCTTTCCGCTTCTGAGGAATATTCGTATGCGTGGCCATGACCATTTATGGGCCCCTATAATGTAATAATCGCTGTCGGATGAAGAAAACGACAAAAGGGAGTTTTTATAAATAACAACAGTAATTATTACCAAATTAACACTTGTTGGAATACCACATGGGTAAAGTAAAATGTCTGGCGTTGTTACACGAGCATACGGTATTGCATAATATTTTGAATTATTGACTCTTACGTAAAGAAGGCACTACTCTCAATAATTGTTACGATGAATTACTTGTCAATATTTTATTTTATTAATTCAATAATTCTTTGCGTTGATATTTTATATTACCGTTGTTTTAATAATTGTCATTACACAATATTTTCCATTATCAAAGCAATAATTCATATTATCTGAATAATATTATTAGAAAACATTATTGGCAATGTCTAGAAAGTTACATCTAAGGAGAGGTTTGGTCACCTAATTGCATGCCGCCATGAAGAGAAATCTTTATTGGAAGCCCCCTCTTTCCTGAACTGCTGGTTGTCATTATTATTGTGATTACAGAATATTATTTGTGAATAATTAATTATTGATTAATATGATAAGGAAAATATATATTTATATGTGGATATAGATGGAGAAAATTTTTAAAGTGACAATTGTTGAAAATTAATATTTTATCTTTTTGATAAAATAATTCGTTTAAATATATTATTTTAATAATATATTAACGGTGATATTTTTATAATGAATGTGCGATATGTGAGTATATGAGAAGGAAGAGTATTTTTGTGGCATTAAATGATTAACACATGTTTTGTGTGTTTGTGGACCCCATTTCTTGATCCGAAATTTGATTATAAATTGTAAAATCGCCCCATTTATGAATTTCGGTCAATTTATGTTTGGAATTTGGAAAAACATTCTTCTGCAAAGTTGTAGAGAATTGAATTTCCTATAAAAACTTAAGAAATTCGAATTTTCTGACAAAAGAGCTATTTATTATGAATTATTGAAGTTTTGAAGCTCCGAAATAATTAATTTTTGAAAGTTTAAAATAATTTAAATAAGAAAAACGTTTTTTGTGTTTGGTGGGCATCTTTAACATGTGTTAGGATGGCTGAGTTCAGATTCATGGAAGCATAGAAAGATGTGGAAATAAATTAATATTAATTTATTAAATTTTCTGCTTTGGTGTTCTAAGCATTTTCCTATAAATAGAGAAACTTTAGGTTAGAATTGAAAATCACACCGTAAATCAAGTTTTCTCTCTATATTATCGAAGCGTATTCTTGTGAGTATTTTGAGTATACTTTGAGTATTGTTATACGGTGCAAGTCTGTTCAGCGTTATTCTAGTCAGAAGTACTGCTCTTTTGAGGTAAGGGATAGTAAGGGATTTTTAAGGGTGATTATGTTTTTCAGTATTGTATTTTTTCGAACCTTCAAAAATTCTGGAAAAATTTGAAATGATATTTTGATGAGTTTTATAGATTGTGTCCAAAAATGGCGATTTTTGGATGTATAGATTAGGAGTTATGGATTTTATGAGAAAAGACTATTTTAAAAGTAACTATTTATAACTCCTTGTGATTAACTCCAAAATTGATGAAATTTGTATTGGGAGTACATCTATATAATATCAGTATACCGTATTAATTTCAGAATTTTTGGACAAAAGTACAATTTATGATAAATATTTAAATATTCGGTGGTTTTGGCCATGTGAAAAATAGTAAATGAATTTTAAAAATTAGAGAAAATATATATTCAATATGGGACTATATTCTTCTAAATCCCAGAAAATAAATATTTTTGGAACTGATTTGGTATTTTTCATGAAAATGTTCTAGTTATGATTAAATGAATTAAATATGTTATGTGGAGTAAGAAAATTGGAAAATAGGATTTTATGGCTTAAGAATCCTATATGAGAGTATATACTGAGATTTTGATGAGGATTTTGGTTATTGGTGATGAAATCTTATTAGTTTGGCATTTTAAGATGATTAAATGCATTTATTAGTAAAGTGTAAACAATTTAAATAAATTGTTTATAAGTTTAAGAAATGATTAAAATATTGTGGTAGTATTAATAATATTAGATTATGAGATTATTAAGTGATTTATAACATTTTGATTAAGGTGTTATGAGATCATTGATTTATGAATCTTACTCTTGAGATTAAATCTATATGTTTTGATTATATTATTTTTATATAACATTCTTATAACCCTAATGATGATATTTCTCTTTGACTTGAGTGTAAAGATGAGTAGATTATTGGTATGATCGTGACTATAGGTTCTCTTTGACCATGGTGCAAAAAGTTGAATTGTTGGTTTGGTATGATCGCTGACCATTGAATTTACAATTGAATATTTTTAGCTTAAGTGCAAAGGTGAATTGATCAACATGGTTATAATTATTGTTATATAACTTCTGAAATGATTATGTATTTCTTTGATATATGAATATCTTTGGCTCGTAGTGCAAAGATGACTTGTTGATGAATATCTTAGCTTTGTAGTCTGAGATGAATTATTGTTGAATATCTTTGGCCGTAGTGCAAAGATGACTAATTGTTATTGAATATCTTTGGCTGTAGTGCAAAGATGACTTGTTGTTGAATATCTTTGGCATGTAGTGGAAAGATGAATCGTTGATGAATATCTTTGGTAGTGGTGCAAAGATGAATTTATTAGTATGATTATGAGCAGGAATCGCGATTTGGTATAACCATGATCTTTGATGTTTCGGTAAAAAGACAATGTGATGAAATTAACTCGTCTGGATAAGAAGAGAATTTAGAATTACAATTATGATTATGAGTTATACATGTGATTGTGGGACAGGAATTGTTAATTGATGTTACAGGGATAAAACATTGCTGGTGGACTTTTAAGATGGAGAAGATAATAGATTTTATGGTCTATTTGACTCTTCTAATAGATTGCTCATTCATTTGCAACTATGGTTGAAAAGTTTTATCATCTACCATATGTTCTAAATTTACGATTTATTCTTGATGAAGACTATTGATAATTTATTTATCTTTAGTCATAATATTCTTCTTCGAAGCTAGTTGTGCTCAACCTTTTGTTTCACAATTCCTTTCGGTAATAAAAGTATAAATTTGGGTCGAGCGGGGATAGCGAGGAATAGAGTGGTGGTCTATAGATGTTGAGGTGAGGTGAATTTAACTTTGGAAGGGTGTTTTGCCACTTATCATACAAGATGTCTAATGCACATACAAACTCGTGTTATCATAAGACAAGGTTGTGCACATCCACTTGCTTGAGTATATTTACAAGCACTACCTATATAATCTTGGTGTTTGTTTGGAGTATAATACCCAATTAGAGACAGTGGAGATAATGATATGTCAAGAAAAGACTCACCATTGGGAAGAATATGATAGTAATCTTCTCGTTTTTCTTTAAGGGTCTATTAGGTTGACCAAGGATAATTACGTGGCCATATGATATCTACCATAACCTAAAAGCATGGCCTCCCATGTATGCGAAGGTTTCCTTGAGCACTTCCCAAAGATTCTAATTTCTAAAATAGTTTTTGACTATACCTTTATGTAAGGTGTCATTGTGACGTCTTCTGATTGGTATATATTTGTATCCAAACTCACAAACATATGTGTTGTTGTATTTTACACGACAATTGTTGTAATAAAGTTGTAGTTGTTTTCAGTACCATATATTTGGCGACTCGAAATGGGTTGGATGGAATGGACCTATTTTGGGGTCGTTACATTTGGTATCGAGCTATAAGTAAAGAGCCCCGAGCCTCTCGTTTGGTGACTTCTGTTGATGGGGATGCACCGCAGAAGCGGACTCTCCGTAGGGGACGCCTTCAGCTTTCATGATGGCAAACCGATAGGTATCAATGTGAGGTCTTGACACAAGTTGGTGTCCAGAGTTACATTTGGTATCGAAGCTTAGGGATATGATCTCCGGAGATCGGGATTAGAACTAGGAGGGAGAGATGAGTAAATCCTTCGCTAGTGTGTCCTACCAAAGCTTATTTGTTGGTCAATCATAATATCGGGATATTATGTGATATGTTAATTTGTTAAATTAACCCTTGTTTTGAAGCTGTATTCTAGAATGATATCTGAAATACAGGAGATGAGCAATGGAGAAATCATGATGACGGGAGAGATAGAATCTGAAATGAAAGCGAGGTATTCTCAACTCTTTTGAAATACAGAATGCGTAAATTTGGGGGACGAAATTTCATAAGGAGGGGAGATTGTAAGGCCAGGAATTTTATGAAATAAAAGTATTCAATTTTTCTTATAATTACTATTCAAGAAATGGTTAAAGTGATAAAAGTTAAAGTTAAGGGTGATATATATAATTTTTTTCAAAATAAGCAAGTGGTTATAAAATATTCATTATTGTTTGGAGAATATTTGTTTGGTCGTGGAATATTCTTTTTCCGCTTGGGAATATTAAATGCGACGTACCATGCAGACCATTTTATGGGCCCCTATAATGAGAATAACTGTCGGATGAAGAAAAGCGACAAAAGGGAGTTTTTATAAATAACGGTAAAGAATTGTTACTGAATTAACATTTGTTGGAATACCACTGTGGGTAAAGTAAAGTAATACGCGTTGTTGCGCAATGAAGAAGACACGGTATTGCATAAAGATTTTTGAATTATTGACTCTTACGTAAAAGGCACTACTCAATAATTGTTACGATAATTCTGCTCAATATTTTATTTTATTAATTCAATAATTCTTTGCGTTGATATTTTATATTCTTGTTGTTTTAATAATTGTCATTACGGTATTTTTTTCCATTATCGAAGCAATAATTCATATTATCCTAATAATATTATTAGAAAATATTATTGGCAATGTCTAGAAAGTTACGTCTAAGGAGAGGTTTGGTCACCTAATTGCTTGGCAGATGAGGAGAAATCTTTATTGGAAGGCCCCTCTTTCCTGGAGAACCGCACAGTTGTC
The DNA here is from genome assembly GCA_020205615.1 of Panax quinquefolius. Taxonomy (NCBI): domain Eukaryota; kingdom Viridiplantae; phylum Streptophyta; class Magnoliopsida; order Apiales; family Araliaceae; genus Panax; species Panax quinquefolius. The sequence goes on along the minus strand of CM035169.1, from coordinate 31,946,157 downwards.
ATTATTGTGATTCGTAATATTATTTGTGAATAATTAATTATTGATTAATATGATAAGGAAAATATTTATTTTATGTGGATATAGATGGAGAAAATTTTTAAAGTGACAATTGTTGAAAATTAATATTTTATCTTTTTTGATAAAATAATTCGTTTAAATATATTATTTTAATAATATATTAATTCGGATGATATTTTATAATGAATGTGCGATATGTGAGTATATGAGAAGGAAGAGTATTTTTGTGGCATTAAATGATTAACACATGTTTTGTGTGGTGTTCGGTGGACCCCATTTTTTGGTAAAAATTTGATTATAAACAAAAAAATCGCCCATTTATGAATTTCTTTCAATTTTTATGTTTGGAATTTGGAAAAACATTCTTCTGCAAAGTTGTAGAGAATTGAATTTCCTATAAAAACTCGAGAAATTCGAATTTTCTGACAAAAGAGCTATTTATTATGAATTATTGAAGTTTTGAAGCTCCGAAATAATTAATTTTTGAAAGTTTAAAATAATTTAAATAAGAAAAACGTTTTTTGTGTTTGGTGGGCATCTTTAACATGTGTTAGGATGGCTGAGTTCAGATTCATGGAAGCGTAGAAAGATGTGGAAATAAATTAATATTAATTTATTAAATTTTCTGCTTTGATGTTCTAAGCATTTTCCTATAAATAGAGAGCTTAGGTTAGAATTGAAAATCACACCAGAAACTGAAGTTTTCTCTCTCTATATTATCGAGCGTATTCTTGTGAGTATTTTGAGTATACTTTGAGTATTGTTATACGGTGCAAGTCCGTTCAGCGTTATTCTAGTCAAGAAATCTTCTTTCTTTTGAGGTAAGGGATAGTAAGGGATTTTTAAGGGTGATTATGTTTTTCAGTATTGTATTTTTTCGAACCTTCAAAATTCTGGAAAAATTTAAAATGATATTTTGATGAGTTTTATAGATTGTGTCCAAAAATGGCGATTTTGGATGTATAGATTAGGAGTTATGGATTTTATGAGAAAAGACTATTTTAAAAGTAACTGCTTTATAACTCCTTGTGATTAACTCCAAAATTGATGAAATTTGTATTGGGAGTACATCTATATAATATCAGTATACCGTATTAATTTCAGAATTTTTGGACAAAAGTACAATTTATGATAAATATTTAAATATTCGGTGGTTTTGGCCATATGTGAAAAATAGTAAATGAATTTTAAAATTCTGAGAAAATATATATTTCAATATGGGACTATATTCTTCTAAATCCCAGAAAATAAATATTTTTTGGAACTGATTTGGTATTTTTTCATGAAAATGTTCTAGTTATGATTAAATGAATTAAATATGTTATGTGGAGTAAGAAAATTGGAAAATAGGATTTTATGGCTTAAGAATCCTATATGAGGTATATGCAGATTTTTTGATGAGGATTTTGGTTATTGGTGATGAAATCTTATTAGTTTGGCATTTTAAGATGATTAAATGCATTTATTAGTAAAGTGTAAACAATTTAAATAAATTGTTTATAAGTTTAAGAAATGATTAAAATATTGTGGTAGTATTAATAATATTAGATTATGAGATTATTAAGTGATTTATAACATTTTGATTAAGGTGTTATGAGATCATTGATTTATGAATCTTACTCTTGAGATTAAATCTATATGTTTTGATTATATTATTTTTATATAACATTCTTATAACCCTAATGATGATATTTCTCTTTTGACTTGAGTGTAAAGATGAGTAGATTATTGGTATGATCGTGACTATAGGTTCTCTTTGACCAAATGGTGCAAAAGTTGAATTGTTGGTTTGGTATGATCATCGCGACCATTGAATTTACAATTGAATATTTTTAGCTTAAGTGCAAAGGTGAATTGATCAACATGGTTATAATTATTGTTATATAACTTCGAAATGATTATGTATTTCTTTGATATATGAATATCTTTGGCTCGTAGTGCAAAGATGACTTGTTGATGAATATCTTAGCCTGTAGTGCAAAGATGAATTATTGTTGAATATCTTTGGCTCGTAGTGCAAAGATGACCTGTTATTGAATATCTTTGGCTCGTAGTGCAAAGATGACTTGTTGTTGAATATCTTTGGCATGTAGTGGAAAGATGAACTGTTGATGAATATCTTTGGCCGTGGTGCAAAGATGAATTTATTAGTATGATTATGAACAGGAACTGCGATTTGGTATAACCATGATCTTTGATGTTTCAGGTAAAGACAGGTGATGAAATTAACTTCGTCCTGGATAAGAAGAGGAATTTAGAATTACAATTATGATTATGAGTTATACATGTGATTGTGGACAGGAATTGTTAATTGATGTTACAGGGATAAAACATTGCTGGTGGACTTTTAAGATGGAGAAGATAATAGATTTTATGGTCTATTTGACTCTTCTAATAGATTGCTCATTCCGCTGCAACTATGGTTGAAAAGTTTTATCATCTACCATATGTTCTAAATTTACGATTTATTCTTGATGAAAGACTATTGATAATTTATTTATCTTTAGTCATAATATTCTTCTTGAGCTAGTTAGTTGTGCTCACTCTTTTGTTTCACAATTCCTTCGAATTAATAAAAGTGTAAATTTGGGTCGGCGGGGGATAGCGAGGAATAGAGTGGTGGTCTATAGATGTTGAGGGTGAGGTGAATTTAACTTTGGAAGGGTGTTTTGCCACTATCATACAAGATGTCTAATGACATACAAACTTCGTGTTATCATAAAACAAGGTTGTGCACATCCACTTTCATCGAGTATATTTACAAGCACTACCTATATAATCTTGGTGTTTGTTTGGAGTATAATACCCAATTAGAGACAAAGTGGAGATAATGATATGTCAAGAAAAGACTCACCATTGGGAAGAATATGATAGTAATCTTCTCGCTTTTTCTTTGGGGTCTATTGGGTTGACCAAGGATAATTACGTGGCCATATGATATCTACCATAACCTAAAAGCATGGCCTCCCATGTATACGAAGGTTTCCTGAGCACTTCCCAAAGATTCTAATTTCTAAAAGCAGTTTTTGACTATAACTTTATGTAAGGTGTCATTGTGACGTACTACACAGTTGGTATATATTTTGTATCCAAACTCACAAAGATATGTGTTGTTGTATTTTGCACGACAATTGTTGTAATAAAGTTGTAGTTGTTTTCCGTACCATATATTTGGCGACTCAGAATGGGTTGGATGGAATGGACCTATTTTGGGGTCGTTACAGCTACTGTATATGGAGACCGCAAAATGGCACTCTTTGTAGGTTCACGGACAGGTCTACTACCGGCTTTGTGGACACTCTTCTCCAACTCATCACACTTAGCTATGTCCTGTGTGGTCAGAACCATATAATCCAGTGCATATGACGCCCCCAAAATTAGGTATACATCACCCATCTTGGGTCGTCAGATACATTGTACAAAATTCAAATACAACTTACTAATACAACTGTCGTGTACAATACGACAAAATATAACTGTGAGTTAGAGTACAATTATTGTCTACTAGAGATTATACAAACTCAAAAGGAGTCCTCATTACAATTATTAACACACTATTTCACAGAATAGTGAGGACTACTAATGCTATCCTCCGGACCGTCACACTGGCTCCCCGACTAGTCCTCGCTATGTTCTCATTTCAAGAGAAGAAACGGTGAAAGAAAGGGTGAGCTCAACTAGCCCAAAGAAGAAATATTATGACTAAGATAATGCGAATAAATTATCGTTAGCCTTCAACAGTGTTAAACTGATAAAATATAACAACATCAAGTTTAACTGCAGAGGAACAAGCAATCCATTAAAAGAGTAAAGTAGAGAATAAAATCTACTATCTTTTATGATTTAAAAGGTTTTTCATGACTTTTATCATTGGGACTCGAACAATAAATAATCCACATCATCGAATCACCCATGCACTACGGCCAAGGATATTATTTAGTATCACGACCACAAATTATACATGCACTACAACCAAGGACATTCATATATTCATTAATGGTCATGATCATGCCAACAACTGTCCATCAATGCAATACGGGCCAATGATAACTTTTACCACATCATTTGTAACATTACAGTCATGATTACAATCAATAATCCTCAATCATAATCATACCAAGTCCATCTATGCATTACAGGCCACAGATGACTTTCAACATAATATAAACATGAGGATGATGACAATGATATAAGAATTCAATAAAACAAATTCAAGAATTAATTTATCCAGGAACTAATAATGTCCAAATTGTCAACATAATACTTGCTTTGTAGAGTAAAATTCAAGAATGATCGTAAGAATATTTCCATGAAAATCTATGGATGAAGCGCAAAATATCAAGGATATTTTACTAATTTCATGGAGTATAAAGTCAAAACTTTAACCAACCGAGTATAATAAAGAATGGAATAACAAAAGAAATCACCATGCATGCGGTGCTTGCAGTATGTATGTGTCTTTATTCCAACAGAATAATAATAATCGGAACCAAAGTCGGGCAAAATTTGCAATGCAAGGGGATGTTCCAATGAGAATAATAAAGATTTTAACCGTGTCCGGTGTAAAACACACATGATGTGATGTTCCAATGTAATAATAATAAAGAGCGGAACTAGGTCCTGTAAAACACACAACCGGTGATGTTCCAATGAATAATAATAATAAAGATTTAACTAGGTCAGGTCCTGTAAAACACACAGATAGGATGTTCCAACGTAATAATAGAAGAATGTCACCAAGTATAGGTAAACCGCGCGTACAAAGTTATTCCAATGTATAATAAGCAATGGAATAACAATGCAGTTCTTCATGAATAAGAAAGAATAACACCCCTTACATTAGTAGGAGATTGAATACTGCGCAGAGGTGTAGTAACAATGTATACTCTTCTTCTTTCTTATTCTCTTCTCTACTTTCTCTCTTTATAGCTTGAATGAATTCATGAAAATAATGAAGCACTTAAGGCCTCTATTTATAGAAGATTTCTAGCTTAGCACTTGAAATGTGAAAAGGCAAGTGGCTTGATGACTGGTGATGTGAAAAGAAAAGTGGTTTGACGCATATAATGTGAAACACCAAGTGGTTTGACGTTTGTAATGTGAAACGACAATTGGTTCGACGCCTGTAATATGAAACGACAAGTGGTTTGACGTCTGGTAAAGGTAATTACTATTGACGAAGGTAATTACTATTGACGAAGGTAATTATTATTGTCGAAGGTAATTACTATTGACGAAGGTAATTACTATTGACGAAGATAATTACTATTGACGAAGAGACTCTTAGATGATGACATATGAGCCACCCATAAAATAACCAAACTTACCACCAACGACTCATAATAGACTCTTTATATACATCAAGGATTGAATAAATATTACCACAAATCATTTTATTTTTAATCAACACATATTTAATCTTTCAACAATTATTAATCATTTATAACTTGTCGTCTCAATTATTGATTTAATAATATAACATATTATACAGATGATATTGTGACAATAATTGAATCAATAATATAAGAGATATGATGCGTGAATTATCGTAGTAATAATTGAGTATAAATGAGTGACTTCTCACGTAAGCATCAATAATCAATACTTAGTGTGTACTACTACGCAACCACGCGTAGACATCGTACTTTTACTACAAGGTAGTTCAACAGTTTTAACGGTAACACCTCCGCCGTTATTCATAAAGTATTTTTGTCGTTTTCTCAATTCGACAATAATTCCGTTGTGGGGTCCACCAATGATTGTGTCATCGTACGAATATTCCCCGACAAAAAGAATATTCCCCGACCAAACGAATATTTTATAACAACTTGCTTACTTTGCAAAATTTATAAATATTACCCACAACTATAATATTCAAAAATTTATAAATATCAAATTTACTCCATAATATTCAAAAATAATATTTATAGAAAATTCATCTTTATTTATAAAAGTCGAGGTCTTATAGTGCATACCTACTTGCAGCCTCACATTTCTTCCCCTTTTTCAATTGACATAAAAAGGTAATATATAAGATTTTCAATCTAAAAACATGCAATTAACTAATATATGCAATAACAAACTGATTGTACAACAACCAACAAACTAAAAATGAACATGTTATATTAGTAACTTGAATAACATAAACTAGTAACCAAATCATAATATAATAGTAGCCAAATCACAATATAAAGGTAACCAAATCACAATATAATAGTAACCAAATCACAATATAATGGTAACCAAAACATAGAGAGCATATAAAAAAAATGATGGCACGTAATTATAACACTAACCTTATCAGCATCATACACAACAATCTCTTTTCTAATGCATTGGCTTAATATGTCAAAAGATGGTATGTCATTATTATTGTCAATATGTGCAAAATAAAGAACCATTTAATCATTAAAACAAAAGACAAATATCACATAACAAAACAAACAAATATGTCTTATCTTGACATTTTCTTCATCATCATTATTTTTTATTTCATGAGGTTCTTCAACCACAACATCACGTTCAACTTCATTAGCAATTTCAATTACATTCACATCCATCTTCTCAACGAATATTAACACATCATCACCATCATTATTCTTAATCAGATTTGAACCATCATCAACATCTTCATCAACATGTTCAACTTCATTATCAAATTCAATTTCATTCCCACCCTTCTTCTCAACGTCATTCAACACATCATCACCATCATTATTCTTATTCACTTTTGAACCATCATCAACATCCTCATCAACATGGAGCTCCTCCACCATGACATCAGCAGCCTCATCAGCAGCTTCATCACCTTCATCACCTTCATCGTCATCATCATCATAATTATCATCATTATCATCACCAGCATTATCAGAATCACCATCAACCTTTTTGTCCCCAATGTCTTTGATCGCGCGTAACTCATCTCTAATAATGGACCTAAGTTCCATGCATAACTGAACATGTAAAAGCTGTATTTCATCTTTAATATCAGTTCGCAACTTTCCAAATTCTTTATTCAATTCAGAAACTTTCTTCTCCAACGGCCTAAACCGTGCATCAATTGCCTCTTTCACAAAAGATATATCAACACCAATGTTGTCAGCCTTCACTTTTTTTTTTTCTACTTTCTTGTCACCATCCTTCCCATTAAAAAAGTGAAACCCGTCCAAATCAAGCCGATCCTTCTCCTCGGCCGTGGGAATCAAACTTTTTATCCTCAGCTGAAAAATAATAAGTACACTTTAGTATATCATCTAACAAACAATGTACAATTACAGTTAAATAAACAGTAAATAAAGAATTATAAAACATAATCAGTAACCAAATACATATATACAGGTAACCAAATGTATAATAAGTAGTAACCAACTAAACGTATAAAGGTAACCAAATATGTATATTCGGGAAACCAACAACATTGTTATTAGTAACCTGAATGTAATCTAATCAGTAACCGTATGTGAATATTCAAGAAACCAAAAACATTGTTATTATTAACATGCATATAAAATAATCAGTAACCAAACGTGTATATAAAGGTAACTCACTACTTTGTTGATAGTAAACTTCACATAATATTTTCATTAACCAATTATATAACTAAAGGTAACCAAATTAAATTATTAGTAGTAAAACAACATACATGTCCGAAATAAAAAACTAAATCATTCAACTTGTCATTTGAAAGCGGCTTCATTAGCTCCTTCCATCTAAATAAACGAACATCCGACGGATGCTCGTCATTGCATATACCCCGAGTTTTGAATGTCGGAATAGTTTCAAACATAAAAACTTGGAATACACAAGGAATCCCATTCAACTTGTACAATTTGGTGTAATGATCCATGTAAAAATTGTATGTTGAAACACCATTCCTTCCTTTCTTAAAATGCCCCTTCAAAGCATTGCACAAAGAGTTCTTTGTCATCTCAAACGCGACTTTCCCCCAAGGAAAACTACTAACATCGCCATAAAAATTAAACGTTGCCCCATCCACGTAATTTTCAGAAACTGTGCACATAATGAAATTAAAGACCAAAAAAATCATTGACATCTTAATAGCCTCGTCATCATCATCAAAAACTGCCTTTCTATATACCCTACCTATACTATTACGTGTCACAGGTTCGTCCTCAAAAAACTTACCAATAAGCATATTCTCCATACCTTTATATGCAGTTATATCATCCTCACATTGCCATCTCAACCCAGATATCAGACAAAACTCAGGCAAACCAAACCTGACCCTTTTCTCCCCGAACAAAAACCATATTTCACCGTCATCCCTCTGGTGAACCTCCCTTACAAGAGCCCTTACAAGAGCATGGTGAATAATCTGGGAATACATTTGGTGCTCACCAAACTCCAGAAAATTCCCAAAACATGTTGCCTTAAACTTATCCAGCTGACTCTGATTTAATTTATTGGCAATAATGCTGGGGACTTCCATGTCGCACCAATATATAACTTTTCTAGTGAATTTTCTGTTGCATTCCTCATAGTAAAGATCCCATAACTGCAAGTAAACAAAATCAGATTTGCAAAGTTAACCAATCAGTCATATGATAGTAACCAAAACAACATAAACAAGTAACCAAAATAGCATTAGTCAGTAACCAGGACATCATTAATCAGTAACCAATTCAGCATTAGACAGTAACCAAGACAACATTACACAATATAATGGTTAGACAGAAACCAAGAAAGCATTAGACAGTAACCAAGACAACATTATACAGTAAACAACATGTTGCAAGAAGGTTACCAATGTAAATTGTTTACTGATAAATGTTGTCTTGGTTACCTTCATCGCAACATCTTGATTCTTTGCCTAACGATCGGTTACCAAGCATGTGGTTACCAATCATTAGTCAGTAATATTGTGCAGTAACCAAAACAACATTAGTCAATAACTCATTCAGTATTATATAGTAACCAATACAATGTTACACAGTAACCGATACAGCTTTAGACAATATAATGGTTAGACAGTAACCAAGACATCATTAGACAATAACCAAGATAACATTAGAGCGGTAACCATCCATCATTTACGTAGAAGGTAACCAATTTAAATTAATTCTTGATTAATCTTTGTCTTGGTTACCTTCATCTAACATCTTGATTCTTATCGCCTAATGCATTGGTTACCAAGCATGTGGTTACCAATCATTAATCAGTAATATTATGCAGTAACCAAAATAGCATTAGTTAGTAACCAATTAAGCATTATACAGTAACCAATATAATGTTACATAGTAACCAATACAGCCTTGGACATTAGACAATATAATGGTTAGACAGTAACCAAGACATCATTAGACAGTAACCAAGATAGCATTAGACAGTAACCATCATGTTACATGAAGGTAACCAATGTAAATTGGTTACTAATTAATGTTGTCTTGGTTACCTTCATGCAACATGTTGGTTACTGTCTAATGCATTGGTTACCAAGCATTAATCAGTAATATTATGCAGTAACCAAAACAACATTAGTCAGTAACCAATTAAGCATTATACAGTAACCAATATAATGTTAAACAGTAACCAATATTGCCTTAGACAGTAACCAATACAGCATTAGACAGTAACCAAAACATCCTTAGACAGTAGCCAAAACAGTATTAGACATTATAATGTTACCCAATAACCAATACATCATACCAAAATCTAACACCAAACATTTTTATGATCGTAACAATAACAAAATTTAAATTAACACACCTTTAAAATTCTTTGAGTTGGAATTATCTTCTGGATAAGCACTTGACCTTCATTCTTAACAGGGACATCAAAATCAGAATCTAATTGCACTTCGGAATGTTTGATATCACTATGTATCACCAAACTATTCTCATTCTTTCTCGATTTATCACCTACATCCTTCCCCTTTCTCTTCCCCTTGCTCTCCACAACAAACTTCTTCAAGTCTTTAACAGAATCACCCTCCACGATTCTTTTCCTCTTTCCATCCTTCTTCATTGTATCAACCATTCTATACAAAACATAAAAACAACACAAACCCAAACAATTAATACTCCATTCTGTTAGTAAACTACTTTAATATATAATACATTAAACTATTAAGAAAATACTCACTTGAAGCAATAATAAACACCAGAGTCGATCAATGGAGAAAAATAGCCCAACTGAACCAGACTGCAACAGCGAGTAACAACGACAATGACGAACAACTAAACGAAGATGGTGAACAACTAAACGAATATGATAACGAGTAAAGATCACGAACAAACAGAGGAGATGAAGAATGAACAGATTAAATCATCGAAAATAATCGATAAAGATGAATAACGAACGAAAAGAGGAGAGAAACAAGGGTTTTAGTATGCAGAAGAGTTTGGTAACTGAAGAGTCCCAAACAAATGATAGATGGCGGTTATCACGCGTTTCAAAAAAATAACTTTTTGCCATGTCAGCCCATTAATATTAATTCCTTAAATTAAGGACGCCTAATTATATTAGTATTGTAAATATATATGATGAAATGTCATATTTTTGTAATTATTTTATGAATGTATAATTTTTGTAATTACTTTTATAAATGTACTATAATATGTAATTGTTCCTTTTTATTTTTCATAATTTTAGTATTTTAGTTTTTTTATTCATGAATAGCTTAATCGTAGAGAAAAATGTCAGCCCAGCCCAACGTGCGAATTTTGCTTCGAAGTTGTACCAAGTAGGCCCAAATATCAAAATAATGTACCAGGCCCGCCCAATTCTTAATATATTTTAATAGTTTTGCTACTATTGCTAAGTGAGTTTAAAATTATCTTTTTGAGAACCTATATTATTATTATAAGTCAATTATAGGTATACATTCTATTTTATTAATTTTGGGAGAACTGGGGGAATATGCGGAGAGATAAACCTAGGGGAATTTTCTATTGAATTCCAAATGTTGAGCGGTAAAATGTTATTTAATGGCTTTAATAAAGAGAGAAGAATACAATATTTTGATTGTGCATAAATGGAATCATTACTTTTCTTCATATTATAAAGTTGAAGATAACATTTCATATTCTTGTCATTTTCATAACAATTGAACTAATCTTGTTTATTATTTAACCAATCTATATGGTCAACTAGCCCTTAATTTTTTACTTTTAAAAATAAAATAAAAATATTAGCTTTTCCTTGGCCAATGTTATGTTATGGCCTTCATTTTTCCATGGCAACTACTCCATCTCAACTTATATGCAGTATTGACCATTTACACACTTATATCCATAATTATATAATTTGAGGACTATACACTTATGAGCAGAGAGGGTAAATAAATAGGGTAAACTTGTAATATAACCACTTTAATTGTCTAGAAAAAAAGTAAAGTGCAGTTATTTTGGTACAACAAATAATTTTTAAAATATCAGATAATTTGGGATGGAGGGAGTATAATATAATATCGTAAACAAACAATGGAGCACTTCCATATATCACCAATAAAAGGAGAGGATGGACTAATCACAACTTATGAGGTGACACTTTGACACCAACATAAAACCAGCCAATCCTATGTCATTCTGGGATTGATTTAATGTTGTCTACATGAGAACTTATCAATCTCAAGTGCCCCACAAAATAGGGTAATCAATGAGAAGAGTTTCCCAGCTGTTTAAACCACTAATTAGTATTATTTAACCAACCGATAACTACTTTTTGTTACTTTATAAGTTTATTTATTTATTCAAATTTGAATCCATAGTGTCATAAAATAAAATATGATGAGAGGAGTAGAATTATTGGCCCCAAATAATTCCCCTACACTGAAAAGAAAACTGGCTCTGCTGTAGAGAAAAATTCTAACATCACCTAATGCACAACAGTTTATTTGATTCCCTTATTTTTTGGTTGGTTGCAGGATAAGAAGTAGCTAGCAAGCAGTCACAATGCGCAGACAAAATCGCCGCTGGTCTCAATATCATCTATGTCTTCATCAGAATCTATTTCATCAGCAAGATCCATGCTGCCTCCAACAAACTGCCCTTCAAGTTTTAGCCCCTCCATAGGTTTCCCTGCCTCTTTTATGATAGCCAACACTTGTTCGGTATCTTGATCCGAGTCGTTTGTTTGGAGCTGCAGGCTATAGTCCTCTCCTTCCATGAATTCTACTGGCAAGTTCTTCAAGAACCATGAGTGCTTTTTAATTTCCGGAATGCTTATTCTCTACATGGAAAATTGGACCCCGATTAAAAACAATCAAAGTTTTAAGACAGTATACGCTTCATCACAACAAAAAACTGATGACCTTTTCGGGATTAGCCACAAATATTCGTGAGAGAAGGTGTCTACACTCCATGGAAACACGAACATAGTCTGGGATTGAGTATTGGACGCTAAGTATGCGCTGCAATATGATATTCACATTGTTTAATGCTCGATTCGATTCCAAGGAGAATGAAAACAAATGAACAAGTCCAGAAAATCTACATTAATAGTTTTCTTGAAATTTCTTGGATCATCAGAATCTTCGAATGGGTAAGCGCCAACCAGCATCACGTATAAGGTAACCCCACAAGACCAAACATCTGCAATCTACAAACATCAAAGATAACATTATTAATCATTGATTTTAGTAGGCCAAAATAAAGTAGTAACTGAAAAATAAGGTAAAGACAAATTACCTTCCCATCGTATTCTTTTCTTGACAAGACTTCTGGAGCAATATAGGCAGGCGTTCCCACGGTAGATTTTGGTTGAGAATGCAACACGGCTGACTAAAAAAACGAGGCAGACGAGTTAGTAATTGAAGTTCCACCCTTTAAAAAGTATCGGCTGTTGAAGAGATCATTGCCTTGGAGTAGCCGAAATCACATATTTTAAGGCGAGGTGCTGTGCTCCCATCTAAGAGTGTGTTTTCCAGTTTGAGATCTCTGTGGCAAATTTGCTGCAGCAAAGAATATTTCAAAATTTAATTTTAATACCAACCTTAAAGCTATATTAGGAAAGAAACAAAAATATTGAATCAATTATAAAAACAAGGTTGCTTATGGTTAAATACCATTGAGTGACAGTAACTGACTCCTGAGATCAGTTGTTGATAGAAAAATCTAGCCTGAGATAAACATGCAGTTTTAAGAAAATAAGTATGTAACACCCAGAATCATATCATGGTATATTTCATTTTAGAAACAAAGTAGATGATACAAACTATGCATAACATGAAGTGGATTTCCTTAATGATATTGGTAACTAACTAACTAACTAACTGACTAATCGGTCTCTTTAACTTGGTAAGTTTACCTTTGTAAAAGGCAGTTGATCAATAAGATAATCTACTAATCTAGACTGTCTATATTAATGGAACCCTGCTACAAGGGTGGCTATAGAACTTGATAAAAAACAGTGCAAGAATGAACATTTTTTGAAGAGAAATTTAATATACCTCATCCTCACTGAATCTACCAGCATTGCATATCCTCTCGAAAAGTTCTCCTCCAGCGGCATATTCCATGACAATGGCTAGATGCGTTGGCGTTAGCAACACCTGCACAGCCATTAGTACCCTTATGATTTAACAGTTTATGCATTGCTTTTTTGTGAGGCAATACCACATGGAACAGAGTACTACTCTTTTCTGTAACAAGCAGGATATTAACAGCTAGAGGTATACAGTACTACTATAAAATGATATAAAAGTGAGCCATCCATTTCTTTACTTGATGGCACTATTTCCACAGAATTCGGAATAAAATCAAAAGGTTATAAATTATATTAGTAGTCATGAAACGGAAAATGTTATCTTTTCTTCTTTACAATCGGATTTTATGGACTAACTTTTGATATTGCCTGTCGAAAGCATATGAAGAAAACTCAACAATCAAATTGCAAATTTGGCATCTGCTTCATGGAATCCAATTGATCATCAAAGTGATCGAGAAAGACACAAAAGGTTAAAAGATGCTATGTATACTACCTCTTTAAACCTAATTATATTGGGGTGCTTCAATGACCTGTGATTCATGATCTCCCTCTGTACATGCTCATCAATCTGCAAAACCCAAAAAACCTCCCAATCAAAATGAAGAAACCCAGTTCAGCAACAAGCAATTAAAACTTGAAAAATTCATACATAAATGGAGAAAGATACTTATGTACATATATACTACATACCTTCTGGCCTCTTTCAATATACTTGATGGCAGAAAGTTCACCAGACCATTTATCTCTTACAAGCTTGGCAACACCAAAATTCCCAGAGCCAATATCTTTCACAATCTCGTACCTTTCCATTGGTTGTAAATTACAGAGCAAAGTCTCTTTATTTCATGTAGGATTAATGTTATCACAGTGGTTCTTTCTTCTTCTTCTTCTTCTTATTCTTATTTTTTGTCTGTGTATATATTATAAGTTGGAGTACACGGAAGGAAGGGGTGTACAGTACACTCTTTTGTTTGTAAATAAGGCCTCTTAACCAGCAATCACCGAGCTGGCCTGTCCAAGTCTTGCAACTTTGTCATTGTTATATAGTAGTACTACTATACACCATGAAGGGGAGAGGGGGATGGGGGGAATTGAGATAGAGATGATTGACACATGTCCTGATGTTGTTGGTTGGAATTTCGAGAAGACTTGTCCAAGTTGCTACGTCTGTTAATTCTTGAAATTCCATGTCAACTAGGAACAATGATATCACCCCCTATATTAATAATATAATTGTAATTGTGGAAAGAAAATGTGTAGGATTTTAATTTTTGAAATCAATTTTAGATATTTTAAATTAATATTTTTTAATTATAAATTATGCAAAAAAAATGATAATAAGTCGAATAAATATTTCCTAAGAATATTATATATAGATCATTCTATACTCTAGTCTCTATACACTTAGAATGAAAGAAAAATATAGTTAGTAGTATACTTGCTCTATAGTGGATTATTATACGATTTTATATTATATATTATATATTATAATAATAATAAGCGCCAGATAAGTATTCACTAAGCAGTACTAACATCTTTGTTATCAATTACATTTTTTGTTTCATAAATTAATTTCAAGAATAGAAATTTGGTTGTTAGTACTAACGAATTAGAATTCTCTTTCCACTACATTGGTACATCAACTAAAGTCGAATAAGAATTAGTAGAAGAAAATGAATTTTCCCCTTTTGCCCCTATCTATTATCCTTTTCCTGATTCTCGAGTTAAACAAATGGAAAAGTACAGAAATTCAGTAAGAGAGGTGTGGAGGAAAATAGACTTGAACGGTCCAGATGCATCCAACGGTATGCGGGCCCATTGGTAGTTTCTAAAACTCTGGGCCCACTCTGAGTAGCAGCATTATTTTAGGATGACGTGCATTTATGCTGCTGCGTGAATTATTTTAGGATGACGTGTATTTATGAATTGCATTATTTTAAAATCCACAAACTCTATAAAAAAACTGTTACTTAAAAATATATTTAAAAGTTATTATTGAATACACCCTCCCCTCCCTATACAGTTTTTTGTAAAGTTTATAGATTTTAAAGATTTTAAAATTATTTTTAAAGACTCCATTAAATAAGTGACAAATTTTTATGAACTTTTTATCAAAATTTTGATAGACATTTTATATTTTAATATATCTTGTAAACTTATATTAATTATTAAAAAAGTCAATGAATCTTATATTTTAGATGAAATGATTAAGGTATTAAAATATTTTGACCATGTAACAACCTAATTTAAAATAAAAGGCATTAATGTTGAAGTTGAATTATTAGATCATACCCAAAATGTCATATTTCATACAAAAAGTCATTTTCTACTAACAGTAATATAAAATAACAATTTAGATTTTAAAATTGTTCATTGTTGTTTTCCTATCAAGTAATTATTACTAAACTAACAATTTATAATTTTCAACAAATAACAAAATTAACAAATTTATTGTGACGCCCCCAAAATTAGGTATACGTCACCCATCTTGGGTCGCCACTTCATACTTACGTATGTAATTTAAATACAACTTACTAATATAAGCGTCGCAGATATACGACGTATAAATCGTGAGTTTGAATACAAATATTGTCTACTAGATATTATACAAACTCAAAAGGAGTCCTCATTACAATTATTATCACACTATTTCACGAATAAATGGGGACTACTACTTCTATCCTCCGGACCATTACTCCGCTCCCCGACTCGTCCCAACTATATTCTCATTTCAAGAAGAACAATGAAAGAAAGGGTGAGCTCAACTAGCCCAAGTAAGAAATATTATAACTAAGATAAAGCGAATAAATTATCAATAGTATTCAACAATGTTAAACCGATAAAATCTGATAAACCAATGGGTTAATCTGCGTGGAATATATGAATCCATTAAAAGAGTCAAGTAGAAAATAAAGTCTACTATCTTTTAGGTTTTAAAAGATTTTCATCAATTTTATCACTAAGACTCAGGTTTAATGAATAAACCACAATATCTAATCATCCATGTATCTACGATCAAGGATTTTCATCAAATTATCAATGGTCATGACTATACCGAATCACCCCTCGGTCATAATCATACCAAAACTATCCATCATCGCATCACGTCAGCCATCGAGGACTTTTGTCACATCATTTATATCAAGCCATTATTATACCGAATGAACCCCGGTCATAATCATACTAAGTTCATCTACGCATGCGTAAGCCAAAAGATAACTTTCAACATAATATAAACATGAGGATGATGACAATGATATAAGAATTCAATAAAACAAGTTCAAGAATTAATTTATCTAGGAATTATTAACGTCCAAATTGTCAACAAGATACTATTTTGTAGAGTAAAATTCAAGAATGATCGTAAGAATATTTCCATGAAAAGATCTTTGGATGAAACGCAATTATCGAGGTTATTCTACTAATTTCATGGAGTATGTAAGTCAAAGTTTTAACCAACCGAGTATAATAAAGAATGGAATAACAAAAGAAATCACCACGCATGCGATAGGCCATGACAGCAAAAGTTATTCCAATGTAATAATAAATAACGGAACCAAAGTCGGGTGAAATTCACAATCGGGATGTTCAAATGTAATAATAAAGATGGAACCCGGATCCTGTAAAACACACGATAGGATATTCCAACAGAATGATAAAGACGGAACCGTGTCCTGTAAAACATCTGAGCATGGATGTTCCAATGTAATAATAATAAAGATTTTAACCGTGTCCTGTAAAACACACACGACAGGATGTTCCAAATGAATAATAGAAGAATGTCACCAAGTATAGGGTAAACCACGATACTGATTATGTATAGGGTATCTCACATATCTGAGTTATTCCAATGTAATAATAAAGAATGGAATAACAGAGGATTTCACCAAGTATAGGGTGTCTGGCAGATATACAGAGTTATTCCAATGTAATAATAAAGAATGGAATAATGAAGTTCTCTTCATGAATAAGAAAGAATAACACTTTTACTTAGTACAACAAATAATACCCTTACCCTAGAAGAACCGAATATTGGAAAAGTGAAGTAGCGAATACTTTTTCTTCTTCTATAGTTTAGCTCTCTGTAGTTTCAATGAATTCGTAAGAAAATAATGAAGGAATGAACTTCATTTATAGGAAAATAGAATGCATAGTAATTAATCCATGAATCGGTCCAGATTGATTTACTTTAATCGGACGGTCCATATTTAAAAGCAAAATCTTTTAAATAAAATATCATATATTCTATTTATATAAAAACATTTTACTAAGCAAACACTATGCAATACTACGCAAAACACTATGCAAAAAACACTATGCAAAACACTATGCATAATAAAATATAATATATTCTATTTATAGAAATAACTTTAATAAAGTATTACATTTTATATAAAAAGATGTTTCGCTTTTATTACGTTAATAATACTGAATAAAACAAAACGTCATTATCGCTATAATAATTCATATTATTAATCGGTGAATAATGGAATCAAACCGAGTGACTTTTCACATAAGCATCAATAATCAATACCGGTGTCTTTACTATACAACCACACGACATCGTACTTTTTACTACTGAGTAGTTCAACAAAGATCAACAGTGAAAACTTCCGCCGTTATTTCAATAAAATATTTTTGTCGCTTTCTCGATCCGACAATGTGACAACCCCAAAATAGGTTCATTCCATCCAACCCATTCTCGAAGTGCCAAATATATGGTACGAAAAACAACTACAACTTTATTACAACAATTGTCGTAAGCAAAATATAACAACACATATCTTTGTGAGTTTGGATACAAATATATACCAACCAGAAAGCACGTCACAATGACACCTTACATAAAGGTATAGTCAAAAACCTGCTTTAGAAATTAGAATCTTTGGGAAGTGCTCAAGGAAACCTTCATACATGGGAGGCCATGCTTTTAGGTTATGGTAGATATCATATGGCCACGAAATTATCCTTGGTTGACCCAATAAACCCCAAAGAAAAAATGAGAAGATTACTATCATATTCTTCCCAATGGTGAGTCTTCTCTTGACATATCATTATCTCCACCGTCTCTAATTGGGTATTATACTCCAAACAAACACCAAGATTATATAGGTAGTGCTTGTAAATATACTCAAGAAGTGGATGAAAGCACAACCATGTCTTAAGATAACACGAGGTTGTATATCATTAGACATCTTGTATGATAGTGACAAAACACCCTTCCAAGTTAAATTCACCTCACCCTCAACATCTATGACCACCACTCTATTCCTCGCTATCCCCGCTCGACCCAAATACACCTTTATTACACGAAAGGAATTGTGAAACAAAAGGGTGAGCACAACTAGCTCGAAAAAGAATATTATGACTAAAGATAAATAAATTATCAATAGTCTTCATCGATGTAAATCGTAGATTTAGAACATATGGTAGATGATAAAACTTTTCAACCATAGTTACGTGAATGAGCAATCCATTAGAAGAGTCAAATAGATTATAAAGTCTATTGTCTTCTCCATGTTAAAAATCCACCAACAATGTTTTATCCTCGTAACATCAATCAACAATTCCTCGCCCACAATCACGTGTATAACTTCATAATCGTAATTGTAGTTCTAAATTCCTTTCCTCATCCAAGACAAAGATAATTTTCATCACTTGTCTTTACCCCAAAACATCAAAGATCATGGTTATACCAAATCACGCCTTCATGCTCATAATCATACTAATAAATTCATCTTTGCACCACGGGCCAAAGATATTCATCAACAGTTCATCTTTACACTACAGGCTAAAGATATTCAACAACGGGACATCTTTGCATTACAAGCCAAAGATATTCATCAATAATTCATCTTTGCACTACAGACTAAAGATATTCAACAACAGATCATCTTTGCATTACGAGCAAAAGATATTCATCAATAATTCATCTTTGCACTACCGGCTAAAGATATTCAACAACAGGTCATCTTTGCATTACGAGCAAAAGATATTCATCAATAATTCATCTTCAGACTCATCAAGCAAAGATATTCAACAACAGTCATCTTTGCATTACGAGCAAAAGATATTCATCAATAATTCATCTTTGCACTCATCAAGCAAAGATATTCATCGATTAGTCATGTTCATTTAAACACTGCTCATCTTTGCACTACAGGTGCCAAAGATATTCTTCGTAAATCATTCATCTTTGCATTGATTTTATCCACGCCCAAAAATACCTCAAAAATAATCATAGTGGTGTAAAATTCAAGAATGATCAAAACATGGATACAATCAAAGCTAGTATCCAAAATAGATATTTTAGACGAAAAAGAAAAATTTTCATTTTTCTATGAATAGTCCGTATTCGTGAATAAAGGTCAGATATCGTGAATAGTCTTGAGTATACGTGAATAGAATCTCAAACACTAAAAGATGAAATTCCACAAAAAACATCTTCACGCTTCATGAATAAGACTGTGAATAAGAACTCATGAATAAGAACTCATGAATAGTAACTCGTGAATAGTAACTCATGAATAGTAATCCCGACATGAAAAAGTTCCAAATTTGATAAAAAGTTCCAACCAATATTTCAAAGATAATGATATTGAAGAAATAATATCATCCGAGAAGAAAATAACATCCCTTACCTCGAAAGACAAAGATTTCTAGTTGAAACACCTGGATATAGTCTTTGAAGGAACTTGCACTGCCTAACAATACTCAAAGTATACTCAAAATACTCACAAGAATACGCCGATAATATAGAGAGAAAGAGAAAAACTTGTTTCGGTGTGATTTTCAATTCTAACTTAGCCTTCTCATTTATAAGAAAATGTTAAGACGCCAAGGCGGACTTAACTCCTGACTCATGGCTTTACCTGCTACTATTCCACCCACCAAAATCAGCCATCTTCCCTAACAACCAAGAGTGGGGCCCACTCAATTCTAGAATTTTCCACCAAAACCTAATTTCCTAATCGGTTACCTCTTAAAATTCATAACAAATCATACGTTCATTTTTAATAACGGTTCAAAATTTGTGGACATATACTCAACTTATATATGTATAACATATCCAAAAATTACAACGATCCAACAATGGATTAAATATTATAACTCACACAATAAAGTCAGTAATAACACGATTTGATCTTTTAATACCTCCAATCCGACAAAATACAAATAAAACATCTCAAAGATTAATTCCTTCATTAATAACCACATAAATAAATCCATCATTTATATTCATATAAAATAAATATTTCCTTATCATATGAATCAATAATTAATTATTCACAAATAATATTATAGAATCACATTTATGACAACCAGTCATTCCCAGGAAAGAGGGGCTTTCAATAAGAATTTCTCCTTCTTGCGGCGCAATTAGGTGACCAAACCTCTCCTTAGATGTAACTTTCTAGACATTGCCAATAGTGTTATCTAATAATATTATTCAATAATATGAATTATTGATCCGATAATGGGAAATATTGTGCGATGGACAATTATTGAACAATAATAATATAAAATTTCAACGTAGCAATTATTGAATCAATAAATAAAAATATTGAATAAGAATTACCGTAATAATTATTGAGTAGTGCCTTCTTATGTAAGGATCAATAATTCAAAAAATACCGTAAAACCGTAAAGCATCGTGCAAACACGATATTAACGTATTTTAACCATCGGGTATTCCAACAAAGTTAATTCATGTGAACGATTACGCCGTTATTTATAAAAACTTAATTTTGTCGTTTTCTTCATCCGACAGTTATTCTGTTATGGGGCCCACAAATGACTGCGCCGTCGTACGAATATTCTCCGACAGAAAGAATATTCCACGAATATTCCCCGACAACAATGAATACTTTATACCCCCTTGCGTATTTTGAAAAAAAATTTCATATATCACCCTTAACTTTAACTTTTATCAATTTAACCATTTACTGAATAGAAAAATTGAATACTTTATTTCATAAAATTCGGGGTCTTACAATCCCCCCTCCTTATGAAATTTCGTCCTCGAAATTTTTTGTACCTGGTATTTCAAAGAGTTGAGAATACCTTGCTTTCATTTCAGATTCCATCTTCCCTGTCATCATGATTTCTCCATTGCTCATCTTCTTTATTTCAGATGTCATTCTAGAATACAGCTTCAAAACACGGGTTAATTGAACAAATTAACATATCACATAATATCCCGATATTATGACTGACCAACAATTAAGCTTAGGT
This sequence comes from Panax quinquefolius, assembly GCA_020205615.1. Classification (NCBI taxonomy): domain Eukaryota; kingdom Viridiplantae; phylum Streptophyta; class Magnoliopsida; order Apiales; family Araliaceae; genus Panax; species Panax quinquefolius. Next base: position 31,924,458 of record CM035169.1, on the reverse strand, counting down.
AGGACACACTAGCGAAAGATTTACTCATCTCTCCCCTCCTAGTTCTATTCCCCGATCTCCGCCAGAGATCATATCCCTAAGCTCTGATACCAAATGTGACTCTCATGGTGCTTCAACCACAAAGACCTCACAATGGTACTTATCACCACACCATGAGAATGGCGCCCCTACGGAGAGTCCGGCTTGGTGCATCCCCATCAACATGAAGTCACCAAAGAAGAGGCTCGGGGCTCTTTACTTATAGCTCGATACTAAAATGTGACAACCCCAAAATAGGTTCATTCCATCCAACCCATTCTCGAGTCGCCAAATATATGGTACAAAAACAACTACTAACTTTATTACAACAATTGTCGTGCAAAATATAACAACACATATCTTTGTGAGTTTGGATACAAATATATACCAATCAGAAGACGTCACAATGACACCTTACATAAAGGTATAGTCAAAAAGCTGCTTTTAGAAATTAGAATCTTTGGGAAGTGCTCAAGAAACCTTCATACACGGGAGGCCATGCTTTTAGGTTATGGTAGATATCATATGGCCACGTAATTATCCTTGGTTGACCTAATAAACCCCAAAGAAAAATGAGAAGATTACTATCATATTCTTCCCAATGGTGAGTCTTCTCTTGACATATCATTATCTCCATTTGCCTCTAATCGGGTATTATACTCCAAACAAACACCAAGATTATATAGGTAGTGCTTGTAAATATACTCGAGAAGTGGATGAAACACAACCATGTCTTAAGATAACACGAGGTTGTATGTCATTAGACATCTTGTATGATAGTGACAAAACACCTTCCAAGTTAAATTCACCTCACCTCAACATCTATAGACCACCACTCTATTCCTCGCTATCCCCGCTCACCCAAATTTACACCTTTATTACACCTAAGGAATTGTGAAACAAAAGGGTGAGCCTGACTAGCTCAAGATAAAGAATATTATGACTAAAGATAAATAAATTATCAATAGTCTTCATCGAATAAATCGTAGATTTAGAACATATAGTAGATGATAAAACTTTTCAACCATAGTTGCGTGAAATGAAGCGATCCATTAGAAGAGTCAAATAGACTATAAAATCTATTGTCTTCTCCATGTTAAAAATCCACCAACAATGTTTTATCCTCGTAACATCAATCAACAATTCCCTGTCCACAATCACGTGTATAACTTCATAATCGTAATTGTAGTTCTAAATTCTTTCTCATCCAAGACAAAGATAATTTTCATCACTTGTCTTTACACGAACATCAAAGATCATGGTTATACCAAATCACAGTTCTCGCTCATAATCATACTAATAAATTCATCTTTGCACCACGGCCAAAGATATTCATCAACAGCTTCATCTTTACACTACAAAGCTAAAGATATTCAACAACGGTCATCTTTGCATTACAAGCCAAAGATATTCATCAATAATTCATCTTTGCACTACAAAGCAAAGATATTCAACAATGTCATCTTTGCATTACTTAGCAAAAGATATTCATCAATAATTCATCTTTGCACTACCGGCCAAGATATTCAACAACAAAAGTCATCTTTGCATTACGAGCAAAAGATATTCATCAATAATTCATCTTTGAACCATTGGTAAAGATATTCAACAACAGTCATCTTTGCATTACGAGCAAAAAGATATTCATCAATAATTCATCTTTGCACTTTCTCAAGCAAAGATATTCATCGACTTAGTCATGTTCATTTAAACACTGCTCATCTTTTGCACTACGTGCCAAAGATATTCTTCGTAAATCATTCATCTTTGCATTGATTTTATCCACGTCCAAAATACCTCAAAAATAATCATAGTGGTGTAAAATTCAAGAATGATCAAAACATGGATACAATCAAAGCTAGTATCCAAAATAGATATTTTAGACGAAAAGAAAAATTTTCATTTTTCTATTGAATAGTCTTAATATTAAGTGAATAGTGTCAGATATCGTGAATAGTCTTGAGTATACGTGAATAAGTAACTCTCGACACCAAAAGATAGAAATTCCACAAAAAACATCTTCACGCTTCATGAATAGTACTTTCGTGAATAGTAACTCGTGAATAGTAACTCATGAATAGAAACTCGTGAATAGAACTCATGAATAGTAATCCCTACATGAAAAAGTTCCAAATTTGATAAAAAGTTCCAACCAATATTTCAAAGATAAATGATATTGAAGAAATAATATCATCCGAGAAAGAAAATAACATCCCTTACCTCGAAAGACAAGATTTCTAGTTGAAACACCTGATATAGTCTTTGAAGGGAACTTGCAATCTCGCCTAACAATACTCAAAGTATACTCAAAATACTCACAAGAATACGCCTCGATAATAGAGAGAAAGAGAAAACTTGTTTACGGTGTGATTTTCAATTCTAACTTAGCCCTCTATTTATAGGAAAATGTTAAAGACGTGCAAGCAGACTTAACTCCAAACTTTGATGGCTTTACACTCGCTACTATTCCACCCACCAAAAATCAGCCATCTTCCCCAACAACCAAGAGTGGGGCCCACTCAATTCTAGAATTTTCCACCAAAACCTAATTTCCGAATCGGTTACCTCTTAAAATTCATAACAAATCATACGCTCATTTTAACGGTTCAAAATTTGTGGACATATACTCAACTTATATATGTATAACATATCCAAAAATTACAACGATCCAACAAATGGATTAAATATTATAACTCACACAATAAAGTCAGTAATAACACCGATTTGATCTTTTAATACCTCCAATCCGACAAAATACAAATAAAACATCTCAAAGATTAATTCCTTCATTAATAACCACATAAATAAATCCATCATTTATATTCATATAAAATAAATATTTCCTTATCATATGAATCAATAATTAATTATTCACAAATAATATTATAGAATCACATTTATAATGAACCAGTTGCTCCTCAGAAAGAGGGGCTTTCCAATAAGAATTTCTCCTTCACCTGCCGCAATTATTAGGTGACCAAACCTCTCCTGTATGTAACTTTCTAGACATTGCCAATAGTGTTATCTAATAATATTATTCAATAATATGAATTATTGATCCGATAATGGGAAATATCGCGAAGACAATTATTGAACAATAATAATATAAAATTTCAACGTAGCAATTATTGAATCAATAAATAAAAATATTGAATATAGAATTACCGTAATAATTATTGAGTAGTGCCTTCTTTATGTAAGGATCAATAATTCAAAAATACCGTAAAACCGGTAATAACCATGCAAACACGCATATTATCGTATTTTAACCATCGGGTATTCCAACAAAGGTTAACTTGAACGATTACGCCTGTTATTTATAAAAACTTAATTTTGTCGCTTTTCTTCATCCCATGCTTTATTCATTATGGGGCCCACAATGATCGCTACTGTCGTGCATTTAATATTCTCCGGCAGAAAAGAATATTCCACGAATATTCCCAAACAACAATGAATACTTTATACCCTTCATGTATTTTGAAAAAAAATTCATATATCACCCTTAACTTTAACTTTTATCAATTTAACCATTTACTGAATAGAAAAATTGAATACTTTATTTCATAAAATTTGGGGTCTTACAGACAATAATTCTGCTGTGGGGTCCACCAATGATTGAACCGTTGTACGAATATTCCCTGCTAAACCGAATATTCCCCGACCAATCGAATATAATATAACCACTTGCATACTTTGCAAAATTTATAAATACTACCCACAACTATAATATTATCTCAAATTCACACCATAATATTAAAAATTATTTCGACAAAATTTAAATCTTTATTGATAAAATATGGGGTCTCACAATCTCCTCCTTATGGAATTTAAGCCCTCGAAATTAGGTACATACCGTATGATAAAGAGGTGAGGATACCTTGAATACCTTTATCGTTGAAAACATTAAATTCATCTTTGCAATCGGCCAAAGATATTCATTAACAATTCATCTTTGCACTACGAATGCCAAAGATATACAACTATAAAACCAATAATCTTTGAGACTCGACTTAATAGTATCACGACCACGAATTATCCATGCACCATCGCCGTGGATATTCGTGTTTTTAATTACTAATCATGATTATACCGAATAATCCTCGGTCATAATCATACCAAGTCCATCAATGTACTACTACCAAAGATGACTTTTACCACATCTATGAATTAATATTTCATTCTTTGAGACTCAATTTCGATAATTAATCCACATCATCGAATCATCCCCGCACTACGGGCGAGGATATTCTTTATTATCACGACCACGAATTATCCATGCACTACGTACCAAAGATAATCGTGTATTCATTAATATCACGACCACAAATTATCCATGCACTATGGCCAAAGATAATCGTGTATTCATTAGTATCATGACCACAAATTATCCATGCACTACGACCAAAGATAATCGTGTATTCATTAAGATATCACGACCACAAATTATCCATGCACTACTACCAAAGATAATCGTGTATTCATTAGTATCACGACCACAAATTATCCATGCACTACGTACAAAGATAATCGTGTATTCATTAGTATCACGACCACAAATTATCCATGCACTACTACCAAAGATAATCGTGTATTCATTAAGATCACGACCACAAATTATCCATACACTACGTGCAAAGATAATCGTGTATTCATTAGTATCACGACCACAAATTATCCCATGCACTACTACCAAAGATAATCGTGTATTCATTAGTATCATGACCACAAATTATCCATGCACTATGTGCCAAAGATAATCGTGTATTCATTAGTATCACGACCACAAATTATCCATGCACTACGCTTTACCATATAATGCATTTAATCATTCAAAAATGTCATACTCATAAGATATCATCACCAATGATCAAATCCCTCATCAAAAAAAATATGCATATACTCTATATAGGATTCTCTGGCCATAAAATCCTATTTTCAACTTTGTTACTTCACATAACATATTTAACTCATATGTTAAGAATTAAACTATTTTCATAGAAAATACCAAATCAGTCCCAAATATATTTCTTTTCTGGGATTTAGCATAATATAGTCCCATAATGAACATACATTTTCTTGAATTTTAAAATTCATTTACTATTTTTCAAAAATCAATTTCTAATTAATTTCTTAAGAAATTAGCTACCTCAAGGTTAACTCCAGAAATTCCCAAATCTTGGCAGGACCTTACACATGTTAATGTGAGCCTCCAGTTTAAATTTCATGGTCATCTGAGTTGTAGAACTCCTAGGTTATATCGTTTTTCATTTAAAAACCTAAATATTGAAATGGTCATAACTTGCTCATTTTAAGTCGAATAAGCTCATTTTTGACACAGGAGTTACCTTATACCATATACTTTCATTTCCCAAAAGGCTAGAATTTTTCTCATAATTTAAGTGGCCGAAAATGCCCTTTTAAAATAAAAATCAGTAGCTTTTGAAATTTCTAGCTTTTTCATTCTTTATTAAAATCACCCACACGTAAATCTACAACACCTTTTCCAGTGATTCCACTTGGAGATGCTACAAAACTCATAGATCTAACTCTAGAACTTGACCACAATCGAAAAATTCAAAATATATTAGGAGATATGGTCAATTGAATTTCATGTTACGCTTTTCACAAAATCGATTTTCAACTCTTTGTGATTTCTAAGAAACTTTCATGTTTTCTCATAATAACCAACATAACTCATTATAACACTTACTAATACCACGTATACCCATGATTTTCATTAGTCCAATGCTTTTATTATGACTTTCATCATAATCCACGTAAATGAGATCCTTTTAGTTGAAGAAATATTTGAGGTTTAAGAAATGGGTTTTTATCTTTGGGTCAATACAAAATTCGATTTCACGCTCTAGGGTAGGCTAGAAAGTCTTCAAGAATACGTCAAGAAATTTATTAATGATAGAAATATCATTCAAAACCGTGACTCTCATCCAAAACTTGGATAATCGTCACATTGATACCAATCATGACTTCTATCCTTTAACCCAGATAGCACCTCATAATGATGCTTCTATCAACTCGCCATCTTCTTTCATGATGTCGCTTAGAGAAAGTCCGCCTCGGTGCATTCCACACAAGGAAGTCAACAACGAAAGGTTCGTGGATCTTTACTTATGGCTTGATATGACAATGATTGACTTTAATGGTTTGGTTACTTGAATTCGCACAACAGGTTGGTTATGAATATAAAAGCTAACAACCTTACGAAAAACATGATGATTAGTTAACCAATTGATTCCTAAAATCACATCAAAGGCCAGTATTTTTAAAAAAATAAGATCGAAAAGTAACGTGAAAGTGTTTATTTGAATCAAACAAGATTTAAAAACAGTTAGAGGTAACAAAGGCTCCTACTAACGAAGTTTCAACCAATAAGTCAAAGTCTAACTTCTCCTGAGTCAAATTTAAACGTTGAACGCAAAGCAAGAGAGATAAAATAATGGGTAGAACCCAGGTTATCTCTTATAAGGTATATGTGACGCCCCAAAATTAGGTATACATCACCCATCTTGGGTCGCCACTTACATGGTATGTAATTTAAATACAACTTAATACATAAACCGTGAGTTTAAATACAAATATCGCCTACTAGATATTATACAAACTCAAAAAGGAGTCCTCATTACAATTATTATCACACTATTTCACGTAATAGTGAGGACTACTAATGCTATCTTGTGGACCATCACTCGTTTCCAGACTCGTCCCAAATATATTCTCATTTCAAGAAGAGAACGGTGAAAAGAAAGGGTGAGCTCAACTAGCCCAAGAAGAAATATTATGACTAAGATAATGCGTAATAAATTATCAATAGTCTTCAACAATGTTAAACCGATAAAATACAATAGACAAACAGCTTTTAAATGCATGGAATATCTGCAATCCATTAAAAGAGTCAAGTAGAAAATAAAGTCTACTATCTTTTAGGTTTTAAAAGGTTTTTCATCATTTATTATAAATTTGAGACTCGAATTTAATAAATATTCCACATCATCGAATCACCCCCCACTACTTCTGACAAGGATATTCTTTAAGATCACGACCACAATTATTCATGCACTACGGGCGAGAATATTTGTGTATTCATTAATGGTCATGATCATGCCAACAATCGTCCATCAATGCACTACTACCAATCGAGGATTTTTACCACATCATTTGTAACATTACTATTCATGATTACACCGAATAATCTCTCTCGTCATAATCATACCAAGTCCATCTATGCACTTTCAGTGCCACGATGACTTTAAAAAAATATAAACATGAGGATGATGACAATGATATAAGAATTCAATAAAACAAGTTCAAGAATTATTTTATCCAGAATTTTAACGTCCCAAATTGTCAACATGATCATTGTTTTGTAGAGTAAAATTCAAGAATGATCGGAAGAATATTTCCATGAAAAGATCTTCGGATGAAACGCAAATATCAAGGATATTCCACTAATTTCATGGAGTATAGAAGTCAAAGTTTTAACCAACCGGGTATAATAAAGAATAGAATAACAAAAGAAATCACCATGCATGCGATGAGATCGCACATGCAGTTATTCCAACAGAATAATAAATAACGGAACCGTGTCCGGCGTAAAACACATGCGAGGATGTTCCAACAGAATAATAAATAATGGAACCAGTCCGGCGTAAAACACATGCATGGATGTTCCAATGTAATAATAATAAAGATTTTAACTGTGTCCGGTGTAAAACACATGATGTGATATTCCAACGTATTAATAATAAGATTTTAACCAGTCCTGTAAAACACACGCATGTGATGTTCCAATGTAATATTAATAAAGATTTTAACCAGTCCTTAGTAAAAACACACGCATGTGATGTTCCAAATGTAATAATAGAAGAATGTCACCAAGTATAGGGTAAACCACTTATACAAAGTTATTCCAATGTAATAATAAGCAATGGAATAACAACAGTTCTCTTCATGAATAAGAAAGAATAACACCCCTTACTTTTGGTAGGAGATTGAATCTCGCAAAGAAGGTAGTAAGAACAAAATACTCTTCTTCTTTCCTCTTATTCTCTCTATACTTTCTCTCTATAGCTTGAATGAATTCGTGAAAATAATGAAGCACTAGGCCTCTATTTATAGAAGATTTCTAGCTTAAGACCCGCCGTGTGAAAAGGCAAGTGGCTCACGATCGATGATGTGAAAATAAAAGTGGTTTTACTTTAATGTGAAACGACAAGTGGTTCGACGCCTGTAATGTGAAACGACAAGTGGTTCGACGCCTGTAATGTGAAAAGACAAGTGGTTCGACGTCTGGTAAAGGTAATTACTATTCACAAGGGTAATTACTATTGACGAAGGTAATTACTATTCACAAGGGTAATTACTATTGACGAAGGTAATTACTATTGACGAAGAGACTCTTAGATGATGACATATGAGCCCCCCATAAAATAATCAAACTTATCACAAATCATTTTATTTTTAATCAACACATATTTAATCTTTCAACAATTATTAATCATTTATAACTTGTCGTCTCAATTATTGATTTAATACTATAACATATTATACGATGATGATCTTGTGACAATAATTGAATCAATAATATAAGAGATATGATGCGGCAGAATTATCGTGTAATAATTAAGCATACCATGTGACTTCTCACGTAAGCATCAATAATCAATACCGTGTCTTCTTACTACGCAACCACGCCAGACATTCACTTTTATCACCGTAGTTCAATGGGTTTTAACGATAACACCTCTCGTAGTTATTTTTATAAAATATTTTTGTCATTTTCTCAATCCGATAATAATTACATTGTGGGGTCCACTAATGATTGAGTAGTTGTGCGAATATTCCCTAACAAAAGAATATTCCCCAACCAAACGAATATTTTATAACAACTTGAATACTTTGCAAAATTTATAAATATTACCCACAACTATAACATTATATCAAATTTATTCCATAATATTCAAAAATAATATTTATAGAAAATTCATCTTTATTTATAATAAATTTGGGTCTTACAACCTCCCTTCTTATGAAATTTCGCCCGAAATTAGGTGCGACGACTGTATATGTCGAAGAGGTAAGGATACCTTGATTTCATTTCGATTCTAACTCCCAAGTCATTTCCTCAACATCGTGGTTCCTCCACAAAACTTTGACTTGAGGTATAACCTTGGAGCGTAGAATATGTTCCTTCTTATCCAAAATTTGAACAGAACCTCTTTATACGCCAAATCTTCCGCTTATTTCTTCCGGTTCTAACTCAATAATATGGTTCGGTCTTTCACATATTTACGTAACATGGATATGTGAAAACGTTATGAACACGAGACATATTTGGCGGTAGAAATGAGTCTATAGCCACGCCCTACTCGATCGAGGATTAAAATGGACCGATGAATCGAGGATTAAGTTTTCCTCTCTTTCCAAATCTTGTAACTCCTTTCCATGGAGCAACTCATAACAACACACGATCTCCAATATCGAATTCCACGTCCTTTCGATGAAGATCAAGATAACTCTTTTGTCGATTTTGTGAGGTTTTTATACGTTGTTTGATCGTTTGAATCTTTTCCGTAGTCATACGTATCAACTCCGGTCCCAACAACGTTGCTTCACCCACCTCATCCTGTGATACTTGAGAACGACACTTTCTTCCATACAACGCTTCGAATGGAGCCATGCCAATACTTGCTTGATAACTCATTGTTGTAGGAAAACTCCACCAATGGTAAGAACTTGTCCCAACTCCTTGAAATCAAGGACACGTAGTCTTAATAGATCTTCAAGAGTTTGAATAGTCCTCTCCGATCGTCCGTCAAATGCGAGGATGATATCTGAGCTAAATCGTAAGTCTGTGCCCATAGCTTTTTGCAACTAACCCAAAATCATGAAGTGAATCTTGGGTCTCGATCGAAACTATGGATACCGGCGCATACCATGCGCCTCTTACAATCTCGTTTATGTACATACTGAGCAAGACGTTCAAGTGTATAAGTTTCTCGATTTGTAAGAAATGAGCAGACTTGGTCAATCTATCAACAATGACCCAAATCGCATCAATGCCTTGAGAAACCTTAGGAAGACCGTGAATGAAATCCACGGTAATGTGCTCCCACTTCCATTCGGAATTTCAAGTGGTTGCAATGGACCTTTTGGTACTTGATGCTCCGCTTTAACTCGCCGACAAGTTAGACACCTTGAGATAAACAAATATATCTCTCTCTTTCATATCGCTCCACCAAAATGTATGACGAATATCACGATACATTTTGGTACTCCCGAAATGGATTGCAAATGGTGTGTTGTGCGCCTCCATCATGATATTATACTTTAAATCGTGGTCGTTAGGAACACAAAGTCCGGAATTGACTGAAGTATTCCTTCTTCATCGATTCTTGCTTCCCAAGATAGCACCTTCTTGACTTTTCTTCCTCATATGCATCGACTCCAAGTCCAGCTTGAAAGCGACTTTAACTTTATCGATTAAAGTCGGTTCTACTCAGATACTCGCTATCATCACACGCGTCCCGAGTCTTTAACTCTATCTCCATCCTTTGCAAGTCACACAAAATGGGCCTTTGCGTTGACAATATCGCACTCGTGATTGCATATATGATTTTCTACTCAATGCGTCACCTACCACGTTCGCTTTTCGGGATGGTATTGGATGGTATGATCATAATCTTTCAATAGTTCAAGCCAACGTCGTTGTCGCATGTTGAGTTCCTTTTGAGTGAAGAAATATTTGAGGCTTTTATGATCCGTAAAGATCTCCATTTTCTCCCCATACAAGTAATGCCTCCAAATTTTAAGTGCAAAGACAACAGCTGCCAACTCTAGATCATGAGTAGGATAGTTCCTCTCATATTCTTTGAGTTGTCGCGAGGCATAGGCTATAACTTTTCCATGTTGCATGAGAACACATCCCAATCCTTTGCTTCAAGCATCATCAGTAGATGACAAATCCCTCCGAGCCAGATGGTATTGTCGTAACAGTCTTTGAAATAAGTCTCCTCTTGAGTTCTTGAAAACTCCTCTCACATTCTTCGCTCCAACCGAACTTTGTATCTTTACGAGTCACCGAGTCGATGGAGTAGCGATTCGAGAAAATCCTTCCACGAATCTCCGATAATAACCAAATTTAAACCGAGAAAGCTACGTGACTTCTATCCATCGATTTAGGTTGTTCAACTTTGAATAGCTTCAATCTTTCTTTGGGTCAATGATATTCCATGACTTGATACCACGTGCCCAAGGAATGCTACTTCTTCAAGCCGAACTCACATTTCTTCAACTTGGCATAAAGCTTATATTCACGAAGCTTTTGGAGTGTCGACCTCAAATGTTGCTTTCATGATCTTCACGGCTTTTGGAATAAATAAGGATGTCATCAATAAAGACGACCACAAAGTGATCTAAATATTCCTTGAATACTCGGTTCATCATATCCATGAAGGCAAAAGAGGGAGCATTAGTCAATCCAAAGGATATGACTAGAATTCATAATGCCCGTCTCGAGTTCCGGCGAGTCTTTGGAATGTCACGGCTTCTAATCTTCAATTGGTGATATCCTAACGAAGATCAATCTTTGAAAAGAATTTGGCTCCTTGCAATCGGGTCAAACAGATCATCAATACGTGGCAATGGATACCTATTTTTGATGGTGACATGATTCAACTCCCGATAATCAATACAAAGTCGCATACTCCCATCTTTCTTCTTCACGAATAGAATGTGAGAGCACCCCAAGGAGAAGTACTAGGACGAATAAAGCCAATGTCTAACAATTCCTGCGCTTGGGTCTTTAACTCCTCGAAGTTCAATAGAGCCATTCGATATGGGGCTTTGGAAATAGGTTTTGTCTCGGGTTCAAGGTCAATACAAAATTCAATTTCACGCCTGGGGTAGGCCAGAAGTTCTTCTGGAATACGTCAGAAATTTATTAACAATAGAAATATCGCTCAAAACCGCGTATTTTTGTTTAAATCATGACATGAGCTAAGAAAGCTTGACATCCGCTTTTTCAATAAACGAATAGCTTTATAGCTTGAGATGACCGTGATTGATTTTAATGGTTTGGTCGTATGAATTCGCATAATAGGTTGATTAGGAATATGAAAGCTAACAACCTTACGAAAAACAATCAATTTTTGCATGATAAGTAGTTAACCAATCTATCCCTAGAATCACGCCAAATGCAAGTATTTTTAATGAAATAAGATCGACGATGTAATGTGAGGGTACCGATTTTGACAAAACAAGACTTATAAATAGTGGATGTAATGAAGGTTTCTCCCAACCGAGTTTCCACAGATAAGTCAAAGTCTAATTTCTCCTGAGTCAAATTTAATCGATGAAATAAAGTAGGAGAAATAAAAGAATGGGTAGAAACCGGTATCAAATAAAGTATAGACTTCATTAGAGTTTATGATAAGCTTACCCGTGACGACCTCATTCGGGTTCCTTGCTCTCTGGGAGGTCACAACAAACGCCTCTCCTCAGACCTACTGGGTTTTGACTTTTTCGGACGCTACTTTTGGTGCCTCCATCCTAGTTGAATTTGTCTTCTGGAACGACAAAAATCGAGCTAAGTGACCTTCTCTTCCACAATTATAACATGCTTTGGATGGCATGGCGCAGCTTTGATCGATGTGTCCCTCTCCTCCGCATTTGAAGCATATGATAGGTGGTCTTTCTCCTTCCTTAACAACGGGTCTTTGGTCTTGACGCTCTTTCCATCATTGTTGAATCTCCTTTTCTTGAAATGTCCATTCTTATTATTTTGGCCCCGATTACCACCGGAAGTGGTTACCATATCCGCCCGTTGATTCCTCCACGCTTGTTGTCACCGCTTGACGACTAATCTCACCGGTATTATAATTTCTGCCTACCGCTTCTTTTTAGTTGCGTTGACTCATTATCGCTACTCCACTAATCGAGCCCTATTTACAACATCCTAATACAAACACGCTTTATGAGAAATAAGATGTTGACGTATCTCCCGCTTCAAACCTCTTAAAAACATTCGCGCCATTCTCTCTTCATTATCCACCAAGTTGGATATGAAACCGTGATAACTCATGAAATTTTGCCTCGTATTGCGACACTTGGCCATATTATTTTGTTCTAACTTAATAAACTCCACCTCCTTCATGTGGCGAATACTTTCGGAAAGTATTTGTCGTTGAAACAACTCCTCGAACTTCTCCCAAGATATCTTCAAGACAAAGAAGTTGAGTACGCTTTCTACCGATTCCCACCAAGAATCACTCTCTCCGCCTAAACATAAAGGCGTGAAAGGAACCTTTTGCTCCTCGGAGCATCCCAAGACATCAAATATCTTGGTAATCATGCTTATCTATGCTTCCGCCGTGGTGGTTTGGCTCTCCTTAAACTCCGGTGGTCCCAGCTCCTTGAATTGTTTAATGCATGACCGCCCGAGAGTTTTTCATGTTTCCACCCACGTTTTGGGCAGAGTCGCTTCTCGCTTTTCATTGTTGCATAAATTGCATAAAGCCTCCGAACATTTGATCATTCATCATTTGGTCAAGGTTGTTGTTTTTCATGAGGATTGTCGCCTTCGATGCATATTATCCTCGATTATTGATATGTGGTGAATCAACGATCGCTCAAGGCTCCATTCTTATTCTCAACATTCTCGGATGTCATTTTCGATCTCGCCACAAAACAAAAGGTTAATTGACATGTAACAAATTATTCCTATCTTCCCACCAACCAATAACATAAAGACATAAACTTAGGTAGGTTATACTTGCGAAAGGTATTCCTCGCCTCTCCCTCCTAGTACTATTCTCACATCTTAGCCAGGATCATATCCCTAAGCTTTGATACCAACCGTGACGCCCCCAAAATTAGGTATACATCACCCATCTTGGGTCGCCACTTACATGGTACGTAATTTAAATACAACTTAATACATAAACCGTGAGTTAAAATACAAATATCGCTCTACTAGATATTATACAAACTCAAAAAGGAGTCCTCATTACAATTATTATCACACTATTTCACGAATAGTGAGGACTACTAATGCTATCTTCGTGACCATCACTCGCTTCCCAGGCTCGTCCCGGCAATATTCTCATTTCATTTCAAGAGAACAAAGAAAGAAAGGGTGAGCTCAACTAGCCCAAGAAGAAATATTATGACTAAGATAATGCGTAATAAATTATCAATAGTCTTCAACAATGTTAAACCGATAAAATACAATAGACAACCGCTTTAATCTGCGCTGAATATCAAATCCATTAAAAGAGTCAAGTAGAAAATAAAGTCTACTATCTTTTAGGTTTTAAAAGGTTTTTCATCATCATATATAGTTTGAGACTCGACTTTTAATAAATATTCCACATCATCGAATCACCCCGCACTTACTGGCCAAGGATATTCTTTAGTATCACGACCACAATTATTCATGACACTACGCCAAGAATATTTGTGTATTCATTAATGGTCATGATCATGCCAACAATCGTCCATCAATGCACTACTACTAATCGAGGATTTTTACCACATCATTTGTAACATTACTACCATGATTACACCGAATAGTCTCTCGTCATAATCATACCAAGTCCATCTATGCACTTCATGTGCCACGTATTTGACTTTAAAAAAATATAAACATGAGGATGATGACAATGATATAAGAATTCAATAAAACAAGTTCAAGAATTATTTTATCCGTGAATTTTAACGTCCAAATTGTCAACATGATATCTTTTTTTTTGTAGAGTAAAATTCAAGAATGATCGTAAGAATATTTCTATGAAAAGATCTTTGGATGAAACGCAAATATCAAGGATATTCCACTAATTTCATGGAGTATAAAGTCAAAGTTTTAACCAACCGGGGTATAATAAAGAATAGAATAACAAAAGAAATCACCATGCATGCGAAAGACCACACAGGCGAAGTTATTCCAACAGAATAATAAATAACGGAACCGTGTGCAGCGTAAAAATACATGCATGTGATGTTCCAATGAATAATAAAGAATGGAACCAGTCCGGCAAAACACACAAAAGCAGGATGTTCAACAATGTATAATAATAAAGATGGAACCAGTCGTGTAAAACACACGATGTGGATGTTCCAACGAGAATAATAATAAGAGCGGAACCGGTCAGTCCTGTAAAACACACGATGTGATGTTCCAACGTAATAATAATAAAGACGGAACTAGGTCCTATTTAAAACACACACAGCATGTGATGTTCCAACAGTAATAATAGAAGAATGTCACCAAGTATAGGTAAACCACTTATACAAAGTTATTCCAATGTAATAATAAGCAATGGAATAACAACAGCTTCTTCTGCTGAATAAGAAAGAATAACACCCCTTACTTTTGGTAGGAGATTGAATACCGCAAAGAAGTGTAGTAACAAAATACTCTTCTTCTTTCCCTCTTATTCTCTCTATACTTTCTCTCTCTATAGCTTGAATGAATTCGTGAAAAATAATGAAGCACTAGGCCTCTATTTATAGAAGATTTCTAGCTTAACACCGTCGTGTGAAAAGGCAAGTGGCTTGATTTAATCGATGATGTGAAATGAAAAGTGGTTTGACGCTCAGAATGTGAAACGACAAGTGGTTCGATCACCAGTAATGTGAAACGACAAGTGGTTCGATCATCAGAATGTGAAACGACAAGTGGTTCGACGTCTGGTAAAGGTAATTACTATTGACGAAGGTAATTACTATTCACAAGGGTAATTACTATTGACGAAGGTAATTACTATTGACGAAGAGACTCTTAGATGATGACATATGAGCCCCCCATAAAATAATCAAACTTACCACAAATCATTTTATTTTTAATCAACACATATTTAATCTTTCAACAATTATTAATCATTTATAACTTGTCGTCTCAATTATTGATTTAATACTATAACATATTATATGAGATGATACCGTGACAATAATTGAATCAATAATATAAGAGATATGATGCAAGCAATTATCGTAGCAATAATTAAGCATAGCCGTGTGACTTCTCACGTAAGCATCAATAATCAATCTGAGTGTCTTACTACGCAACCACGCCAGACATCGTACTTTTTACCACCGTAGTTCAATGCTTTTAACGGTAACACCTCCGCCGTTATTTTTATAAAATATTTTTGTCGTTTTCTCAATCCGACAATAATTACATTAATGGGTCCACCAATGATTGAGCCGTTATGCGAATATTCCCTAACAAAAAGAATATTCCCCAACAAACGAATATTTTATAACAACTTACATACTTTGCAAAATTTATAAATATTACCCACAACTATAACATTATATCAAATTTATTCCATAATATTCAAAAATAATATTTATAGAAAATTCATCTTTATTTATAATAAATTGGGTCTTACAAGATAGACTTCGTAATTTAATTAACTAACTTCGTCTTACTTCGCTCGGGTTACTCGCTTTTGAGAAGTCACCACGAAAAACGCTCTCCCCTACACTACCGATTTTGACTTTTCTAGAATCTGGTCTTTGGTGCCTCCATCCTAAATTGAACTTGTCTTTCTGGTGAACGACAAAATCGAAGCTAAAGTGACCTTCTTTTCCACAATTATAACATGCTTTAGATGACATCGCGCGGTTTGGTGATATGTCCTCCCCTCCGCATTTGAAACATATGATAGTGGTCGTTCTCCTTCCTTAACAACGGTCTTTGGTCTTTGACGTCTTTCCATCATTGTTGAATTTCCTCTTCTTGAAATTTTCATTCCTATTATCTTGCCATGGTTACCACCGAAATGATAATTTCCCCATCGATGGTTATCGTTGTTCCGATGGTCGCCACCACCCGCACGATTATTATTGTGTTGTTGGTCGTTACCTTTTGGTTGTCTTGACTCATTATCGCTACCCAATAATCCGAGCCCTATTCACAATATCTCAATACAAACAAAGTTTATGAAAATTAGGTATCGACGATATCGGGTTTCAAACCTCTTAAAAACATTCGCGTCATTCGCTCCTCATTATCGACCAAATGGGATGCAAACCGAGATAACTTCTTGCAAACTTAGCCTCATCTTTGTGACACGGTCCATATTATTTTGCTCCACTGATAAACTCCACCTCCTTCATGTGGCGAAATACTTTCGTGAAAGTACTTGTCGTTGAATGACTTCTCGAACTTCTCCCAAGACATCTTGAGTATGTCACCTGGTACGCTTTTTTCTGATTCCCACCAATGAATCACCTCTTCACGCAACATAAAGGTGGCAAATGGAACCTTTTGCTTCCTCGAGCATCCCAAGACATCAAATATCTTGGTGATCTCGCTTTAACCACGCTCTCGCCTTAAGTGGTTCGGCTTTCCCAAAACTCCCGGTGGTCCCAGCTCCTCGAATCGCTTAGCGGTGATCCGACCGAAGTGGGTTGCCATTATTTTCACCGCTTTATGAACAGGAGCCGCCTTCGTCTGATGTTGCATGAATTCTAAAACACTCCTAAACGTACCGTCGTTCGTCATTTGATCAGTGTTTTTGTTCACAGGAGGATTATCGCCATCCTGTCGCACATTATCCTGATTATTGATCTGTGGAGACTAAGCGGTCTCCTGTGCTCCATTGCTTATCTCAACATTTTAGGATGCCATTTTCAAATTCTGCCACAAAACAAGGGTTAATTAACATGTCACATATTATCCCTATACACTGACCGACCAATTAAATACCAAATAAACTTAGGTAGGTCATACTAAATGAAGAATTTCCGTCTCTCCCCTCCTAGTTCTTATCTCACATCTTAGCCAGGATCATATCCCTAAGCTCGATACCAACCGTGACGCCCCAAAATTAGGTATACGCCACCCATCTTGGGTCGCCACTTACACGGTATGTAATTTAAATACAACTTACTAATATAACGCGTGTATAATAATACGAAAAACATAAACCTGTGAGTTTGAATACAAATATTGTCTACTAGATATTATACAAACTCAAAAGGAGTCCTAATTACAATTATTATCACACTATTTCACGTAATAGTGAGGACTACTACTTCTATCCTCCTCGGACCATTACTCCGCTCCCCAGGCTCGTCCCAACTATATTCTCATTTCACGAAGAGAACAATGAAAGAAAGGGTGAGCTCAACTAGCCCAATGAAGAAATATTATAACTAAGATAAAGCGAGAATAAATTATCAATAGTCTTCAACAATGTTAAACCGATAAAATACAATAGACAACCAGTTTAATGCAAATGAATATCGCAATCCATTAAAAGAGTCAAGTAGAAAATAAAGTCTACTATCTTTTAGGTTTTAAAAGGTTTTCATCAATTTTTATCACACTAAGACTCGCTTTAATGAATAAACCACAATATCTAATCATCCTTGTACCACGGTCCAAGGATTTTCATCAAATTATCAATGGTCACGACTATACCGAATCACCCCGGTCATAATCATACCAAAACTATCCATCATCGCATCACAGTTGCCATCGAGGACTTTTGTCACATCATTTATATCAAGCCATGCTTATACCGAATGAACCACAGTCATAATCATACTAAGTTCATCTATGCATGTAAGCCAAAAGATAACTTTCAACATAATATAAACATGAGGATGATGACAATGATATAAGAATTCAATAAAACAAGTTCAAGAATTAATTTATCTAGGAATTATTAACGTCCAAATTGTCAACAAGATATTTGTTTTGTAGAGTAAAATTCAAGAATGATCGAAAGAATATTTCCATGAAAGATACTTTGGATGAAACGCAATTATCAAGGTTATTCTACTAATTTCATGGAGTATAGAAGTCAAAGTTTTAACCAACCGAGTATAATAAAGAATGGAATAACAAAAGAAATCACCATGTATGCGATAGATCCTTGAGGCGAGTTATTCCAACGAATAATAAATAACGGAACCGTGTCGTGAAATTCACACCGAGGGGATGTTCCAACAGAATAATAAAGATGGAACCAGGATCCTGTAAAACACACGATAGGATATTCCAATGTAGAATGATAAAGACGGAACCAGTCCGATGTAAAACACACATACGTAATGTTCCAATGAATAATAATAAAGATTTTAACCGGTCCTGTAAAACACACGCATGGATGTTCCAATGTAATAATAGAAGAATGTCACCAAGTATAGGGTAAACCACGATACAGATTATGTATAGGGTATGTCACAGATATCTGAGTTATTCCAATGTAATAATAAAGAATGGAATAACAGAGAGGATTTCACCAAGTATAGGGTATGCCACAGATACGAGTTATTCCAATGTAATAATAAAGAATGGAATAACAAAAGTTCTCTTCATGAATAAGAAAGAATAACACCCCTTACGGATACAACAAATAATACCCTTTACCTTAGAAGAACTCAATATTGGAAAAGTGAAGTAGCGAGAATACTTTTCTTCTTTCTCTCTATAGTTTCTCTCTCTGTAGTTTCAATGAATTAAGTAAGAAAATAATGAAGGAATGAGCTTCTATTTATAGGAAAATAGAATGCATAGTAATTAATCCATGAAACGGTCCAGTTGATTTACTTTAATCGACGGTCCATATTTAAAGCAAAATCTTTTAAATAAAATATCATATATTCTATTTATATAAAAACATTTTACTATGCAAACACTTATGCAAAGACTACGCAAAACACTATGCATAATAAAATATAATATATTCTATTTATAGAATAACTTTAATAAAGTATTCTGTTTTATATAAAAAGATGTTTCTGTTTTATTACGTTAATAATACGAATAAAACAAAACGTCATTATCGCTATAATAATTCATATTATTTCTTTTAAAAATCTAGAAATTGTGCTTGAATTTCTGTTTTCTTTTGTTGAACTCCTTCCTCTTCCTTAGGATGAGGATCGGGAAAGGAAGAAGGATTTCAGTTCACCATCTCATTCTACTAGTTTTGCCCGGAGCCCAAATACAAAATATGAAAAGCTTATGTTAAACTGGGCCCCAGCTATTTGGGCTGAATAACGTATATATATTTTCCCTAGGTGAATAAATGTTGAGAATTTTTGTGTTGCCAAATTATTCATAATTTAGATATTAACTGTCACATCGAAAAATATGAGAAAAATTTGTCGAATTAAGTTACTAATAATAGTACATTTAGTTATGACATTTTAGATGAGTCTGTGGTGGGCTAAGATGACCCAAGAATATACTATTGAGCTAGTGGTTTAAGATCTTGTTTGGATGTATTTGATTAAATTCGGATTTGAGATTTAACCCAGATTTTTACATTAACTATTTGGTTGAACGGTTATTCACTAAAATTAATTCACATTGTTGTTTAATATATGCATACCTGAGTTGATTTTAGACATACTATCTCGACTTCCAGTAAACACTACCCTCGTTAGGTTAATGAGCGTTTTAAGATCCTGACTTAACTTGATATCTGATCCTTTTTCTCTCAAGAAAAAGTTTGTTTATTTACGCACATTATGTTGTAATTACGGTTGCGTAAAGGGGAAATGTTGTGGGATGCGACGCCCCATCCTTTAGTTAATGCATGTTGGACGACGTGCTAATTTTGGTTGATATAATAAAATGTTTCTAACCTTGGTAGTTTGTTATGTACATTATCTTATGTTAGGACATGATATCTTGGTTTGCAATTAAAGTACTCGTGAATTATTGACATTTCAAGATACACTCAATATTTTGACCCTAATCCATTTAAAAGAATTTCAGTGTTCCGATCAAAGTATGATTGGATTTGTATATCTTTACATCAAGAACGAATATAAGATGGTTCGATTGTCTTGTAAAAGATTGGACATGAACATAGACTTCTATGATTTTGTGGTAGGATGGTTGGAGACTAATAGAAGACGAGTTTTGTCAATATCATAATGGGTTTTATTAACGCCAAGATCTTTTCACGCGCTTCAATCACCGAAAAACGCGTCCAATCCTGCATAGTAAACAAGTTAATACCGGAAGCTTGACGGCTTAGACCGTCGGGGGATAACTCCGACGTGAGAGTCAGTACATGCCGACACCAAGGTTTAACAATGGAGGTTTTAAAAGTATAGTGTCTGGGTAATAAAATGTAACATAGCTCTATACTCATATACTCCTTCCACCGTCCTGCCTGCAGCCAACTTCCCGTTACCTCAGCTAATTTACAGGAAACCCACCTGCTAATCCCTATCACTGTTCCCTATCTGACCAGAATTATGTCAAATCCTCATTAATTAAGTATTGGGTTTGGTGTCCAACACTTATCCATTCAATGTTCCTTAGTCCAAGCCTACAAATATATTCACTTAAGGGATGACCCATTCCTTCAAAATCCCAATCAAAAGTAACCCAATAAGTCTAAGTATTTATGGCCCAACATGTTTGACTTTATAAGTTTAAGGTTTATAAATCAGAGTTTAGAATATATTAATCAGGATTTAGGATGTAGAATTTATTAATAAATTCTAAACCTTGTTAATAAACCAAACATTTATTCTGATCAATTTTTACTACTAATTTTGTACTACATTAGAAATGAAGAGATATTAATTTGTTATCATGAAAATAGATTAGATTCTTACAACGTTGAAACCCAAAGCTTGATAAATTGATAAAAGACAACACTTGAAAGTATTAAAATGAAATTTTGTAAGTGGAATTCACTCAGCTTGGAGTTTAATTTATCAGGATGGTTTCTTCTCGCCGGGAGCACCTTAAATACGACAATATTGATTCAGAAGTTCCTCATGTAAATTTTATTTCTTCCCCTTCTATTTTATTTTACTTTATGTCATACATAAAGATTTTCATTAGATTTTTTAGTCAATATAAAATCTCTCATTCCCTTCAAACAAAGGAGGAGCTAGGAATTTTTTCCGTCCTATACTATAGAATTGGAACAAGAATTAAAAATTGAAGTAGGGGACCAGAGCCGCGACGCTCTATCTCAGTACTGCAGCATTGGGCTTCTGTCCAGAATTTCCAGATTTCGTATTTTTTCGTGGTTACTTTATAATTTTCTAACTCAGCCTATATAAATCTAATTGGAACCAATTTTTAACATGTTATAGAAGGCATGACATACTATTTTTAAAAAATATAAACCAGTCCAAATAAATGTTTCACGTAGATTCTATATGGGCTTAAGACTGCTTAGCCACATCAGTTTTCTAACTAAACCAAAATTACTCAATTCACTTAAAACGTTACTTCTAAACCATTTCTAATTCAGTTAAGTCACTTGAGACGCATATATTTTATAAACATAAGCTTTCTTGCTTACAATAATATCAAGTTTTCACTTTTAAAACTTCACATCCTCTTAAAGGAATTTAACCAAACATGTGAAGTGCATAACTTTAAAAGACAGATCTCATAACCATTTAGAAATAATTAAGCCAATAAACTTTCAATTCTTTTTCCTTATTACTCCACTCACCATATTATTCCCGTTTCCACAAACAATTCACAAATTCTTATAGCTAACATAGCAAAATCGACACTATGACTTTAATTTCATAAATGAACTAAAACTTACCATGTACCTTTCATGAAAATTCTTGTTATATACTTTGATGTTAGCCAAAATCAGTTTCCTCTTGCCGAAAATAAGCTTCAATTCATTCCCAATTCAATTTGCAACTTTCATGGGTTATTAAAGATATAAAAATGTTAGAGCATTCACAAAAGTTTCCTTATCTTTATCCCTACTCTGGAGTTTTATTGGGTCATTTGTAAAATTGAGATTTAATTTTTTCACTATGTACCTAACAAGTTTCTTATATTGATTCCTTAAATAATGAAATTTAAAAGTTAAAAGTTAAAATTTCCAATAGTCAAAATATCAAATTAATAATATTCTTATAATTTATAAAAGAGAGTATAATTTATCAATTATATTTCACTTTGTAAAATAATTTTATTTTATTTTAAATTTTAAGTAATTTATGAAGTGAGTATTGAATGGATTATAGTTGCAAATGTACATAAGATTAATATTAACTTTTAAAAAGTTAATTTGTGATATTTTTAAATTTAAATTTAATATTATTCATTTAAATTTTGAAAATAATAAATTTTTAATTATTATTATTTTTATAATATTTATAATTATATTGACATAAATTAAATAAATTTATATCGGTTTTTAAATTTGAATACGTTTGAAATTAATTTTAAAATATAAGTCAATATTAAGTTTATAATTTGAAAATAAAGTAGTAAAAAAATGTCAAGATGTGTATGATTTATGAGTTGTCCACTTAAATGAGGGTGTGAAATATCATTTTGTATATATAGAGAATAGTCTTTTGACTCCCTCACTTTGGGGAATAAAATCCTATATATGGATTAAAATAGAGTGTAAGACCCCAACTTATTATAAATAAAATCGAATTTACTCTAATTATTATTGTGAATAATAAGGTATTAATTTGATATAATTCTCTCTGTTACGGGTGAAATGTGCAAATTTTGCAAAATAAGCAAGTGGTTATAAAATAATCATTGTTGTTTAGGAATATTCGTTTGGTCGTGGAATATTCTTGTTGTGGGGAATATTAAATGCATTTACCTAGCGATCATTTGTGGGCCACATAATGTAATAACCGCTTCGGATGAAGAAAACGATAAGTTTAAGTTTTTATAAATAACTGGCGTAGTTATTACTGTTAACAACGCTGGAATACCCTATGGTTAAAATACGATGTCTGGCGTGGATGCACAATGATTGATGAATTATTGATCCTTACGTGAAGGGCACTACTCGATAATTATTACGATGAATTCTTCGCTCAATATTTTATTTTATTGATTCAATAATTATTGCGTTGATATTTTATATTATTGTTGTTTCAATAATTGTCACTTTGCATGATTTCCCATTATCGGATCAATAATTCATATTATTTGAATAATATTATTAGATAGAATTATTGGCAATATCTAGAAAGTTACACAAGAGGAGAGGTTTGGTCACCTAATTGCGGCAAGAAGAGAGAAATTCTTATTGAAAGCCCCTCTTTCCAAGGAACTACTGGTTGTCATAAATGTGATTACAGAATATTATTTGTGAATAATTAATTATTGATTCACATGATAAGAAAATATTTATTTTATGTGGATATAAATGTTGGATATATTTATTGTGGTTAAAAAATGAAGGAGTTAATGTTGAGGTGTTTTATCGGATTTTTTGTTTGAATGGAGGTATTAAAAATTAAACCAAAGATTTTGAGATATATTATGTGAGTTATAATTTTTAATTCGACCGTTGGATCGTTGTAATTTTTGGATATGTTATACATATATAAGTTAAGTATATGTCCACAAATTTTGAACCGTTAAAAATGAACGTATGATTTGTTATGAATTTTAAGAGGTAACTGATTCGGAAATTAGGTTTATAAATAATTTTGGTGGAAAATTCTAGAATTGGTGGGCCTTACTTGTGGTTGGTGAAGAAATGTGCTGAATTTTATGTCAAATGTGGTGGGTGGGAATAGTAGCAGGTAAAGCCATCAGGTTGCAGGTCAAGTCTGCTAACATTTTTCTATAAATAGAGAGCTAAGTTAGAATTGAAAATCACACCAGAAACATAAAGTTTCTCTCTCTTTCTCTCTAGATTATTGAGTGTATTTTATGAGTATTTAGATACTTTGTGAGTTTTTATTCATCAGTGCAAGTTTCCTTCAGCCTTATACCGATATTCCGATCAGAAGTACTGATATTTTGAGGTAAGGGGTGTTATATTCTTCTTAAAATGATATTTTCTTCAATATCATTATACCGAAATATTGGTATGAGATTTTTATCAAATTTGAAACTTTTTGTGTCGGGGTTACTATTCACGTGTATCTAAGACTACTCACTTAACGAATCGACACTATTCACCAAAAAAATGAAATTTTCTTCTTTTTGTCCAAGATGTCTATTATGGTTACTATCTTTGATTGTATCCATGTTTTGATCTTTATTTTTGAATTTTGCTTCAAAATTAGTTATTATGGAGTATTATTGACCTTGGATAAACTTGTAAGACCCCAAATTATTAATAAATAAAATTTATTTTCCTCTATTTATTATTTTGAAATAGTAAGGGTTGATTTGATTAATGTGGATAGTTATGGGTAAAATACGCAAATATTTCGAATAAGCAGTGGTTATAAAATATTCATTATTATTTTGAGAATATTCGTTTGGTCGTGGAATATTCGATCTTTGTCGGGGAATATTAAATGCGGTAGCGATCTTTTGTGGGCCCCATAACGGAAAGCAATTAGATGAAGAAAATGACAAATATAAGTTGTTTATAAATAACTTGGCGTAGTTATTCAAGTATTATCTTTGTTGGAATACCCGTGGTTAAAACACACTAATACGCGTTGTTGAATAGTAGCTACGATATTGCACCAATTATTGATTCTTACGTGAGAAGGCACTACTCGATAATTGTTACGATAATTATTGTTCAATATTTTATTTTATTGATTCAATAATTGCTTTGCGTTGATATTTTATATTATTGTTGTTTTAATAATTGTCACTACATTATTTTCCATTATCGAAGCAATAATTCATATTATCTGAATAATATTATTAGAAAACATTATTGGCAATGTCTAGAAAGTTACATCAAGGAAAGGTTTGTTCACCTAATTGCGGCTACCAAGAAGGAGAAATCTTTATCGAAAGCCCCTCTTTCCGGAACTGCTGCTGGTTGTCATTATTATGATTACGTAATATTATTTGTGAATAATTAATTATTAATTTATATGATGAGGAAAATATTGATTTTATGTGGATATAGATGGAGAAAATTTTTAAAGTGACAATTGTTGAAAATTAATATTTTATCTTTTTCTGATAAAATAATTCATTTAAATATATTATTTTAATAATATATTAACGATGATATTTTTATAATGAATGTGGGATATATGAGTATATGAGGAGGAAGAGTATTTTTGTGGCATTAAATGTTTAACACATGTTTTGTGTGTCGGTGGACCCCATTTCTTGACCGAAATTTGATTATAGCCTGTAAAATTGCCCGTTTGTGGATTTCGGCCAATTTTTGTTTGGAATTTGGAAAAACTTTCTTCTGCAAAGTTGTAGAGAATTGAATTTCCTATAAAAATTCGCGAGATTCGAATTTTCTGATAAAAGGGCTATTTATTATGAATTATTGAAGTTCCGAAGTTCCGAAATAATTGATTTCTGGAAGTTTAAAATATTTAAAATTAGAAAAACGTTTTTTTGTTGTTAGTCTTGTGTAGTGGGCTGGTTGGTGGCTGATGTTGGGCAAATTAAGTGTGCGTTGGAAAAATATATATATATTATTAATTTATTAAATTTTCTACTTTGATGTTACTAAGCGTTTTCCTATAAATAGGTGCTTGGGTTAGAATTGAAAATCACAATAGAAATTGAAGTTTTCTTTCTCTATATTATCGAGCGTATTCTTGTGAGTATTTTGAGTATTGCTATACTGTGAAAGTTCAAGTCATAGCCTTTATATCCTGTTTCAACTAAAGTCTTGTCTTTTCGAGGTAAGGGATGTTATTTTATTTGAAATGATATTATTTCTTCAATATCATTATGTCGAAATATTAGTTGGAAATTTTTATCAAATTTGGAACTTTTTCTGTCGGGGGTTACTATTCATGAGTTACTATTCACGAGTTACTATTCATGAGTACTATTCACGAAGCGTGAAGATGTTTTTTGTGAAATTTCTATCTTTTGGTGTCGGAATTACTATTCGCGTATACGGCACTATTCACGTATACGACACTATTCACCAAAAAATAAAATTTCTTCTTTTTGTCCAAAATATCTACTATGAATAGTAGCTTTGATTGTATCCATGTTTTGATCATTCTTGAATTTTACTCCCCTCTGATTACTTATGAAGTATTACACGGAGGAACAAAAGGTTTCATTCGCCACCTTTATGTTTCGCGGTGAGGCAGACTACTAGTGGGAGTCTCATGAAGCGTACTCACCACGGCACTCAAAGATGTCTTGGGAAACATTTCGAAACTATTCAATAACAAGTACTTTCCCGAAAGTATTCAATATATGAAGGAGGTGGAGTTTATCGACCGAACAAAACAACATACGACGGTGTCCCGAGACGAGGCGAAGTTTGCAGAGTTATCCAGGTTTGTACCTCATTTGGTCGAAAATGAGGAACGAATGACAAGGATGTTTCTGAGAGGTCTAAAGCCCGAGATTCGACAATATCTTATATATCATAAATTTTCTTTATATTCATATGTTGTAAAAGGAGGGCTCAATTATTAGAGCGAGATAATGAGTATGTGCAAACCGAGGGACCACAACCGAGGAGGTCATACCGGTGATGGCAAAATATCATTAGGCGATGATAACCAACGAGGAGGGTAAAATACGAACAAAGCGGTAACCACTCGGGTGGTCATCGTGGCCGTGATAATAGGAGAGGTGAGTCAAGTGAAAATTTTAAAAGAGGAGATTCAACAATGACGGAAGACATCAAAGGACAAAGACACAAAGACCAACAACAAATTCTAGAGGAGGAGAACGACCGCCGGTTAGATGTTACAAATGCGGGAAAGAGGGACATATCATTAAACCGTCCACAACAATCCAAGGTATGTTATAACCTGTGGAAAGGAAGGCCACATAGGTCGGCATTGTTCAGAAGAAAACCAAGTTCAACGGGATGGTGACTCAAGGGTTGTCCGGATAAGTCAAAATCAGCTAGCCTCGGAAGAGCGTTTGTCGTGGTGGCCAAAACGCGAGGAACCCAAACGAGGTGATTACGTAAGCTAATCTTGAATTCTCGCAAAGTTTATACCTTACTAGATACTGGGTTCTACCCATTCTTTATCTCTCCGCTTGTGCTCAACGTTTAAACTTGACTCGGAGAAATTGGACTTTGACTTATCTGTTGAAACTCAGTTAGGTGAAACTTTCGTTACATCTACAGTTTATAAATCTTGCATGATCCAAGCTGGCACTATCACATTACCTGTTGATCTTATCTCTTTAAAGATACTTGCTTTTGATGTGATTTTAGGAATTGATTGGTTAACCACTCATCATTCCAAAATTGATTATTTTCGTAAAGTTGTTAGTTTTCATATTCCTAACCAACCTATCATACGAATTCAAATAACTAAACCACTAAAATTAGTCACTGTCATATTAAGCCATAAAACTATTCGTTTATTGAAAAACGGATGTCAAGCTTTCTTAGCCCATGTTATGGATTTGAATAAAGACAAGTCAGATTTGAATAATATTTCTGTTGTTAGAGAATTTCCTGATGTATTTCCTGAAGAGCTTCCCGGTCTACCCCCAGAACGTGATGTTAAATTCTTTATTGACCTTGAACCGGGTAAAAAACCCATTTCTAAAACCCCATATCGAATGGCTCCTATTGAACTTCGTGGAGTTAAAAGTCCAACTACAGAATTATTAGACATCGCTTTCATTCATCCTAAGATACATCTCCTTGGGGTGCTCTGTTTTTTTATTCAGTAAAGAAGAAAGAGCGGGGAGTATGCGACTTTAGATTGACTAATGAGAATTAAACCATGTCACCATCAAGAATAGGTATCCGCTACCTCGAATTGATGACCCGTTTGACCAATTGCAAGGAGCACAATTCTTTTCAAAGATCGATCTTAGCTTACGGATATCATCACCAAGATTAAAACCGAGGATATTCCAAGACGCCTTGTAACTCCTATGCGGGCATTATGAATTCTTAGTCATGTCTTTTGATTGACTAATGCTCCAAATTGCTTTCATGGATATGATGAACCGAGTATTCAAGGAATATTTGGATCGATTCGTTGTTGTCTTTATTGATGACATCCTCATTTATTCCAAAAGCCGTGAAGATCATGAGCACCATTTGAAGTCGATACTTGAAAGGCTTCGTGAAAACAAACTTTATGCCAAGTCAAGAAATACGAGTTCGGCTCGAGGAAGTAGCATTCCTTGGGCACGTGGTGTCAAAACATGGAGTATCTGTTGACCAAAGTGAAGATTGAAGCGGTCTGAAGTTGGGAGCAACCAAAGTCGGTGGTGACCGTCGTCGTAGCTTTAAAGCTTATGGTTATTATCGGAGATTCGTGGAAGGATTTTCTCGAATCGCTATCTCGCTAACTCAATTAACTTCGGAAAGATACAAAATTCGCATGGAGCGAAGAATGTGAGAAGAGTTTCCAAGAGCTCGAGAGGAGACTCATTTCAAGACTGCTTCTAGCAATACCATCCGGTTCGGATGGATTTGTTATATACAAATGATGCTTGAGTGCAAAGGGTTAGGATGTGTTCTCATGCAACATGGAAAAGTTATAGCCTATGCCTCACGACAACTCAAAGAATATGAGAGGAATTATCCTACTCATGATTTAGAGTTGGCAGCAGTCGTATTCGCGTTGAAAATTTGGAGACATTACTTGTATGGGGAGAAAGTGGAGATTTATACGGACCATAAAAGCCTCAAATATTTCTTCACCCAAAAAGAACTCAACATGCGGCAACGACGTTGGCTCGAGCTATTGAAATATTACGATCATACCATTCAATACCATCCTGGAAAAGCGAACGTAGTAGCTGACGCATTGAGTAGAAGATCATATGCGAAAGTACGAAAAGTGCGATATTGTCAATCTGAAGGCCCATTCTCAGTATGACTTGCAAAGGATGGAGGTAGAATTAAATACTCCGAGGACCCATGATGATGGCGAATATCTGAGTAGAACCGACTTTAATCGATAAAGTTAAAGTCGCCAAGCTACTTAACCCGGAACCGATATCGTATGAAGAAGAAAGTGCAAGAAGGAGCTATTCCAGAAGCGAGAATCGGTGAAGAAGGAATACTTAGATTCAACTCCAGACTTTGTGTTCCTAACGACTCTGATTTGAAGCATAGAATCATGATGGAGGCACACAACACACCATTTGTAATCCATCCTATGATATTCGACATACATTTTGGTGGAATAATATGAAGAGAGAGATCGCGGAGTTTATCTCAAGGTGTTTAACCTGTCAACGTATAAAGGTGGAACATTAAGTGCCAAAGGGTCCATTGAAACCACTTGAGATTCCGGAATGGAAGTGGGAACATATTACCATAGATTTCGTTACAGGTCTTCCCAAAGTTTCTCAAGGCATAGATGTTATTTAGGTTATTGTTGATAGATTAACCAAGTCTACCCATTTCTTACCGATACGAGAAACTTATTCCTTTATACGTCTTGCTTGTATGTACGTGGATGAGATTGTGAGATTGCATGGCATGCCAGTATCCATAGTTTCGGATCGTGACCCAAGATTCACTTCACGATTTTGGGTTAGCTTGCAGAAACCTATGGGCACGGATTTACGATTCAGCTCGACATACCATCCTCAAACGGATGGACAATCAGAGAGGACTATTCAAACCCTTGAAGATATATTAAGACTTTGTGTCCTAGATTTTAAAGGAAGTTGGGATAAGTACTTGCCACTGGTGGAATTCTCCTACAATAACAGTTATCAAGCAAGTATAGGCATGGCTCCATTCGAAGCGTTGTATGGATGAAAGTGTTGTTCTCCAGTATACTGGGACGAGGTGGGAGAAGCAACGTTGTTGGGACCAGAATTAGTACGCATGACTACAGAAAAGATCCAAATGATTCGACAACGTATTCAAACCTCACAAGATCAACAAAAGAGTTATGCTTATCTTCATAGAAAGGACGTGGAGTTTAATATTGGAGATCATGTATTATTACGTGTTACTCCATGGAAGGGAGTTACAAGATTTGGAAAGAGAGGAAAGCTCAATCCACGATTTGTTGGTCCATTTGAGATTCTTGACCGAATAGGAAATGTGGCCTATATACTCGCATTCCCTCCAAGTATGTCTCGTGTTCATAACGTTTTTCACATATCCATGCTTCGTAAATATGTGAAAGACCCGAACCATATTATTGCGTTAGAACCATACGAGATAGCCGAAGATTTAATGTACGAAGAAGTACCTGTTAAGATCTTGGATAAGAAAGAGCATGTCCTACGCACCAAGGTTATACCACAAGTTAAGGTTTTGTGGAGAAACCATGCTATTGAAGAAATGACCTGGGAGTTGGAATCAGAAATGAAAGCGAGGTATCCTCACCTTTTCGAAACACCAGGTACGTATGTCAATTTCGAGGACGAAATTTCATAAGGAGGGGAGGTTGTAAGACCCCAACTTATTATAAATAAAATCGAATTTCCTCTAATTATTATTGTGAATAATAAGGTATTAATTTGATATAATTCTTTGGTTATTGGTGAAATGTGAAAATTTTACAAAATAAGCAAGTGGTTATAAAATAATCATTGTTGTCGGGGAATATTCGTTTGGTCGTGGAATATTCTTGTTGTAGGGGAATATTCGCAATGACGACGCAGCTTGATCGTTATGGGCCCCATAATGTAATAAGCCGCTTAGGATGAAAGAAAACGATAAGTTTAATTTTTTATAAATAACGGCGTAGTTATACTGGTTATCACTTGGAATACCCGGTGG
Organism: Panax quinquefolius; assembly: GCA_020205615.1. Lineage (NCBI taxonomy): Eukaryota > Viridiplantae > Streptophyta > Magnoliopsida > Apiales > Araliaceae > Panax > Panax quinquefolius. The sequence continues at coordinate 31,892,848 of CM035169.1, read as the reverse complement.
TTAAAATACAAGAATACGCGGGATGCACAAAAGATTGATGAATTATTGATCCTTACGTAAGAAGGCACTACTCAATAATTGTTACGATGAGTTCTTGTCAATATTTTATTTTATTGATTCAATAATTATTTCGTTGATATTTTATATTATTGTTGTTTTAATAATTATCAACGCACAAAGATTTCCCATTATCGGATCAATAATTCATATTATTTGAATAAAATTATTAGATAGCATTATTGGCAATATCTAGAAAGTTCATCAAGGAGAGGTTTGGTCACCTAATTGCGGCGCCAAGAAGGAGAAATTCTTATTGAAAGCCCCTGCTCCTGAAACTACCTGTTGTCATAAATGTGATTCAGTAATATTATTTGTGAATAATTAATTATTGATTCACATGATAAGAAAATATTTATTTTATGTGGATATAAATGTTGGATATATTTATTGTGGTTAAAAAATGAAGGAGTTAATGTTGAGGTGTTTTATCGGTTATTTTTGTTTGAATGGAGGTATTAAAAATTAAACCAAAGATTTTGAGATATATTAAATGAGTTATAATTTTTAATCCGACCGTTGGATCGTTGTAATTTTTGGATATGTTATACATATATAAGTTAAGTATATGTCCACAAATTTTGAACTGTTAAAATTAAACGTATGATTTGTTATGAATTTTAAGAGGTGACTGATTCAAAAATTCAGTTTATAAATGATTTTGGTGGAAAATTCTAGAATTGGTGGGCCCCACTTGTGGTTGGTGAAGAAATGTGCTGAATTTTATTTCAAATGTGATGGTTGGGAATAGTAGTAGGTAAGGCCATCAGGTTGCAGGTCAAGTCTGCTAACATTTTCCTATAAATAGAGGGCTAAATTAGAATTGAAAATCACACCAGAAACATAAGCTTTATCTCTTTCTCTCTCTAGATTATTGAGTGTATTTTGTGAGTATTTAGATACTTTGTGAGTTTCTATTAATCAGTGCAAGTTTCTTTCAGCCTTATACCGATATTCCGATCAGAAGTAATGATATTTTGAGGTAAGGGGTGTTATATTCTTCTTAAAATGATATTTTCTTCAATATCATTATACCGAAATGTTGGTATGAGATTTTTATCAAATTTGGAACTTTTTGTGTCGGGGTTACTATTCACGAATACGGCACTATTCACCAAAAAAATGATTTTTTTTTCTTTTTGTCCAGGATGTCTATTATGGTTACTATCTTTGATTGTATCCATGTTTTGATCTTTATTCTTGAATTTTTCTTCAAAATTGGTTATTATGGAGTATTATTGACCTTGGATAAACCACATTATACTGAATCCCTACTATTTGTCCTTACAGATCACCGGATTCGCTTTTCTTAAAATATTTTTCATCATCCTCACCCCTAAATGATGATATTACTAAATATATTTGATGCAGAAGTAAAAGATAAATGATTAATCGATGAATATCTTTGGCCCGTAGTGAAAAGATGAACAGTGTTGAGATGAACATGACCAACTGGTGATACAAATGAATATCTTTGGCCCTGTAGTGCAAAGATGAATATTTGATTAAAGATGTATATTGATTGTTGTTACAGGGATAAAATATTGATGATGAACTTTTAAATCTTAGAAGATAGTAGAACTCATTCTCTACTTGACTCTTCTAATGGATTGTTATTTCATTGCAGTTGTTGATCTAAAACTTGTTGTCTATTATATTTTATCGATTTCTCCTCATTGAAGACTAACGATAATTTGTTGTATATTATCTTAGTCATAATATTCTTTACTAGGCTAGTTGAGCTCACCCTTTTCCTTTTTGTTCCATTTTCTCGGGGAGGTGAGAACATAAAGCGAGAACTAGTCGGGTGCGGGAGTGATGGTTCTAGAAAGATATTTTAGCAGTCCTCACTATTTCGTAAAATAGTGTTTGAATAATTGTAATGAGGACTTATTTGAGTATGGATATTGTGCAGAAGACAATATTTGTATTTAAACTCACAAAGTATGTGTTGTCGTATTTTGCACGACAATTGTATTATTGAAGTTGTAGTTTGCTTTCTGTACCATGTATTTGGCGACTCAGAATGGGTGTTGTATACCTATTTTGGGGGCGTCACATAGAAAGTCAAATAAGGATAAGGAAGTTGTTGGATAATGATTTGTTGATGCATTCTTCAAAATTGAGGATAAAGTGTTAATTAGGGAAACTGTTGTTAATGCTCTTAGATATTTGTCAAAAATTTCACCCCAGTCCAAATGTGTCTCTGCCCTTGCCTTCAAATAAGTATGTAACTATGTCCTATGCTTGGGTTGCCTATACATATGGTAATTTTGTTTTAGTAATTAAAGAATGGTTATTAAAAAGAGTCCTTCTACGGCGACATTGTAGCGATATTATTTTTTTATTTTTTTTATTGGTTTTTTTTTGTAGTACTTCTCAAAAAATGTATAGTATTTATTCAAACTGAAATTTTTGTAAAAAACAGTGTTTTAGGTATAATTTGAATACATACAAGAAATGAGGCGATGCATGCATAACCCTCATTTTCAGATGTATCCAAATTACACCTAAAACACTGTTTTTTACAAATTTCAGTTGGAATAAATACTATACATTTTTTGAGAGGTACTACAAAAAAAAAACCAAAAAAAATAAATAAATAAAAAATGTCACAAAAAAATGTCCCCCAAAACTTATTGTATTAAAAATGGATAAAAAATAGCATGGTTAGTTGTGATTAGTCGTTATCATTAGACTCATCGATATGTAATAGATCTTCAACTAATTATATTTTACCGCATTATATTATAAACTATTTTTATAATATTATTTTGTCATCATATCAATATCAATCTGAACTTGAACAAAATAATGAGAGCATATAAAAAATTGTATGGTCCTATTATATATTTTGTTGTTTCTATTTCATATATATATGAGTAGTAGTGGTGGTATTTTGATCTGTTTGAAATATTTGAATGTGTGTATTTTTTTGACAATTCTTAATATTATTGAAATACAATTGAATGGACTTTTGAATAACATTTCATATAAAACTTAAAAATATTAATTAAATAATGAATATTTTAACATTTATTATCAAAGTTTTATTATTATATCATTATCACTATATATATATTATTTGTGTGTATGCATACATTTATATTAAAAGAAAAACCTTCTAATGTTTTCATATTTATCCAATTCATATATGTATAAAAAAGTGAAAAGATACTTGCATGCTCATCTAAAACATAGACTTCAATCAAATAAGAGAATTAATATTTGATATTTTCATAAATTCCTCTTTACATGAATTATAAGTGGGGTGTGACGCCCCCAAAATAGGTATACAACACTCATTCTGAGTCGCCAAATACATAGTACAGAAACAACTACAACTTTATTAATACAACATAAAAACTGTGAGTTTAAATACAAATATTGTCATCTGATAATATCCACACTCAAATAAGTCCTCATTACAATTATTAATACACTATTTTACGTATAGTGAGGACTACTAGAACAACTTCTAGAACCATCATTCCACACCCCGACTAGTACTCGCTACATTCTCGCCTCCACGAGAAGAAAAATGGAACAACAAGGAAAAGGGTGAGCTCAACTAGCCCAATAAGAACATTATGACTAAGATAATATAGAACAAATTATCGTTAGTCCTCAACAGAAAAAATCTAATAGAATACAATAGACAACCAGGTTTTAAATCAATCTTCAATGGAAATAATAATTCATTAGAAGAGTTAAGTAGAGAATGCAAACTACTATCTTCTATATATGAATTTAAAAGTTCATCACCGATATTTAATACTTGTAACATCAATCAATATATATCTGGAATCAAATATTCATCTTTGCACTACAGGCCAAAGATATTCATCAGTTGGTCATGTTCATCTAAACACATGTTCATCTTTGCACTACGGGCAAAGATATTAATCGATCGATCGTGTTCATCTCAACACTGCTCATCTTTGCACTACGAGCCAAAGATATTCATCAAGAAATCATTCATCTTTGCACTTCTGAGGCCAAAGATATTCAAGAATATCATCATTTAGGACCGAGGATGATGAAAAATATTTTAAAGAAAACGAATCCAATGAAACAAAAAGAACAAGTATTAAGGATTCGTACTTTAAATAATCCCAGCTCAAAAATACTTCATAAATAACTTGAGATTGAAGTAAAATTCAAGAATGAAGATCAAAACATAGATCCAATCAAAGATATGAATCATAACCGACAATCTTGGACACGTAAAAGAAAATTTAATTTTTTTGTGAATAGTGTCGTATTCGTGAATAATCTTCAGATACGTGAATAATCTGACAGTATACCTTGCCATATAAGGTCAACGGTAAGGTGATGGTGCCAACTTGAATCAAACAAGATTTATAAACAGTGGATGTGATGAAAGTTTCTCTAACGGAGTTTCCACAGATAGGTCAAAGTCTAATTTCTTGAGTCAAGTTTAAACGTTGAGCACAAGCAGAGAGATAAATGAATGGGTAAGACCGGTGATCAAGTAAGGTATAAACTTCGCAAGAATTTATAAATAGCTTACCCGTGATCACCTCGTTTGGGTTCCTCGTATTTTGACGATCCACAACAAACGCTCTTCCGGGCACCGTTGACTTTGACTTTTAGGACATCTTTTTTGAGTCACCGTCCCCATTGAACTAGGTTTCGCCACTGCATAATCTCGAACGATATGTCCTTCCTTTCCATAATTATAGCATACCTTGAATCATTGTGGACAGTTTGACCGATATGTCCTCTTTCCGCATTTATAGCATATAACCGGTGGTCGTTCTCCTCCCTTAGAACCAATTCTTTGCTTGCAGACTGCGCCTTCACATGGTCGTTGTTAAATCTCCTCTTTTTAAAATCTCCTCCCCGACTCGCTTCTTCTTCTTTTTCATGGCCATGATTACCACCAGAGTGGTTACCATTTTGTCCGTCTGTTTCTTTCTCCATTGTTATCATTATTCTGCTGACCGCTATCTCCGATACGATCCTCGGTTATGGTCCCTCGGTTGAACATACTCTTTATCTCGCTTTAACAATTGAGCCCCTATTAACAACATCCGAATAGAGAGAAAATTTATGAGAAATGAGATATTGTCGTATCGCCGGGTTTCAAACCTCTCGAAACATCCGCGTCATACGTTTCTCATTCTCCACCAAATGAGGTGCAAACTCGGATAACTCTCTGCAAACTTTGCCTCGTCTTCGAGACACCGCCATGTTGTTTTGTTCTAATCGATGAACTCCACTTCCTTCATATGATGAACACTTTCGTGAAAGTATTTGTCATTAAATAGTTTCTGAAACGCGTCTCCCAAGACATGCTTTGAGTCTTGGTGGATGGAGTACGCTTACGACTCCCACCAATGAGTCCGCCTCGCCACGGAACATAAAGGTGGCGAATGGAACCTTCGTTCTCCGCATCCCAAGACATCGAATATCTTGGTAATTTGCTTGACCCATGTTTCCGCCATGATCGGATCGGCTTTCCTTTAAATTCGTGGTCCCAACTCTTTGAATCGCTTTAGTGTGACAACCCGTGAATTTCTATCATTTCCTCCTATATTTTGAACATGAGTCTCCTCGTCGATTTTGCATGAATCGCAAAAGCTTCTAAACATCCCCTCGCTCATCATCTCGCTCGGTGGTGTTGTTCACAGGAGGAACATTTCGACTGTTGCAGACGTTCTCCTCGTTGGTGAGTACAAAAGGCGTCTCCATGGTCTCATTTCCATTGTTAATATTCTCAGTCGACATTCTCAAATACTGTCATAAAACAAGGGTTAATTAAGGAAATCAATATATCACATAATATCCTTATATACTGACCAACTAACAAATAAGCTTAGGTAGGACACACTAGCGAAGGATTTATTCGTCTCTCCCCTCCTAGTTCTTGTGACGCCCCCAAAATTAGGTATACATCACCCATCTTGGGTCGCCACTTACATGGTACAGAAATTTAATACAACTTACTAACATAACTGTTGTGTACAATACGACATAAACTGTGAGTTTAAATACAAATATCGTCTACTAGATATTATACAAACTCAAAAAGTAGTCCTCATTACAATTATTATCACACTATTTCACAGAATAGTGAGGACTACTAATGCTATCTTCAGGACCATCACTCGTTTCCCAGACTCGTCCCAAATATATTCTCATTTCTCAAGAGAATAAAGAAAGAAAGGGTGAGCTCAACTAGCCCAAGAAGAAATATTATGACTAAGATAATGCGAATAAAAATTATCAATAGTCTTCAACAATGTTAAACCGATAAAATACAATGACAACCAGCTTTAATCTGCAAATGAATATCTGAATCCATTAAAAGAGTCAAGTAGAAAATAAAGTCTACTATCTTTTAGGTTTTAAAAGGTTTTTCATCATCAAGTAGGTTGAGACTCGGCTTTTAATAAATATTCCACATCATCGAATCACCCCCACTACTACTGACAAGGATATTCTTTAAGTATCACGACCACAATTATTCATACGCACTACGGGCCAAGAATATTTGTGTATTCATTAATGGTCATGATCATGCCAACAACTCGTCCATCAATGCACTACTACCATTTGAGGATTTTTACCACATTATTTGTAACATTACTTGGTCATGATTACAATTGAATAGTCTCTCGTCATAATCATACCAAGTCCATCTATGCACTACGTGCCACGATGACTTTAAAAAATATAAACATGAGGATGATGACAATGATATAAGAATTCAATAAAACAAGTTCAAGAATTATTTTATCCGGAATTATTAACGTCCAAATTATCAACATGATAATCTTTGTTTTTGTAGAGTAAAATTCAAGAATGATCGGAAGAATATTTTCATGAAAAGATCTTCGATAAAACACAAATATCAAGGATATTCCACTAATTTCATGGAGTATAGAAGTCAAAGTTTTAACCAACTAGGTATAATAAAGAATGGAATAACAAAAGAAATCACCATGCATGCAATAGATCAGACAGATGAAAGTTATTCCAACGTAATAATAAATAACGAAACCAGTCGTGAAATTCACACCGAGCGGATGTTCCAACAGAATAATAAAGATGGAACCGGATCCGGTGTAAAACACACGAGATAGGATATTCCAACGAGAATGATAAAGATTTTAACCAGTCCTGTAAAACACACGATGTGATGTTCCAACGAGAATAATAAAGATTTTAACCGGTCCGGTGTAAAACACATGAATGTGATGTTCCAACAAAATAATAAAGAAGCGGAACCAGTCCTGTAAAACACAGACATGTGATGTTCCAAATGAATAATAGAAGAATGTCACCAAGTATAAGGTAAACCACGATACAAAGTTATTCCAATGTAATAATAAGCAATGGAATAACAACAGTTCTCTTCATGAATAAGAAAGAATAACACCCTTACATTTGGTAGGAGATTGAATACTTCGCAGGTGTAGTAACAAAATACTCTTCTTCTTTCTCTCTTATTCTCTCTATACTTTCTCTCTCTATAAGCTTGAATGAATTCGTGAAAATAATGAAGCCCTAGGCCTCTATTTATAGAAGATTTCTAGCTTAAAGACTCGCCGTGTGAAAAGCGCAAGTGGCTCGACGACTAATGATGTGAAAAGAAAAGTGGTTTGGCGCTTTTGTAATGTGAAACGACAAGTGGTTCGACGCCTGTAATGTGAAACGACAAGTGGTTCTATGCCTGTAATGTGAAACGACAAGTGGTTCGATGTCTGGTAAAGGTAATTACTATTAACGAAGGTAAATACTATTGACGAAGGTAAATACTATTCACAAGGGTAATTACTTATCGACGAAGGTAATTACTATTGACGAAGGTAAATACTATTCACAAGGGTAATTACTATTGACGAAGAGACTCTTAGATGATGACATATGAGCCCCATAAAATAATCAAACTTACCACAAATCATTTTTTTTTCATCAACACATATTTAATCTTTCAACAATTATTAATCATTTATAACTTGTCGTCTCAATTATTGATTTAATACTATAACATATTATACGATGATATCGTGACAATAATTGAATCAATAATATAAGAGATATGATCAAAGAATTATCGTGTGGCAATAATTGAGCATACCGAAGTGACTTCTCACGTAAGCATCAATAATCAATACCGTAGTGTCTACTACGCAACCACGCCATTCATCGTACTTTTACCACCGGGTAGTTCAACAGGTTTTAATTCGGTAACACCTCATAGTTATTTTTATAAAATATTTTTATCGTTTTCTCGATCCGATGATAATTTACATTAATGGGGTCCACCAATGATTGAGCCATCAGTCATGAATATTCCCTAACAAAAGAATATTCCCCACCAAACGAATATTTTATAACAACTTGCATACTTTGCAAAAATTTATAAATATTACCCACAACTATAACATTATATCAAATTTATTCCATAATATTCAAAATAATATTTATAGAAAAATTCATCTTTATTTATAAAAGTTTGGGGTCTTACAGTTCTATTCCCCGATCTCCGCCAGAGATCATATCCCTAAGCTCGATACCAACCGTGACGCCCCCAAAATAGGTATACATCACCCATTCGAGTTGTCGATAATACACGGTAGTGAAACAACTACAACTTTATTATTACAACAAGAAAGCTGTGAGTTTGAATACAAATATTATCTTCAGACAATATCTATACTCAAATAAATCCTCATCACATTTATTGATACATTATTTTACAAAATGGTGAGGACTACTAAACAACTCTCTCTAGAACCTTCCTTCCATACCCCGACTAAGACTCGCTACATTCTCGCCTCCCGAGAAGAAAAATGGAACAACAAGGAAAAGGGTGAGCTCAACTAGCCCAAGAAAAGAATATTATGACTAAGATAATATACAAAAAATTATCGTTAGTCTTCAACAGGAAAAAATCTAATAGAATACAATAGACAACAAGTTTTAAATCAATATTCGCAATGAAAATAATAATTCATTAGAAGAGTTAAGTAGAGAATGCAAACTACTATCTTCTATATATGAATTTAAAAGTTCATCGCTCTATCTTTTATCCCCGTAACATCAATCAACATACATCCGAATCAAATATTCATCTTTGAACTACAGGGCCAAAGATATTCATCACCGTTAGTCGTGTTCATCTAAACACTGCTCATCTTTGCACTACGGGCCAAAGATATTCTTCAAAATCATTCATCTTTGCACTATCGTGCCAAAGATATTCCATAATATCATCATTTAAGATCAAGATGATGAAAAATATTTTAAAGAAACGAATCCAATTGAAACAAAATGACAAGGATTAAGGATTAAGGATTCGTACTTTTGTTTTATCCACGTCCAAAAATACCTCAAAATAATCACGGTGGTGTAAAATTCAAGAATGATCAAAACATGGATACAATCAAAGCTAGTATCCGAATAGATATTTTGGATGAAAAGAAAATTTTTCATTTTTCATGAATAGTCTTAAGTATTCGTGAATAAGAATAGTGTATATCGTGAATAGTCTGGCAGTATCGTGAATAAGTAACTCAGACACCAAAAGTTCCAAATTTGATAAAACTTCAGATCAATATTTCAACATAATGATATTGAAGAAATAATATCATTACTGAAAATAATAATATCCCTTACCTCGAAAGATCAAGATTTCTAAATTTAAAACACCTGATATAAAGCTATGACTTGAACTTGCACCGAGTATAGCAATACTCAAAGTATACTCAAAATACTCACAAGAATACGCTCGATAATATAGAGAGAAAACTTGATTTACGGTGTAATTTTCAATTCTAACCCAAGACCCTATTTATAGGAAATTGCTTAGAACACCAAAGCAGAAAATTTAATATAATATTAATATATATAATAAATCTTCTACGCCATCCTACCAGCTGATCTCAAACACCTAACACATGTCCATAAACAACAAAAACGTTTTTTTAAATAAAAATAATTAAAACTTCCAAAAATTAATTATTTCGGAGCTTCGGAACTTTAATAATTCATAATAAATAGCCCTTTTGTCAGAAAATTCGAATCTCGCGAGTTTTTATAGGAAATTCAATTCTCTACAACTTTGCAGAAGAAAGTTTTTCCGAATTCCAAACAGAAATTGACCGAAATCCACAAACGGGCGATTTTACAGGCTATAATCAAATTTCAGTCAATAAATGGGGTCCACCGACATGTTTAACATGTTTTAAACATTTATTACAACAAAAATACTCTTCCTCCTCGTATACTCATATATCCCACATTCGTTGTAAAAATATCACCATTATTATATTATTAAAATATAATAATATATTTAAATGAATTATTTTATCAAAAAAAAGATAAAATTTCAATTTTCAACAATTGTCACATTAAAAATTTTCTCCATCTATATCCACATAAAATCAATATTTTCCTCATCATATGAATCAATAATTAATTATTCACAAATAATATTACAGAATCACAATATTGACAACCAGGCAATTCCCAGGAAAGAGGGGCTTTCCAATAAGAATTTCTCCTTCTTTGGCGCCGCAATTAGGTGACCAAACCTCTCCTTAGATGTAACTTTCTAGACATTTCCAATAATGTTATCTAATAATATTATTCGGATAATATAAATTATTGCTTCGATAATGAAAAATACCGTGTGTAATGACAATTATTGAAACAATGACAATATAAAATATCAACGCAAAGAATTATTAAATCAATAAAATACCGAAGCGATAATTATCGTAACCATTATTGAGTAGTGCCTTCTTACGTAAGAATCAATAATTGGTGCAATACTGGTATCTTCGTGTGTTTTAACCAATTTAGTATTTTAACAAAGATAATCTGTAAATAACTACTGTTTATTTTTAAACAACTTATATTTGCCGCTTTCTTCATCCAATCGCTTTCCATTATAGGCTCCACACATGGTCATTTACGCCATCGCATTTAATATTCCCCGACAAAGATGAATATTCCACGACCAAACGAATATTCTCCGACAACAATGAATATTCTATAACCATTTGCTTATTTTGAAATATTTGCGTATTTTACCCCTAACTATCCACATTAATCAAATCAACCCTTACTATTTCAAAATAATAAATAGAGAAAATTAAATTTCATTAATAATAACTTGGGATCTTACAACGTTCGTTTTTCCAGGATGGTATGATCAGAACATGTGCCGAAATGAGTCTCCTATTGAGTTCTTCGAAGCTCTTCCCACATTCCTTGCTCCATTCGAATTTTGTATCTCTACGAGTCAACTGCGTTAATGGAGTAGCGATTCGAGAAAATCTTTCCACAAAATCTTCGATAATAACCAAATTAAGCATGTAAAGCTACGATTTCGATTCTCGACTTAGGTTGCTCTCAATCTGTGACTCATATCTCAATCTTGAATAAGACGTCACAATGACACCTATCGCTTTACTACTTGCGACAAATATGGCGTCCCCTACAGAGAGAGTCCGCTTTGCATTATCTGAAAAAGGAAGTCACCAGATAAAGGCTCGTACCAAATTCTATAGTTGAATTTTTAACTCCTCGAAGTTCAATAGAGCCATGAGATTTTAGAAATGGGTTTTGTCTGGGGTTCAAAGTCGATACAAAATTCAATATCACACTTTGGGAGTAAGCTAAGAAATTCTTCAAAGAAATACATCGAAAATTTACTAACAATAGAAATATCATTCAAATCGACGTTTTTTGTTTAAGTCCATAACATGGGCTAAGAAAACTTGACATCCGTTTTTTAATAAACGAATGACTTTATGGCTTGATATGAAAGTGTTTGAATTCAATGGTTTGGTTACTTGAATTCGAATAACAGGTTGCTTAGGAATATGAAAACTAACAACCTTACGAAAGCAATCAATTTTGGCATGATGAGTAGTTAATCAATCAATCCCCAAAATCACATCAGAAGTAAGTATCTTTAAAGAAATAAGGTCAACAGGTAATGCGATGGTGCCAACTTGGATCAAACAAGATTTATAAACAGTGGATGTGATGAAAGTTTCTCCTAACGGAGTTTCCACAGATAGGTCAAAGTCTAATTTCTCCGGAGTCAAGTTTAAACGTTGAGCACAAGCAGGAGAGATAAATGAATGGGTAGCACCGGTATCTAGTAATGTATAAACTTCGCATGAATTTATAATTAGCTTACCCGTGATCACCTCATTTAGGTTCCTCGATATTGACCATCCACGACAAACGCCTTCCAGAACCGCCGACTTTGACTTTCTTCGACGACCTTTTGAGTCACCATCCCCATCGGGCTTGGTTTCGCTGCGTCATAATCTCGAAGCGATATGTCCTTCCTTTCCACAGTTATAACATACCTTAAACTGTTGTGGGCAGTTTGGGCTGATATGTCCTTCTTTTTCGCACTTATAGAATATGACCGGTGGTCGTTCTCTTCCCTTGGAACCAGTTGCTGCTGGTGATGACGTCTTCGTATTGTCATAGTTGAATCTCCTCTTTTTAAAATCTCCTCCCGACTCGCTTCTTCTATTTTCATGGCCACGATTACCACCAGAGTGGTTGTCGTTTTTGTCCGTATTTTTCTTTCTCCGCTGGTTATCGTTGTTTTGATGATCGGCCGCCATCCAGTATGATCCTGTTACTGATCTCTTGGTTGAACGTACTCATTTATCTCGCCTAATAATTGAGCCATGTTGACAACATCCGAATATAAAGAAAATTTATGAGAGATAAGATATTACCGAATCTCTCGGGTTTTAAACCTCTCGAAAACATCCTCGTCATTCGTTCTCATTCTCTACCAAATGAGGTATAAACCTCGATAACTCTGCGAACATCGCCTCGTGTTGGGACACCGTATATTTGTTTTGTTCTAGTATAATAAATTCTACCTCTTTCATATGGCGATACTTTCGGAAAGTATTTTTCGTTGAAAAGTTTCAAACGTTTCCCAAGAGACATACTTGTCTTGGCAAGTGGGTACGTTTCACAGACTCCCACCAATGTCTGCCTCGCCACGGAAAAATAAAGGTGGCGAATAGAACCTTTGTTCTCCGTGCATCCCAAGACATCGAATATCTTGGTAATTTGCTTGACCCACGCTTCCTCCATGATCGGATCCGGCTTTCCCTTAAATTCGTGGTCCCAACTCTTTGAATCGCTTGGTAGTGACAATGTGACAAAGGCGTTCTATCATTTCCACCGTATTACGTACACGAGTCTCCTCGTTTTGTTTTGCGTGAATCGCAAAAAAGCTCTTAAACAACCCGTCGTTCATCATCTGCTCTGTGGTGTTGTTTACAGGAGGAATATTGCATTCCTGTTGCACGTTTGCCTGGGTGGTGATTAAAGGTGTTTCCACGGTCTCATTAACTCCACCGTTAATATTCTCAGCTGCCATTCTTAAATACTGCCATAAAACAAGGGTTAATTAAACAAATTAACATATTACATATTAATCATATAGTTCGACTTACCAACAAATAAGCTTAGGTATGATATACTAGCGAAGGATTACTCGTCTCTCCCCTCCTAGTACTATTCCCCGATCTCTGCCAGAGACCATATCCCTAAGCTCTGATACCAACTGTGACACCCCCAAAATAGGTATACAACACCCATTCTGAGTCGCCAAATACATGGTACATAAACAACTACAACTTTATTAATACAACATAAAAAATCGTGAGTTTAAATACAAATATTGTCATCTGATAATATCCACACTCAAATAAGTCCTCATTACAATTATTAATACACTATTTTGCTACGAATAGTGAGGACTACTAGTAACAATTTCTAGAACCATCATTCCACACCTTCGAATTAGTACTCGCTACATTCTCGCCTCCCGAGAAGAAAAATGGAACAACAAGGAAAAGGGTGAGCTCAACTAGCCCAAAGAAGAACATTTTGACTAAGATAATATAGAAATAATTATCGTTAGTCCTCAACAGAAAAAAATCTAATAGAATACAATAGACAAACCAGCTTTTAAATCAATCTTCACAAAGCAGAAATAATAATTCATTAGAATGCTTAAGTAGAGAATGCAAACTACTATCTTCTATATATGAATTTAAAAGTTCATCACCGATATTTTATACACCAGTAACATCAATCAATATATATCCGAATCAAATATTCATCTTTGCACTCTGTGCCAAAGATATTCATCACCGGTCATATTCATCTAAATACTGTTCATCTTTGCACTACGGGCAAAGATATTAATCACCGATCATGTTCATCTCAACACTGCTCATCTTTTACACTACGAGCCAAAGATATTCATCAAGAAATCATTCATCTTTGCACTACAGGCCAAAGATATTCAGTAATATCATCATTTAGGACTGAGGATGATGAAAAATATTTTAAAGAAAACGAATATAGTGAAACAAAAGAACAAGTATTAAGGATTCGTACTTTAAATAATCACAATTCAAAAATACTTCATAAATAACCAAATTGGAGTAAAATTCAAGAATTAAGATCAAAACATAGATCCAATCAAAGATAGGAATCATAACCGACAATCTTGGACACAGAAAAGAAAATTTAATTTTTCTGTGAATAGTGTCGTATTCGTGAATAAAGGTCGTATATCGTGAATAAGAATCTCCAACACTAAAAGATAGAAATTTCACAAAAAATATCATCATGCTTCGTGAATAGTACTCGTGAATAAGAACTCATGAATAAGAAACTCCGACGTGAAAAAGTTCCAAATTTGATAAAATTTCCAACCAATATTTCTAAGATAATGATATTGAAGAAATAATATCATTTTCGAATAAAATAACATCCCTTACCTAAAAAAGAATAGTACTTCTGACTGGAATATTGGATATAGTGATGAAAGAACTTGCACCGTATAGCAATACTCAAAGTACTAAAATACTCACAAATACGCTCGATATTATAGAGAAAGAAAGAGAGAGAAATCTTTAGTTTCTGGTGTGATTTTCAATTCTAACCTAAGCACCATATTTATAGAAAAATGCTTAGAACACCAAAGCAGAAAATTTAATATAATATTAATATATTAAAATTAAATTCCTACACCAACTTTAGAAAATCTGAAATCAGCCCATTCAACACACATGTGGAACACACCATAATGAAAAAAATGTTTTTGTTATTTAAAGTATTTTAAACTTCCAAAAATTAATTATTCTGGAACCTCGGAACTTCAATAATTCATAATAAATAGATCTTTTATCAGAAAATTCTAATCTCGCGATTTTTATAGGAAATTCAATTCTCTACAACTTTGCAGAAGAAAGTTTTTCCAAATTCCAATGTAAATTGACCGAAATCCATAAATGCGCCGATTTTACAAACTTATAATCAAATTTCGGTCAAGAAATGGGCCCACTTGACATGTTTAACATGTTTTAAACAACTTTTGCAAAGAAAAATACTCCTCATCCTCATATACTCATATATCCCACATTCATTGTAAAATATCCCCATTATTATATTATAATAATATAATAAAATATTATTTTATCGTAAAAGATAAAATATCAATTTTAAACAATTGTCACTTTAAAAATTTTCTCCATCTATATCCACATAAAATCAATATTTTCCTCATCATATAAATCAATAATTAATTATTCACAAATAATATTACTGAATCACATCTTCGCAACCGGTAGTTCTAGAAAGAGGGGCTTTCGATAAAGATTTCTCCTTTCTTGGCGCCTTGAATTAGGTGACCAAACCTCTCCTGTATGCGTAACTTTCTAGACATTGCTAATAATGTTATCTAATAATATTATTCGATAATATGAATTATTGCTTCGATAATGAAAAATACCGTGTAGTGACAATTATTGAAATAACGATAATATAAAAAATCAACGCAACAATTATTGAATCAATAAAATAAAATAATTTGAGCGAATTAATTCAGAACAATTATCGAGTAGTGTCTTCTTACGTATGAATCAATAATTGGTGCAATACCGCTGGTATGCTTCTTGCTCAACAACGCCAGACATCGTGTTTTTTAAATTAAGGTATTCCAACAAAGATAATCTGTGAATAACTGCATCAGTTATTTATAAACAACTTATACTTATCGCTTTCTTCATCCAATCATTTTTCACATGTTATGGGGCTCACAAGGTCGCTACCGTCAGTCATTTAATATTCCCCGACAACAAGAATATTCCACGACCAAACGAATATTCTCCGACAACAATGAGTATTTTATAACCACTTGTTTATTTGAAATATTTATACATTTTACCCATAACTAACCACATTAATCAAATCAACCTTTACTATTTCAAAATGATAAATAGAAGAAATTAAATTTCAATTATTAATAATTTGGGGTCTTACATGGGGTTTATCTCATCTGAAAGACAATTTTATAAAACTATGAAATTTACTTGTGAAAATATTAATTTTTTAAAACAAACAATAAATACATTACGAGAAGATTTATAGGAACCGTCAAATTACATTCTAGTCCACAAATACATTCTACATTTATTTATTTTAATATATGTGTAAATTATATTTTTCTAACCATTTTAGGGATATAGGGTATTAATTTCTTTTCTTAGCAGTGTGAATTAACTATATATATATATATATATATATATATATATATATATATATATATATATATATGACATGTAAAATTATCGTTTAATTCAACTTTTAAAGAGTAATTGTTCAACTCTAGTTTTTAAGAGTTGCCCTCTAAAATTAACATTAAATCTTAATTATAAATAAAATCTATGCTCCTTGTCCCATTCTTTAATTAAAGTCAAAATAATCAAACTTTTTGATCTTGCATATATATATATAGAGGCCGGATCAGGTCCGAACTTTCGGATCGGATCAAAATTCGGACATTTTTTTTTAAATAACATAAAAAAAATAAAATTATGGAATTAAATTTTTTTCATAATACAGTATTTTGGGTGTGATTTGGATACGTATAACAAAATATGAATATACAAATTGCAGATCGTATACTACTATTTTTAGTATATGTATTCAAATCACGCCTAAAACATCAGACATATGGAAAATTTCGATTCCATAAAATATTAATTTTTTAGTTATTTTAAAAAAAAAATAAAAAAAAAAAATAAGATCCGTTTTTGATCAAGTCAGAGTAGTCCATTCTAATCCGTATTATATATATATATATATATATATATATATATATATATATAATATAGTCTCTCAACCCTAAAACTTGAAAATTATTCTATAACCCTAAAATGTTGTAATAAAAACCTTAACTTTAGTAAAAGAAATTATTTTTTTTGTTATTTAATTTCAAAATCTTTTTATCGACATTCTTGTTATCATAATTGCATACTTACCACTATCTTTATTTTTATAAATTGTTTAATTTACTTAGCATTCTTTAAAATTCATATTATTAATAATAATATTATTATTATATAATAATTATTAAATTATATATATATAAACAAATAAATCATTTTAAAAGGTATACTATCATTTATTTATATTATATAAGTACAAAAATTATTATTGTACATTTTAAAATTTATTTAATTTTTCATTAATAGTTAGTTATACATTATTAATTAAATAGATTTTTTAGAAAATATTTTTATATATAAAATCATTGTATTCTATATTAATTTATTTTTAATAGAATTAATATAGCATAATTTAAAAAATATAATAATTTTATATGCTTCATGCAGAATTATAAGCTAATTAGTGATAATGATATATAATATAATTGATTAAACTTATAATTTTATTAAATTATTTATATAAATCGTAATTATTTACAGCTGTCTCTTTGCGAAAATCAAATTGAAATTAGAATCCCAGAACCGCTCTTTTCCTTTTCCATTGAATCTATCTCAACTAACCCCTCTTCCTCTCTCTCTCTCACTAAAATTCCTGTTTCTATCTCTAAAAATCTTACTCCCTCAGCAATGGCGTCAACTCGTGAAGATAGTGTCTACATGGCCAAACTCGCCGAACAAGCCGAGCGATACGAGGAAATGGTGGAGTTCATGGAAAAAGTCGTCGCCGCCGCCGAATTCGGCGAGGAGCTAACCGTGGAGGAGCGTAACCTCCTCTCCGTCGCCTACAAGAACGTGATCGGCGCTCGCCGCGCCTCCTGGAGGATCATCTCCTCCATCGAGCAAAAAGAGGAGAGCCGCGGCAACGAGGCACACGTGGTCACGATCCGTGACTACAGATCTAAGATCGAGAACGAGCTCTCCTCGATCTGCGATGGCATTTTGAAACTTCTCGATTCCAAGCTTATAGCCGCGGCTTCCACCGGTGACTCCAAGGTCTTTTATCTTAAGATGAAGGGGGACTATTATCGCTATTTGGCCGAGTTTAAGACCGGAGGTGAGAGGAAAGAAGCCGCTGAGAATACACTTAATGCCTATAAGGCCGCTCAGGTTCGACTATTTACTTTTTGTTAAGGTTTTATTTTCCTGTGTTTATTTGCTATAAAATGTATGATGCTGATTCAAATTATCACTGAATGTTGGTAGGCTATTTTAGAAAATGCAAAAAAAAAAACCATAGTTATTTCAACTGTGAATCTAGTGTACAAACATTAGATCTATGTATGCTTTAATTCAATTGACATGTATTAAGAAACCTTGTTTTGTGATTCATATTCATCATAAACGTTTCGGATGTTTTGGATTTTCTGCTAAATATGGGAAGTGTAAATGCTTTATGTGCTTGTGAACTATTAATGTAGATCGCTTATCAGGGTTTTGGCAATCATTACGAGGCTTTCATTTTTTTCTATACTAAATTATACTCCCAAGTAAATGTGTATATAATTTGTTACCTCAATTTAGTATTATATTAATTGAAAGTGTTACTTTTACTAATTTGAGGTACCTGGATAGTTTTGTGCTTTGATTGAAATTAGATATATTTTTGGTTGTAGGATATTGCAAATGCGGACTTAGCTCCAACACATCCAATCCGGCTAGGACTGGCTCTTAACTTCTCTGTGTTTTATTATGAGATTTTGAGTTCTCCTGACCGTGCTTGTAATCTTGCAAAACAGGTGAAAATAGTTTCTCATTTTAACTTTAGTAGTACTTTACAACTCTATATCCATATACACGTGTGTGCACTGTTTCATATGATCACTTGCGAAAAATTCATATGATTGCTGACTCTAATCTAATTATTGATCGGTAATTAGGAAAATTATATATGTATGATGTTTTATGATTGGATTCATCAATCATGTATCTCGTGTTTTGCATATAGAAAATGGAGTGGCTCATTGTGGTCCAAGTGATCTAATAAATTATGCCCTTTTAGTGTTTGGTTTTGATCCAAAATTGCCATTATGATTTCATTTTAGTGCAAAGAAGTGTTTAATACTTTTTTGTGAAACATTTTTCTTCATGTATGATCTCACATTATCTGTTTGATGTTCGCTTCCACTATGGAAAGGCTTTTGATGAAGCTATTGCAGAGTTGGATACTCTAGGAGAGGAGTCCTACAAGGACAGCACTTTGATAATGCAGCTTCTTCGTGATAACCTCACTTTATGGACTTCAGATATGCAGGTAGTTGTTTAGCTTCATCTTTATATTTTCCATTGGTCTTTCCTCTTTGTTCTTCTAATTTGAATGTTTTGCTTGCTGGATTTGATAGGATGATGGTACAGAGGAGATCAAAGAAGCAGCCAAGCCTGACAACGAATAGCCAAGTTCCCTTCTTTAGT
This sequence comes from Panax quinquefolius, assembly GCA_020205615.1. Lineage (NCBI taxonomy): Eukaryota > Viridiplantae > Streptophyta > Magnoliopsida > Apiales > Araliaceae > Panax > Panax quinquefolius. Next base: position 31,873,052 of record CM035169.1, on the reverse strand, counting down.
AGAATTGGGCTTTTTTGCCTATGCTTTGTTTGTATTAGTTTTACTTTTAAATTGGAAATACTGCTTGTGTGCAGTATCAACTCTATAGACTATATAGTATTAGGGCTTTCCTTGAATTCCAGTCATTTGGGCATGTTTTCACTCGAGTTTTCTTCTTTTTTCTTGTTTATTTGGTTTCATTTCTTTTCGGTATCTTCTACCTTTGTAGGTTGTCAAGATTCATGTTTGTGCTTTTGACTTTTCTTATTCTTCTAGTTATAGTTCTGAGGTTTTCTTTCAACTAAAGAAACTGGAGCATTGAACTTGAAGTTTGTAACCCAAACAGTCTCGTTTTGAAGGTATTACTTTAAATGGGGCCTTGTATTGGAGAATGGTTTATACTAATTTAAGAATGATAGTGTTCTCTCACCTTAACAGACTTGTTGAATATGCAGTTCAAACATCATCATCAACATGCAAACCCTTTTTTAAATAAAATATTCCCTCCCTTCAGCAAAAGGAGTTTCATTTGATTTTGATTTTAGTTAATTTATGAAATTTTAAAATTTAAACAATCTCAAGTAATTTTTAATATATTATTGACAGTTGCATTCGTCAAATCAAATAAGTTAAAATTGAATTTGGATTTTCGGATTTCATAAACTGAGTTGGAGAAAAAGTTAATGAAATTCTTTTTTATCTGATTGAGGTATTAGTTCACAATTAGTCACTTATCAAGGTTTGTATTAGACTCGCCGCCCATTAATGATCCGTACGTAGACATCCCTCTCACTTTCCCTACTCTTCTTCTAGTTTCAACATAATGACGTGAATTTTTACTTTAAAAGGGTAAATGTGGGCCAGAACATTAGCCTATAGGCGCTACTTTACTACTACTTACACCTGGCAAGCGGGCGGGTCGGACTAAAATGGTTCGGATTTTAACGGGTCATAAAATATAAGTTCAAAATTCGCGGGTTTATGGGCGGGCCGGGTCAGTCCGTGGGCTGAGAGTGCTTTATGTCTATTTTTTAACATTTTTTGGCCCCAAAAGTGAACGAATCAAACGCATACGCGCTTCTTGATAAATGGTAAAAAATGTCCTGGATTTTTATGAAAAAAAAAACGCTACTAAAACTCGCTGACGAACAATTTGGACCTACCATGGGCTTTGAGTCCTACTACTCTCTCCGTCCATATCATATGACATTTTTAGAATTATACATAAAGAATTAAAAAAATAATTGTATAGTCTTAAATATAATATTAATTATTTATAATACCTTTTATTGTATATTTATCTCACTCTTTTTCTTTTATTTGTAATATTTTTTAATGAGAGGTAATTTTGAAAAAATTATAATTAATTCTTTTAGATTATATAAAAATGTTAAATAATTTAAAAAAAATAAAATTATCTAAAATCTTATATATTATGGTACGGAAGAAAATAGTTAGCATGAACTTAATTTTATTTAATTGATCAATACAATATTCGCATATATGATCTCACTCTTGCGTGTATTCGTAAATTGTCCAACAGCATCGGGTACGGAGGGAGTGCATCTTAAAGTCATGGCTGTAGACTTGCAGTCAGGCACTTTGTGTGCCTTTTCCATACTTTATAGCTGGATATAGGACTGTATTGGTTCAAGTACCTTATCTTATTCCAATTTTATTATATATATATATATATATATATATATATATATTTTATTTTCTTCTAGTGGAGCTAAAGAATCCATTAATTTGGAATGTTGCAGTGGGAGGTAAGAAGATTAGGTGTTGGTGCTGCTGTTGTTAGTATTCCTTCTTCTCCTTGGTCACCAAATTTCTTCTTATCTAAAATACTACTAGTAAGGTCATAAAATTGCAATCCTTTTGTTTCAGGTTTAGGCTATACGATAGATTTGAGGTTTCATCACCCACCTCTAATTGTTGGAATTCAATCTTTCCTACAAAGTAATATTCTTGTTTATTTATTATGTCCCTTTTACATTAACATATTAAATGAATTTCATGCTTATCTCAAAATAATAAAGTAAAATTGAGGGTTGTATCGGAATTGTAATTGATACAAGTAATATACATGGAATTACTAACAGTTGTTCCTGATGCTTAGATTTTGTATTGATCAGAGTGAGTCGAAAATCAATCAAATTTTGTATTAATCAAGAACATCCAGAAAATGATTTCTTAGGCACCACAAATAAGATCAACCTAAGAAATAAGCCTTTCAACATAAATGGTTTCTTCTGAAAACCGTGTATCACTCTAGTATTCACATGGTCCAAAATTTCATTATGTATTGAAAAAATAAGGCCTACTGATCAGGGGTGGATGGTTCCCTTCTAATAAAACTTTTTCTCATTATGAGATCTCCAAATCTCCGCAACAATGCTGATCTCCTCCTTCTATGGGAATTTCTTTCACCGTCTGAGTCCTCATAGTGATAGTGGGAACCCTCTAGATGGTCCAAATCTTCTGGAGGCGCTGTTTCTCCATCATCTGTGATCCCAGAAGATTTTCTCCGGTGATGAGAAGCTAGTTTTGGCGATTCTGTGGAGGGATCAAATATTGAGCCCTTAAGTGCCTCTGCTTTTACAGGGTCCTCCTCCTCCTCCTCATCCACTACTCCATCTTCATGTTTATTGTATAGCTTTATCTCATTAAGATCGAAACTGAAACCTTTCTTGATTGGGGGGGCGTCTTCTTTATGATCCGATGACATGAACACAACACTTCCCATCCCACTTTCCTCGCTCTTCAACTCTGTATAAGCTGCAGCAAGCAGTCGCTTCATTTCCTTCATTTTTTCGTGAGCAGCAGCTTCATCTATCCTGAGTCTTTCATTTTCTCGGGTAAGAAAATGAAGGGCTTCATCCTTTTCGGCTAGACAATCCTTAAGTTGGGAATTTTCACCTTTAGCAATAGCAGAAGCTTCTTTTGCCACATTAGCTTCATTAAGGGCCTGTTTGAGTATATCCCTCAATTTGAAATTTTCCTCCCTTGCTGATCTACTCACCTTCTCGGCTGCTAGTAGGGATTCAGTAAGTCTGGCATTGTCTTGTTGTGCATGAGCTTTTTCCTCTTCAACTCTTTTTATCACACCAACAAACCCCATTTCTTTACCACTCCATGCCAAAAGTGACTCCTCAGCTTCCAATCTCAATCTATTAACAGTGTTCTGGTGCAGCTCTGTTTCATTTTTTGCTTCCTCCAAAAGCTTTTCATACCTATCCGTAGTGCTCCTCAATGCCACCTTCAATTGTTCTACCTCCCTTTTAGCACACTCTACTTCCACTTCCGTAGAGCTAAGTTTTTCCTTTGCTTGATTGGCTTGTGTCGCAACTTCTTTTAATGCCAAAGCTAGATCGTCCATTGCCTTCGTGCTCTTCTCCTCTCCCTCGATTGCAGCCTTTAGTTCACTTTTAAGAACTTCCATCTCATGAAGTAGATTATTACTTCTCAACGAGGCAGACGTGCGTTTCAGATTCTCCTTTGCCAGTTGGAGCTCAGACTTGAGACATTCATATTCACTTTCTGTGGAACCTATATGCTCACTGTTGTGAAATCCGTTAATCTCTTTACTACTTTGCAACTTCTCCATCCGCTCACGAAGAGAAGCAATTTCAAGCTTGGATTCTTCAAGTTCAATCTTGTTTACCTCAAGTTGTTTCATTTGGGACTCTACTGACTCGAGCATTTTGGATTCTGATAGCTTTCCTTTGTCTAATTCCTCCTCGAGTTTCTCAATCCTTTGCTTAGTTTCTGAAAGTAAATTCATAGCACGAGTCTCAGAGGCCTTAACATTATGCAATTCCTCATTCATTCTACTTAGTGATGAATCTCTGTCGGCCAATTTGATCTCAAACTGCTTCGCTTGCTCAAGTTCAACTTTCATAGACTCCGTATTCTTCTCTTTTATTGTCAATTCTTTCTGCGAATTAGATAGCAATTCCTTCATCCTCAGAAGCTCAGCAAGTACTTGTCCAGCCTTCCGAGGAGACAAGGCCTCACTTAATCTCAAGTTGGCCTCATGAGCCACCAGTTTCGAATCTCGAAGCTCATCAAGGGCTCGATCTCTTTCTTCTCCAGCTGCATCCAGTTGATCCTTTCTCAACTTCAGCTCCTCCTCCATCCGACACATCTGATGTTGCATCGTTGAAATTCTAACAATCCGATCCTATATATATTTCCCAAATCACAACAACAACAATTTTAATTTACCTATATTGAACCAAATTCAATACAAATCTAACATTAATACATCAAACTAAACTAGACTACAATTTTATTTACAGTTTGATTGATTAATACCTCAGATGAAGTGACAATCTTGGCGGAGGGCCTTCGGTCAACAGATACAAGGGCTTCTCTATCAATCAAAGGGTCCCCTCTACAAATCTTTGATGCAGAAAATGTCCTAGACAGGATTGATGAAGGGTTCTTTGCTCCAAAATCAAAAGCCCCGGATCTAAAAACCACATAAATCACACAAACTCAATGCCAAATTCATAAAGCAACAATCTTAATGATCACATGAGCAATAACAGAAAATACCCATCAAAGCAAAAACATGTTGTAACAACAAAAAAAATAAAATGATATCGCTGAGAGTATTACAAAAATAGATGCAAGAAAAGGAGAAAATGTTAGTACCTTGATTTGGAACGTAACATGGTTGAATTTGATTATTGTTGGGCCATATACCTTCTATCTTTGGAAAATCAGAAAATGTGCGACAAAAAATAGCACGAGAGGGGATTCTTTGACAGAAATTGGTTAAGATCCAGGGGTTATGAACAAGTCCGAGGTTGGCGGGTTTTTGTCGAGACATTTTGCAGTAACGCTAGCGGCAAAAGTAAGAGGAAAGAGAAAGTTAGAGAAAAGGACACTCTCGGCACTGACCTTGGCCGGCAAACAAAATTTGTATAAAAAGAAAATATTCCAATTTCTAGTCAACTTTTACATTGTGGGCTTGGGCCTTAAATCTCATCATCTCCTCCATCCATAGTCAGTTGCCAATTGGCATAGGTTGTTAGTTTTAACAATTTTGAGTAGTAACTTATGTTTCTTCAAGGATCCAAAAGAAAAGGTCAAAAAATAGAATATGACGTAGCATCAAGAAACAACACTAGATAATCTTCTTTCAGTCTTCTTGTTACTTCAATATAATCAAAAATCACTCATTTAATAATAATTGTATATAAATTAATGCAAACAAACTAGGGAACAATATGGTTGCTTATGAATATTCTATAAGAATCTGAGCTAACCTTTGACCCAAGATTTATCAATATTCATATTAGCAATGCCTTCCACTAGCTATAGCCCAGAAAGATAGTCCTGCTTAATGCGTACAAAAACTGGCGTTAACCCTGTTTAGCAATGCCTTCCACTCGCTATAGATACTCCTGCTTAACGCGTATTAAAACTGGCGTTATGGATGATTTAGAAAATTCCAATCATCAAGTATGTTTCACTGTCGATGATACCACAACTATTTCCAATCTGAAAGCATCCCAGTTTGAGTAATTACTAGACAAGGATAATGACTAATTAGACATTCCAAGATCAAGATCATCAGTCCTTAACAAATCATATACATGAATGGAACTGTATTTCATTAATACAGCTCCACAGAAAAACTTCCTCAGCATTTTGTTCCATGTCTTCCGTCTGTAAGCTGATCTGCTTAAGCTCCGCATGAATTTCTTCGATAGCTGTATGAGATATATCTCCTCCCAAGAAATAATGTACTTCATTTCCAATGTCCATCCAACTATATGCAGGCTGCTTCTTAACTTCATGCTGTTTCATCAAACCTCTTACTCTACTGACTTCTCTCCACATACCAGCTGCAGCGTATATATTAGACAACAAAACATAAGCACCAGAATTCTTAGGTTCGAGTTCCATAACTTTCTTTGCGGCAATTTCTCCTAGCTCTACATTTAAATTAGCACGACATCCTGCAAGAAGGGAACCCCAGACACCAGAGTCAGCTTCAAAAGGCATATCTTGAATCATTGTGTAAGCTTTCTCCACCTGACCTGAACGGCAACCAAGCAAGCATAGTGCTCGGACCTAGGGGTAACTTTGTAATTTTTCCCCATTGAGTCAAACCAGTGCATACTCTCATTCACCATACCAGCATGGCCACAAGCAGATAACAAACTAAGAAATGTTATCCCATCCGGTTCAAATCCATTTAACTCCATCTTCTTAAAATAAGCAAGAGCTTTCTCATAGAGGCCGTGTTGTGCAAAAGCAGCGATAATGGTGTTCCAGGAAACAACGTCTGGACAGTTGACATGTCTAAAAGCTGAAAAGGACTCAGAAATAAGACCGCATCTGCTGTACATAGTAATTAAAGCATTACATACAGGAACATGTGAATCCAACCCATATTTGAGAAGAAGTGTATGAGTTTGTCTTCCTTCATTCTGTGATGCAAGATTTGAACATGCAGTAAGAGCTGAAATTAAGGTAGCATGATCTGGTTGAAGACCCATTTGGAGCATTTGAGATAGTAACTCCACTGCCTCCTCATTGCTTCCATTTTGTGCATAACCTAATAAATGTTAAAGAAAAATAAAACAAAATCATTTAGTTGCTAAAGAACATACATGTGAGCATCTAATGAATATTCACTCAAACTACTCAGCAAGGGTTCTCGAGGAACCATAATAGCAGTTGCAACGAGGCACTGATAACTGACCTTACACATTCAATAGACTCTATGAAGGTTTGGCGCGTCTTTTTCTATTTCATTAAGCTAACTAACTACATTACGCAAACAACACGGAAAGGGTTCTAAAAGAACTATTATGGTCTGCTGGGATTTCATAGATTGAAATATAAATATTCTATAAATCAGTGGCATTAAAAATACAAGCTATAGATATTCTCCACATCCATGCAAGATAGAACATGTTTCACAGATACCTGACTAGTTTCTTGCTGGGCCTACCTAACATTTCATAGTGGCAATATTATTAGCAAATTGTTTAAGATGCAATGATTCCAATGACTTAATTACAACATCTTCCCAATATGGTGCCCTAACAAGACTTTATTTAATGCCATTAAAGTTATAAATCACAGTTATAATAGTGTAGAATTATACTAAATTCTACTCAATATCATAATGCCATTACACTACGAGAACCGTTATTTTCACAAATGAAAATGAAAGTTCCACTAGTTCTTCACTCAAATGATGGTGGGACCTGCTTGCTATTCATGTAAAGATGACCTTGTGGAACGATCACTTTTACTAATGGAAATATCAATTCCCACTACTTATCAATGCAAGCGTCCTACAATTAGCAATTGGAACTATGCATATTGCAAATATTTAAGGCTAAAGAACTTTTTCTCAGCAGTACATGAATCAAAAAGCTTAGGAGTCGACCAACAAAACTGAAGAGGATGCTACATTCAGAAGATAGGAAGAAACATAAGCCATTGATAGTCTGGAAAGTTAACAAATTTCTGTGCTAGCCATCTTAATCACAGCACATATGCTCAATGTACAAACTTCGCACATTTGCTTGTTGAATCTTAAACTCTAAACACCACTCCAAAATAGGTTTGTGATGCACTAAACTTGAAACTGAGATTAAGCAGGTGTTTGTGCACATAAGACCAATATGCTAATATGCGCATAACCTTGTTAGTACCACTGACTATCTCCAGGGTTGAATAGGCACAGTTGCTAGTTACTTCTGTAACTTTTGTTGAGTACCAAAGGTTAACATTCTTTTTGTATAGGTGTTACTTTGCATTAGAGCCTAGTCTGAGCAAATTCTTATTTATAAATTTACAATAATTTTGAATCTCATGACATATAACAAGAAGTCTAAGAATAATATGTCAGAAGAGATGATTAAATTAAGCAACTGAGATTAGAGTCGTCAAACAACAATATGCATTACTTGAACATACCTGCTATCATTGCATTAAAAGAGACGCAATCCCTACATTGAATTTCCTCAAACAAACTCCTAGCCTCTTCTATCCTCCCCTCCTTACAACAACCAGTGATCATAGCTGTGGTTGCAACAACATTCTTATTCGGCATCCTATGAAAAAGTTCCCTAGCCTCCTCAAATCTTCCATTCTCTACATACCCACTAATCAACACAGTCCAAGATACTGCATTTTTACATTGCATAGAATCAAACAACACCCTTGCTCGCTCAATCTCCCCCAACTGCATATACCCTCCAATCATTGCAGTATAAGAAATGACATTCCTCCTTGGCATCTCTTCAAATAGTCTACTAGCTTCCTCAATTCTTCCATGCCTAACAAAACCCGAAATCATTGTATTATAAGATGCAGTATTCTGATCAGGCATAGCGGTAAAGTAATCATAAGCATCATCCGTCCTATCATTTTCAATACAACCCGAAATCATTGAATTCCAAGACACCACATTTCTCAGAGGCATAGATTCGAACAAAGTCTTTGACTCTCCAAAGAACCCATTTTGCCAGCAGCCCGTGATTATAGTATTCCATGAAACTACATCTCTTGTTGGCATTTCCTCGAACAGTTTCCGGGCAGCATTGATATTGCCGGCGCGGGAAAGAGCACCGATCTTAACATTGCAAGCATAGACATCCTTGGCAGAGTGGAAGTTATGGAAGTGAACAAAAAAATGGCGGGTAGAGTAAGGATCAGTTAAACGGAGGGAAAGGATGCTTGTACGGATGAGGTTTTGAATATTAGACTGTGAAAGGCAGAAGACAAGCATATGGACTTTGGAGAGCAGGATAGTATGCGTGAAGGCAGACTTCAGTTCAGTATTACTCCATCAAATGAGAAGGTTGCTTGTAATAGATGACGAATGTTTATTTTATATCCCTCCATCCGTAATTATACGCTGTTAAAGATTTTATTTGTTGTATCAAAATAACTCTCAAATTATCTGCTCTTCAGCCTCTGCTAGAGATTTTTTGTTGTATCAAAATAACTGTATTTTGTTCTTTCCTGTACGAACTATTAAAGTGGTTATATTATAAATTTATTTTTTCCCCTAATAAATGTATAATTCCCTTCGAGCTTCCTTGCTTGCTTGGTGCACACAGCCTTCCTTCTTGGCCCAGTGCCCCCCTCCTTCCCCCTTTCAACAATGACAACTTCACTCATGCCTTATCGTGAGACTCCAGGTTGGCACCTTGTTCCGACCTGAGTTGTGGTCCGTTCCGATGACATCATTTCCACTTTTATTATCACTTCCGGCACTGGCAGATCAATTACCATGGAAAAAAACATTAAATTTTTCGCTAGAATTCATCACTGAAAAACGGCTTTAGTTTTTGGAATTAAAGAACTTTGTGTGGGCGACATACGTACAACGGTACAAGGAATAAAAAAAGAGGTGTAAATGGAGAAAATTTATTGTGCAACAATTCGATTCCAAAACACTTCCAAAAACACAATTATATAGGTTCTAAATTTTGACATGTAATTTCAAGTATAGATATAATTGTACTTGTAATAATAATCGTGACAAGTATGCAAATGAAATTGTTGACGTCAACGCGTAAATTGAAGGCTTCAAACTACAATTTTGAAAGTAAACAGGGAAAAAATAATTTTAAAAAAGACGAGCTTTGGGCTTTTTCAGCACAGCACATAAACGAGTCATTCCGGGAGCCAAAATATGGGGCACCATATCAGTGCCACCACCACACCTCAAATTCTGTACAATTTTAAGTCGACCATTGACAAGATATCATTTCAACTAGTATCAAGACACGAAGATGATTACATCATTCATCATTATATAAAAGGTAAATCTGGAAGAGCATCCTACCACATTAGTTGCAATATGAAACAGTGCATTTAATTACCAAAAAACAAACACAAACCCATTAGACCACAACACCCACAAACCCAATATCATTGAAACCGTCACCTAAAACTACAACTTGACCAACACTTATAAGCACTATCTACGTAGTTTAGCAAAAAACCAAAAAACACCACCACCAATCCACCAACCACGCCATCTGCAATATCTCCCCCAGCTTAAGCACGCTCACCACGGATCCTCCTAGCCAACTGGATGTCCTTGGGCATGATTGTCACACGTTTAGCATGGATTGCGCACAGGTTGGTGTCTTCAAACAGACCGACAAGGTATGCCTCAGCAGCCTCCTGAAGAGCTAGAACAGCATGACTCTGGAAACGTAAATCAGTCTGCAACAAAAAAAAATCACAGCTTTTCATTCATTGTCCAAACAAATTCAATTCAAATAATACAATAATGTACAACTTAAAAGAGAAACGTGCCTTGAAGTCTTGAGCAATTTCACGAACAAGCCTCTGGAATGGCAGTTTCCTGATCAAGAGCTCAGTACTCTTCTGGTACTTGCGGATTTCACTACACAAACACAAACATTAATTATTCTGCAAACCAATTGGAAACTCAATAAAGACGCATTTTTTAAACAATCAAATACCGAAGGGCAACAGTTCCAGGGCGGTATCTGTGGGGCTTCTTCACTCCACCAGTAGTTGGAGCTGACTTACGAGCAGCCTGTGATCAATGTTTTAATACATATAAATAAATTGATATTCAATTATACATACAAGTACAGTTCGAGTTTTCAAATGAATGTCCTACTAATGAAAATGAACAGAAGATACCTTAGTAGCAAGTTGCTTCCTTGGGGCCTTTCCTCCAGTGGACTTGCGAGCAGTTTGCTTGGTACGTGCCATCTGCAGAAAGCAAAGACCAAAAATTTAAATCTCAAACCTAGAAAACATAGTAGTTAAGCAATAAATCAAAGGAATATAATTGGACAAGAAGACTAATTAAGAAACCAAAAGACAAAGATCCAAGCATAAGAAAATATTCAAAACTAAAAACAAAACCCTAATTATCTCCATATTAACTACAGCTTATCAATAACACTACGAATCAAAACGAAATATAATAACATAAATGTTTTTGATATAAACCGAGAACGAGGAAAAGGAATTAACTTTTTCTTAGTAATCCTAAAAAGATAAAACTTACCACCGGTTCTTCTTTGAATCTCTCTCCTTTCTCTTCTCTCTCTCTCTCTCTCTCTCTCTCTCTCTAAGAATGAGCGAATGGAAAGTTTGGAAAGATATGTGGTGGTTATATATTTATAGTATTTGAGGGTACTGGCGATAATAGAATCGGACGGTTAAAATTTACTATTCGTGTGCTTTCTGAGAACGGTATCGGACGGTTTCTAATTTCGTTAGTTGTGCTTTCTGGTAGCCAACGGACGGCTTAGATGTAAGTTAAGATAGTGAGTCGGATCGTGAGGCTTTGTTGTTATATTCTTATTGGTGGAAATGGTTTCGTTTTTTTCTGACAAGTTTGGCGGGGATTTAGAGATGCGCGTTGGTGACTTGTATAAATAGACATACGTAAATATATAAAATAAAAGACATTATAGATAAAAATTATTCACCATAAGCACATAGAAGATGGGCAAAATAAACAATTACTTATTTTATTTATTTAAAACTCCTGTAACAACAAATGAGTCATAAGTTCATCAAATGACTTGTAGCTCTCACACCAAAAGCTTTTTTCCAATAAAATCCTCTGTTGGGTGGGGGCTTATTCACTTGTATAAGACGAAAATTGAGTTTACAAATATTATTCCTCAAGGTAAGAATATGGTAATGAGAGAAATAGAAAAGGGGAATGGTATCAATTTTAGGGGGATATCTGCTTTTGCTTTATAAGCAATGCGAATTGTAAAAAGAAAAGCACAAGCACCAACATTTACAACTGGTCAACAAATTGTTGGATACTCTATTTTGAGTTTTACAGCACTTTTCTATTACATATAACTTTAATAAGAACCGAACCAAACCAATACAATGCTGCAAAAAATGAAAAAGACAAAATTACCTCAGCTGGCTACCCATTTTCTCTATTACAACTGTATAAACAAATTAGTGCTGTAACCACTCCGACACAGCTTATGCATTGTAGACACTACTATTACATCCATCAAGCCAGTGTCACTATGCACCAATAGTCTGTAGTATAAGAATTAACACATGAATTCTGCATATTAATTGAAGAAACAATCTGGTCTCATTTGCAGTTTGATGATGAACCCAACTCTTCCTTGTGTTGCCAGCCAAAGCCCCAGAGCATTAGAGATATGCTTACATGTCAAATTGGTAAAGTTCTGGGGATTTTTTCTCTCTTCAAAATATGACAGCAATCTCGTGAATAGAACTTGCATGTACAGCAATTAGCCAAACTATAAATCATCAAAGTGAAAAAAGTCAGCAACACAGAGTTTATCAGCAAGTTGGATAATAGCTGATTGCACCACTTCAGAGTTCGGAGCAACAGAATCAGGAAGCTCGGGTAGGCAAACAGGAACATGCTGATCACGAACTTCTCGGGGGCAAATCAAAGTAAGCACAGATTTGCAGAAGATAAATCTGTACAGAGGACATCAAAAAAGTATATCCTTGGTGATTATGCAGACTATTAAAGTACACAACTGTTGGGGGTAGAATTCAAGTTACATATTGATCAAGAATAACTACGTAACACCATTTATAGATTCTTATTACTCAGGTCTTGACAATTTAACTGCCAGCCTAAATATCCTTCCTGTGCAAGTTATGCATGCCAAATATTAGAATAAGAGATTAAAACACTCATAAGCATCACACTCCAAGAGTGTATTCTAACATATCATCAAACAATAGCAATCTCACAGATGGAACCCGGATCTAATCATTAAATTGCCATTGAGTATGATGAAAAGCCAATATAAGTTTCCAACTTGAAACGAGCTCCCCTAAGAACTGAGAGTGTTCATACATAATTCAACAAAGAGGATACGTCAGTCAACCAGTGAGGAGAAGTAGCACGCATAGACCCGTGACCCCCATGAAATACATGCCCATAAATATTACAATTGTTTCAATATCAGAACAATGTAATTAAAACTGAGGACATCTGGTGTTCTAACATATTTAATCTAATTGACTTCTAATAACAGAACTCAAATTTTGATGAACATAAGAATTGCATTCTTTGCATCAGCAAGATATGTATTGTAACCTCCTCTGCATAATTGCATACGACTATCTATTCTACATCCACTCTACTCAATTCAACGCCTTTTATCCCAAACTAGAGTGATGCACAAATGAGCCCCCTAAATTTACAACAATAATATTTTGGTGACTAAAGAATAATTACTAAAGATGAATACAAAATGATGTGGTTGGTTTCAATTATTGGGCCCACCCATGTATGGTGGATCATTTATTAATTATTCTATGAAAAATCATTTTGTAAGCTATTTTTTGTAAGAGTTCTTTGCTAGTGTAAGTGTAGTAATACTCAATTTACAATATGTATTGTACCTTGTTATCCAAAAGGACCAAAACTCAACGGGATGAAATGTATGACAAATTTTCCACATATTTTTGCATAATCATAAAACACTTGCTAATTCAACTTCTGTCAATTGTGACATCACCCAAAGAACTCTCTCAGCATCATAACAACTCCCGAACTCATAAATGTGAACATGTGAATGTGCTTTCGTAAAGAAGATAAATACCTAAGTATAAGCCTTCGTAGAAATGAATCTGATAAAACTTGAGCCCAAACCAGATCAAGGCTAGTTGATGTACATAGTATCACTTCCCAGTCTGAGAAGGCGGTGGAGATAATGCTATCAGCGTCACTGTAAACATCCTGGAACACAACCCGTGGATGGATGAAACTAAGTTGGCAAGAATGACTCTAAAGTTTTGAAGAAGTTAGTCAACATACCGCATTATCATCAGAAGAGACGATGCCAACCAATTGGCAGAATGCATTTAAAGGAGCAGTCAGAAAAAAGGTGAACTGACTTCCATTTTGCGTCACATCAGTACCAAATTTGCCTTTGAATGTTGACCTCAAAGGAGAAAGTAGTAAAGCAGCAGTTTCTCCCCTTTCTGCACCATGTAGAACCTGGAAAGCAACAATAATATAATCAACTTCACGGAAGATAAAGATATCCTTAAGGGGAATGTCACAGTTGAACTGATTACAACTATTTCTATTAAAGTTACAAGAATTCACCCCAAAATCTGTTTTAAAGCAACTTTTATAGAATTGTATTTAACGGTGAAGAGTGTTTATGTTGTGCCTAGGCACTTAGATAACACACCCATGTGAATTCAATCACAAGGTAAAATGTTTCCTCATCTTAAACCCAATTGAGATTGGATATACTCCCTCCGTTCCTAAAAGATTGTCGTTTTAGAAGAAAAAATTTATTCCAAAATGTTTGTCGTTTACAACTTTCGAGGAGAATAAATTATTTACTTTCCTATATTATCCCTATCTTCTCTCATTGTCCTAAGAAATTCATTTTCTTGTATTAATTGTTTTCAACTTCCCATAAAGGGGTAGTGATGGAATTTCAAATAAATTTTACTTGGTAAATGATACTTTCTTAATCCATGTGTCAAAACCTTAAACGACAATCTTTTAGGAACAGAGGTAGTATAATTTAGGACGAGGCTGTGCTAGTCACATGGTTCATTTTGTCTTAATAATGATTTTTTTTTTCCATACAGGAGTTGACATGTAGTACAGCTGGTGCTACATAGATTTGTCATTAAAAATTTAACGGACTTTACAATTATTTTTAATTTTTTGTAATAAAAAACTTGTTCAATAAGTTGACTGGAAAAGAATTGTGTTCAATTATGCAAATGTAAATTGGAACTCAATTTAGTAGGCAAATATATATTTATCCCAAATACTTTTACTGTAAAGAAAAAACAACATAATTAAATTTCATAAAAAAATGCAGAATGAACCAAACCAATGCAATGAGTATAGCAAAAGTTAGGACAAACCTGCCTTGAATGCATGGCTGTTATCACTATCAATAATCAAGAAAAGTGGTCTTCTGGTAAACGGAATTATATCATCAGGGTAGAGGTTATTTGAACCTGAAAAATCAAAACAAGCAGTTGTGACCAATATGCGCAACAGAATCTACTCTGCACAAACCCATTGACATATATACTAGTCACAGCAGCGAGACCATGCAGGTCCTACCTCCGTTCCTACTAGGACCAAACCATAAATACTTTTCAGAATGGTGACTTGAGTCTCCATTGCCATTAACATGATTTTCGGGCATTGAGATATCCTGTTTAGAGGAAGAAAGAGATACAGCATTGAGCTTTGAAGAATTTCTTGAACCTCCAGAGCTTTCAATATGAGAAACACTAGGGTGACAAGCCTTCCCTCATGGAGGATTCACCAGAGTAAGTATTCTACACATAAAGGTACAATTAGGTCATTTCTAACCACAATTAAACTACACAAGTAACCTGATGCTGAAATGTATATTAGCATAACACTATCCAGAGGGAGCTCCTCAACAACTGTAGCGAGAACCTGGCCACACGTAAATGATAAAGCATAACATGAGCAAATTAGATATCTATAAAAGAAAGGACAGAAGTGTCTAAAAGTATCTAAGAAAACTATCCATCCTACTTACAATACAGCATTAATTGGTTGAAACATACAATTAAAAAAATATTATAATAATTAAAAATAACATAGTCCCTTTTTCTTCTTCTTTGATAAGTGAAAAAACATATACACGCAATGAGCTCTAGCTCTAGTGGTACCCCTCTCATCCTCTAACGGGAAGGTGCAAGGATCAAATTCCTTCAGCGACTCGATGAAGAAGTTACTATCTTGTTGAAGATATCTCTAATAGCCTATAAAGGCCAACTCTTGTAGGTTGAGGTCAATTTTTATGTCCTCTCACTCGCCTTAATAATAATCAATTTTTAAGAAACAAACAAACATACACATGTCAAATAATACTAGTCCTTTTAACATACATCTGCATTTTCATGAATAACCAAAAAGATAAAAGGTAGGCAGCGGCAAAATTATTTTCTTCCTTCTCTCCACTTTTCTGATAAATAAGCAGAATAATCCAAATTCAGAGAAGGAAGTAAGAACAGCTTTGCAAATGCATGCTTCATGAAGTTTTATTCAGGCTTTTCGCTGGGGACAATTTTGAACTCTAGTAACCAAGAGAACTCTAATGTCTGTATCACTATATGTGACCAACTTTTACCAGGGAGCCTTTAAATGTAACAAATATTACCACCTATATGTAGAAGTAAGGAATTACATAATGACCCCTTCTCATAATTCTTTAATAACAAGCAGCAATTGGACAAGGCCCTGAAACAAAAAAAGATATATACACACACACATACATATATCTAACATTGTTTGGTTCGTAACACTCACAGCTATTAATTGTGTCACAGATGGTCGATAGAGAACAGCCTTCCTTGGATTTGGAGGCAAAGTGGGATCTGTCATATCCGCCAACAAATTTATATCAATTAGACCGGAAGTACCAGACTGATCAGCCCTGGCACCATTCACCCGTGATTCAACTGGTATTTTTTGATAAAAAGACCCACTTGGTTCCCATTCCAAACATTGCAACATTCTAAAAGCATCCAAAGTGAGTTCTGCATATTTAACCTGAAACACCGATACATGAGTAGGCCAAAGAGATTATACTGGGAGCTAGTGTTGAAATGCAAAACAAATAATATTATAGCAAATAATATTATAGTAACAGCCTGTCTTGTAAACATGCAACACCAATTACCTCATTTCGGTGGTAGCTTGTCACCAATGCATCTCGAAATCTTAGAACCTTCTTTGCATGGAAACGTGCCACATATGGAAGAGAAGCTGGATAAGAATCAAACATAGCACAGTATCGCAAAGGTCTAATGTTCATAAAGGTTGTATCAGCTTTCATAAATCGGATAATTTCTTGCACCACCTGCTTCCACTCTTTGAAGTTGGTTTCCTAGAAGAAAGAATCTTATATTAAAAATTACGAAGTACATTTGGATGAAATTTTTTTAAACTAAACAGTTTTCATATAAGCAGGAAAAGATTAACAAGCAGAAGTATGATTAGAATGTCTTTAATTAACTAACCAAAAATCTCAACCACAATACTTCATATTTTGAAGAGAGGGGAGAGGGGGTATTGGTGTGGTGGGGTGGGGTGGGGTGAGGGGGCTCTTATGTTAAGCAATTAAAAGAACTTAAAAAATGACAGCACACATGTGAACACAGTGGTTGTTTGTGACTTGTGTAAATAAGACAACGCGATCTTACTACTCAATGCACAGCCAAACCATCATCACCTCATATAGTCCAAAAGGCAGTTGCATTGAGAAACATAATTTCAGCTTATTTTAGATATGACTTTCAAACAAAGCTCCCCTATCAGCCAACAGTTTGCTTTGCTAGGACAACAGAATATTTCTTTACAAGATGCTTAAGACCGGCCAAATTTTAGATCATTGTCGAACTTAATACCGAAGTTTGAATCTTATCCCTTCCCTTCATAAATAATAAGTTGAAACTAGAAATCGTTCAGAAAAGGGACATTATTATATATATTATGTTGCTTCATAAAAGGCATTTCATTACATTTTAAAATACACAGCACTCGATCACACAATAAAGGCTGGCAGTTTACTCATCAAATATCATTTTTAGCACTGTTGCTTAACTTAAAAACATTGAAACTTTTATTTCGTTTGCCTTTACTTTCTGGTTTCTACATAGAATTAAACAGTGTAGAGGTGCCCCAACTTCTCAATTTTGCACAAACAGATAGATATTCCCAATGGTTTCCACAGCAAGATATGATGCATACTTACAATATGCCAAAAAGTATCAAAACTCGTATATTAAATGCATCAGATATACTTAATATTCACCACCAGACAGATAAAACTGTGAATACTTGACAGGTAGGAGGAGCAATGCATATTGTTTTGCGCTTTTTTGTTTTTTCTTTTCTTTTTTTTTTTTTTTTTGGGGGGGATGTGGAAACAGTTGTGAAAAGCTCAAATTCTGAAAGTTCCAAAGGAAATAAAAAAGTATTATATCTGGTTTGTGTGAACCTGCCACAATTATAATAGTTTCATGAATTAATCAAGTAATCTGGAGGTGGGGGCACTTTTTTTTGTTTTTTTGTATTTTTTTGGGGTTGGGGACTGCTCACACTGCGATTAACACAATAAGCTGGAGAAAGAAAATTCACCTAAAATGGACATAATGATGAAGTGACAGTAAATATTTCACATCTATGATCTTCAAATTCTGCTTTTCCCTTCTTCTCCTTTAAGCCTAAAGGCAATGATGGGGTACCTATATCATCCCTACCCCGCCCCTTCCCAAGAAAAATATTATAAAGTACAAAAGCAATACATAAAATAAGAAGAGAGATGGACGTCAAGCTTAGCTTAAGGTGGTAAATTCTTAATTTCTTATGGAAGACTAAAGCCATGCAAATAAAGTGAAAAGGTACCAGATAATTCCTTTTTAATATTTAAGTCATTAAGGGGGTGTTTGATAAAAATTTTGAATCAAATCAATCAATCAATCAATGAATCAAATCTGAATCAATCAATCAATCTGAGTGACTTGAATCTGAATGAAAAAAGTTGTTTGATAATTGACATGTGTGAAACATCTGAATAACAGAATTTTACTATTTTATCCCTGTAAACTAATTACGATGAGTTTCACTATACAAAAAGAATTCAATTGTATTTTATACTTACAATAAATTAAAAAAAGAATAGAAGAAAAGAAAAAGATGAATAAAAACAAAATATTGGACATGAAAATAAATTCAATTTAATATATATTAAACATAAACCATGATCTCAATTTTTTATAATAATATAAAATAACACAATGTAATATATCCAAACAAATTGATAGAGGAAAACAAATCAGAACGATCTCTCTCTTCATCCATGGAAGCTCAACCTCGAAAACTTCACGGAAGCAGATCAACTCAACCATGGAAGCAAACACTATCACGATCTCTCTCTTCATCCACCATCATCAAATCAACCATGGAAGCAACCCTCTTTCACAATCCCCTTCTCCAAATCCACAGAATCTCAAACACTATCTCTCAAAACCCACTTCAAAAACACCACCTCCATTTCCATCAGATCTACCAAAAAGTTGGGATTTTGTTTCAATCACGATCTTGTTGTGGGTAGAGAGAGTATTCGAACAAATCAGATTTTGCTGTTGGAATTTTATTTCAATCACGATCTTGTTGTGGGTTTGGGGCAACATCGATAAAATTCATTCAGATGATCGGGTTTGTCTATTCAAATTTAAAAATTGTAGCTTATTCGGTCAGAAGAGATTGAACCATTCAGATCTTTAAAAATGATAATCAAACAATCTGAATGGCTGAATAGCCCAGATTCAGAGCCATTCAGCCTTATTCAGACCCAAACAAACAGGGCCCAAGTCACTACAAAATTCAATTGAACTAAGGCTTTACCTTTGAAGTTTATTAGTTTAATCGGTTATCACAAACTACAATGTCACCTTAAGCACTCCCCCAGATAATATTCGATTCACTTACTTTATAATCATACTGTAAATAAGCTCTGTTTTAATAATATAATCACAATACAAAAGCCAATTCTTAATTATGACATTGTCCTCATTACAGATGAAAAGTGCATCATAGAATCAGAATCACCTATGCTATGTTAAAATTACATTAATTAATAAACAAAAAATACTGTCAGACACACCTGTCGGTACCTTACATTCCTATATCTCATCAAACTAACTATCTGTCTATCTCCCTATATCAAAAATTTAGTGTACATGTAAATTGAAATATCATTAGCTTCCACATCTCAGAATGCCACTCAACATGAAAACTGCCCTCTGTTTGCTAATAAATTAAATCAAACTCTCCAACTAGTCACAAATTAGTAGCACAAGTGTCTCATTAATAAAAAGTCAAATATGGAAAGGAAGAAACAAATTGTTTGCTATCAGTTCAATCTCAGGTAGAAATATAAAGTTCTAGCCGAAAGCTAATAAATTGGTCTAAACATCAAACTCAAAATGGAAAAAGGTGGTCTTACTATCAATTAAACACACAAATTTCCCACCACGACAGACAAACAGCTAAAACTGAAAATAATAATATTTAAACAGAAATATATTAATCAACAAAAGTATTAACAAACTCCAATCAAAAACAATTAGGATCAAAGCCTCGAATTTATAAATGCAAGATGTAATCACATCTAATAAGCAGGAATGCTACACTAACGAGAGAGTAGAGAAATCGTACCCGAAAATTGGCTTTGCTATCATCCACAAGGGCCTTAAATCGATCCGCAAGGATTTTCACCATCTCCCACCGGTTCAAAATCAACGAAACCAGCAAAAATCTCGCGTAAAACCTCAATTCCTTAAACCTTAGTCCTCTATCCTTCACCAAACCTTCAAAATAACCTCTATTCAAGATGGCTTCATAAAATATGTACGATTCGAGCAAAAACCTAGCTTCGCTTGTCCTCATGTACTGGTTGAAGTAGAGCTGGCCAATCCGAGACGCGATCTCGCCGATTTCCCATCGCTGAAGGCCTGAATCGACCAGCTTCGCTCGATTCTCTTGCTGGTACTTCCATAGCCTCATGTAAGACTTGAATACTTTGTGAAAGTAGTGATTGTTCGGTCCCCGTCCGTACACCGGAACGTCGCGAACTCTGGCGAATTTCCTGTCGGCGCTCTCAACGAGAGCTCGGAAAGTCTTCGCCACGACGTTGTCCGCCATGCTGAAGAACGATTCCTTATCGGAGCATTTCCTCTTCTAGCTCGCCGGAAATATTTTGTATGTGTGTATATAGAGACTAGAGAGAGGGGGCTGGGCAGAGAGAAAGAGAGAGGTTAGACTTTTTGATAGTCAGCTAGTGAATTTGGGAATTAATGGTGGAGGATCAAAATATTCCTTATTTGACAAAAATAAAATAAAATAAAAATTGTTTTGCTGATTCACGGTGGGCCGGTGGCGGCGTTAAAGAGTTAAAGAATACTGTAGAGGCTTTAGTGTGTGTTTTGTATGTGTGTGAGAGAGAGGAATGGAATGGCCGAATGGGACATGAAAGTTGGATGGAATGAGCTGTGCAACTGGTGGTACGAATGTCAGAAATTAGTTGTACCAGTGTGCTTCCAGGGTGTACCGTCTGCCTTTTTCTTAATTGTTTTTTTTTTACTACTCAAACATGTTTACTTACTAGTTTTTTTTCTCAAACGGTCCAAAATAATTAAAAAATTTATAATAGAAAGAAGAGAAATAATATAAACAAGGATTACACATTGATATGATTATTAATCTTAAGTATTTAATTTATTTTTAAATTTGAATTTAAGACTATTAATTCATAAATTATAAAATAAATATTTAATATCATGTTCAACTATTATAATATCATTACGAGAGATTAAAATTTTATAAAAAAATTAACCTTTATGTTTTCAAATATGATTAGCGTATCCTTAATGTATAATTGATTAAATGTTGTTTGATCTACCATTTTGGATTCAATTCGAACGTACTGCTATGGTGATATAGTTAATGCTCCAAGTAGTGTTCATGTATTTATTTTTAAGACGGTAAAATAAGCAAATAGTTTGGGTTCAATTAGTACTCGTTCGATTAAAAGTTCGATTCGACTCGAAATATAAATAAGTCGATATAAGATATAAACAAAAAAAATTAAATTTCACAAATTATCTTACTATTGCTATTACAATGGTTTCAACCTTTGATTAATAAATAAATAAATACAAACCACATACACTTGTCTAGTATAATTAATAATATAATATTTTATGAACAATTTTATTCTTTATAAAAAAATAGCTTATTAATCATACTTTTTCTAGCAAAGTTTGTAAACATTTTCATAGCAATTGTAAATTAATTTGTAAAATTTAAAAATACATTTCATAATCATTTTATATAAAATGAATAAAAAAAAATATGTTATTTAAAAATAAATCGGTATTTTGCACAGGACACTTAGCTAGTCTATATAAATATATAATAATACAAAACTATTTTTTTTAATTGGTCTTTGGTCTCACTTTCATATAAAAAAGAACCATGTAAAAATATAAAAAAACACATGTGAATATAATACTCACCTTTAATAAATGTGGGAGGAGTTTAGTTGACAATGTCGGGTAAATGTATAAATGAATCGAGTCGAACCAAGTATTGAGTTATTCAGATTTTGTTTAAAAAATTTATCGAGTATAAAATAAGACTTGATCGAGACTCGTTCAGTTACCAAGTCGAGCACGATCTCGAATCGAGTTCAAGCAGTTTGAACTTTTCGAATGAATATGATTCGAGTATAAATATAAAATTATAATTTGAGAAAGTTCGAGTAATTAATTATCAAATTTTAAAATTTATTTATATTTAAATCATTTATATTTCGAATCGAATTTTTAATCGAACTAATACGAATCGAATTCGAACTATTTACTTATTATTTGAATGTACTTTTTCACACCTTAAATAAGTTATTTGGTACGGGTTTACCTTAATTCAACTTCCCACATTCCACATTTCTCTCCCAATAATTTTATTTTGAAAAAATTATGTATACAACAAATGTGTGCCACGGGTACTAGTTGATATTTGTGCACCTAATCATCTGGTTATTAGGTTTTAACGACTGAAATTAATTCACGTCTGTCACTAATAATAATGAATGACGCTGAAAATAATATCGGACAAGAATTAATCTTGATCATTAGTTCTTATATTGAACAATAGAGAGATGATTTATACCTATTTTTTATTCATAACAAATATGAGTATATGTTATAAAAAAACAGAATGCAAAATAAATCCGGTTAAGATGGTCACCCAATATGGTCCCTCCCCCGGCCCCAAACAAAATTTGGTCCCAGGGATGTCACACATAATAATATGATGACAAATTTAATGGATATAACAAAATTTGGTCCCAGGGATGTCGTGCAAAATGAAGTGATGACAATGTTAATGAATATTGCGATAAGGAAAACGATTGATTTTATTTTTTCCCCTGTTTCTTTTGACAATTTTAACAGCTATTGCTTTGATGAATAAATCGTTGTGTTTATAATTAAATATATAAAAAATTAATTGTACGGGCGAAATGAACGTGACAAGATAAAAGGGTTTATAAATTTTGAGTTGATTTAGTGATATGAAAGTCAAGATCATAATGTTTAAAAAATAAGCTTAAAATATTTATAAATTCATTCGATCTGGTTAGATGAAGCTTCGGCTTTCAATCGATTGATTAATCTAATTAATGGGACATGAGATTTTAAAAGTGATCTCTCATTCTGCGTATTGTATTAGTTAATTGATCAATTTACCATAAAGATAATAACGGAATCCATATTTATGAATTTATTAAGAGGAAAATACAGAATACATTTTTTGTTTAAAAGAACAAGAGATATAAGTGAACAAAGACAGGCACATGGGTGTAGGAGTGTAGGTATTTTAAGGAATTAAAAAAATGAAGGGCCTCCATCAATGCAATCATAGTTTCAAGAGGCAAGCAAATCTATTGTAAAATGTCCACGCACTACCTGTCTGTATGAAAGAATAAAAACCACCATAAATTTATTTTTATTTCTTTATCTATAGAATAAATTATTACTGTTGGTCTAGTGGTAAGTGGGTTGCATATATAACACATGATTTACTGTCAAGAAACTAGGGCCCTTGAAAGAAATGTTACGATTAACCAGTTTTGGTTTAGATGGTCAAAAAGTCAAAATCCTTTTTTTCTTTTATAGCCTCATAGGATTCTTTTTAATCAATAAAACAAGTATATATTGGAATTGCATGCTTGGAAATACTCTTTTCTACTCCTGCTGGCACTTGAGAAGCATGAAACTGTTGTTTTCTTTCAATCAAGTATATATATATATATATATATATATATATATATTGTTATTTTGATGTTTCATCTGATCATGCATGCTGCTAAATCCAAACACTCCCCTTCGGGCCCTTTCATTCACATAATTTTTTACACCCACTTTGTCCATATAATATATATAGTACAGTAAGTCCTTTACAATGTGTGATTCTTTCTTCTATGTTCTATGTTCTATGTTCTATGTTCTATGTTCTATGTTCTATGTTCATACAATTAATTAGCTGGGGGTATCTACTTTTTAATGGACATAATATTGGATGGTAACCATGCATGGACTCTTCGTAAACTAGTGATTAATGCATGGACTCTTCGTAAACTAGTGATTCTATGTAAGTTACAAATTGTAACATATATTAGAGAGCTAGGGAAGAACACATATAATTTGTTAGGTTTTTAAATTGGATAAACCATATACATGAGTTAAAATATTTGATAAAGTTCTTTGAACTTCATCCCTTTTCCACTCAAAAAGATAGTTATTAAAAGCTACTACTAATACACAGGGGGATCCAGGATTTGTTCCCAGTAGGAGCGATTTTTTTAGGCTGAAAACTGAGCTCAAGGTTAGTGAAGTTAGAGAACGAGAGTTTGAATACATTATACACCGTGTAGTAATAGTTTAAGTTTTTTTTACCTCGTCTAAGTTTAACTTTTTTATAAATCTGACCCCTATAAGTTTATTAAATTTTATTTTTGCCCCAATCCCTATACCTAATTTAAATTCTTTATACACAAAAAAATCTAACCCATATTACGATTGAAGATTATAGTGTGATGAGTTAGAGTCGCTATTTTCATGGTAGGTTAGTTGGGGTTTAACCCAACAATTTTGGTTAAGAGTAAATGTAGCTATAAGTACATTCACCCTACTCCTAACTTTCTGATACGCAAGTCTAAATATGGTTTTGGCAAAATATTAATAGTAGATTTGTCTGTTTTTTCTATTTTATTTGGTTCTTCTCTCCAAATCTCTCACACATTTCTCTAGTGTGATTGTGTGATGATCCTCATGTATAGTGTCAATAGTGATATTACCATTTCATTAATTTACCTACTTGTGTTTGATATTAGACCAAGTGGACCAAATAAAGGAGTGAAAAGTAAAAGGAAAGAGGATATTACTTAACCTTGTTTGATAGAGAATGGAAAATAGCAGGATGATGCCTTCTACCTTACTCCCACATCTATTTAATAAAATACAAATAATCTTGAATTTCTCGTTCACTTAATAAATTATCTGAGCCGTTTAAAATTTTAGATAAATTCCACAGTCTATACAGTGTGGAGGTACAGGACACATCTAGTAATATAATATACCTATTATATGTCTAAATTATGTAGAATATAATATAAAATTTAAAATATTAGATAAAAAGATTATATAAAAAAGATTTATCCTAAAAGTTGGAAGGCATTTTTCCTTCAACACTGACCATGAAATGGGTTTTACTCGATTTTCCTGGCCTACAATGCTGACTTTGTTGTATTTGAGTTAACCGGTAGTTGTTGGATGTCGGTTGTTAATTTCTGTTGTGTACACTCAAAGAGTCAAATGTATCAAATAAAATTATCTTATTTATCAATATGAACATTGCTATGGCAGAAAATATATAAAGATAAAGTTCCCATATATGTCTTTACTCTTAAACAAATGGCTTTATCACTTTTTCAATTTTCAATACAAGTCCTTTTCTTGTGCTTTATTAGGTAAAAATATTTGTCTACTTGCTCATCTTGAAGATTGGACATGTTGTTAGTCTCATGCCATTTGACAAATCATGGTTTTAAAATTTGGACTCGACCGTCGATTAAAACTATAAAAATCGGAACCGATTTACACTCCGATCTAATTTGTACTATTTAATTAGTTTTGATCAAAAATCAGTTGATCACCGGTCGAACCGATGGTTCCACCAATAAAAGTGATTCGACCATTGGTTTGACCAATTATCCATCCACTCGACTCGATACCTTTTTCGATTTAATGATCAGTTCGGGTTTGAAAGCTATGGGAGAAAAAATTATGTCTATAAAAACAAAGCCTTTGAATTCAATTATATTAATTTTTTTGTTATATCTAAATGAATTTTTTTGATGTTCTTAATAATAAAAGGATAAATTAATTTTTGAATTAAGATGTGGGTCTGATCAGCTAATAAATGCATTGACAAAACAATGTCATTGGGCTCCATGCAATCATTTTAGTAGCAAAAACTTTCAAGGCCTGATCATTTATGGTTTTTTTGGATACTATGAGAAAATCAATCTAGCCATTTCAAATTTTGAGTAGCTTTTTGAAAAGGAACTAAAGACGAGGGCCATTGATGTAAAAAAAAAACTAGTGGCCAATAGAGGACATAAAGTTATTTCTCAGTCGCATTGAGAATCTTCTAAAGCCTTTCCATTTAGAGGAAGCCAAAAGCTAATGAAGTAAAAGGGTGATAAAATAGAGGGAAATGAAGCTTCAAACTTTGACAGTTTGTGTGTGTGGTGTGATTAAGAGTATAAATTGTGACGTCAAAAATTAGGTATCATCATCCATCTCTTGGCCACTTATACGTAGTGTAATTTAAATACAATATACTAACATAACATGTCATAGTATAAATCTGACGTAAATCGTGAGTTTAAATACAAATATCGTCTACTAGATATTATACAAACTCAATAAGGAGTCCTCATTACAATTATTATCACACTATTTCACGAATAGTGAGGACTACTAATGCTATCTTCGGGACCATCATTCGCTTCTCGGACTCGTCCCAAATTTATATTCTCATTTCAAGAAGAGAACGGTGAAAGAAAGGGTGAGCTCAACTAAATTTCAAAGAAGAAATATTATGACTAAGATAATGCGAATAAATTATCAATAGTCTTCAACAATGTTAAACCGATAAAATACAATGAGACAACCAGTTTAAGCTGCGGTGAATATATCTGATCCATTAAAAGAGTCAGTAGAAAATAAAATCTACTATCTTTTAGGTTTTAAAGGTTTTTCATCATTTGTTATAGTTTGAGACTCGACTTTAATAAATATTCCACATCATCGAATCACCCCTACACTACTGGCCAGGATATTCTTTAGTATCCGACCACAATTATTCATGCACTACGGGCCAAGAATATTTGTGTATTCATTAATAATCGTGATCATACCAACAATCGTCCATCAATGCACTACTACTAATCGAGGATTTTTACCACATCATTTGTAACATTACGGTCGTGATTACAATAGAATAGTCTCTCGGTCATAATCATACCAAGTCCATCTATGCACTACTGAACCATTGATGACTTTAAAAAATATAAACATGAGGATGATGACAAGGATATAAGAATTCAATAAAACAAGTTCAAGAATTATTTTATCCAGAATTATTAACGTCCAAAATTATCAACATGATCTTTGTTTAGTAGAGTAAAATTCAAGAATGATCGGAAGAATATTTTCATGAAAGAATCTTTGGATGAAACGCGAAATATCGAGGATATTCCACTAATTTCATGGAGTATAGAAGTCAAAGTTTTAACTTATTTGGGTATAATAAAGAATGGAATAACAAAAGAAATCACCATGCATGCGATAGAATACGATGAAAGTTATTCAATGAATAATAAATAACGGATCCGTGTCGGTGAAATTCACACAAGCGGGATGTTCCAATGAGAATAATAAAGATGGAACCGGATCCGGTTGTAAAACACATGAGATAGGATATTCCAACGAGAATGATAAAGATTTTAACCCGAGTCCTGTAAAACACACGTATACGATGATGTTCCAATGTAATAATAAAGATTTTAACCAGTCCTGTAAAACACACGCATGTGGATGTTCCAACAAAATAATAAAAAAGCGGAACCAGTCCTGTAAAACACACAGACGGGATGTTCCAATGAGAATAATAGAAGAATGTCACCAAGTATAGGGTAAACCACGTATACAAAGTTATTCCAATGAATAATAAGCGATGGAATAACAACAATTCTCTTCATGAATAAGAAAGAATAACACCCTTACATTTGGTAGGAGATTGAATCTTTGCGGCGGTGTAGTAACAAAATACTCTTCTTCTTTCTCTTATTCTCTCTATACTTTCTCTCTCTATATAAGCTTGAATGAATTAAGTGAAAAATAATGAAGCCTGAGCCTCTATTTATAGAAGATTTCTAAACTTAGCTTTTCTTAGTGTGAAAAGCCAAGTGGCTTGACGACTAATGATGTGAAAAGAAAAGTGGTTTGGCGCTTTTGTAATGTGAAACGACAAGTGGTGGTTCGATCACTGTAATGTGAAGCGACAAGTGGTTCGACGTCGATAAAGGTAATTACTATTAACGAAGGTAAATACTATTGTGAAGGTAAATACTATTCATAAGGGTAATTACTATTGGCGAAGGTAATTCTATCGTTGTAAAAATACTATTTACAAGGGGTAATTACTATTGATGAAGGTAATTACTATTGACGAAGGTAAATACTATTGACGAAGAGACTCTTAGATGATGATATATGAGCCCCCATAAAATAATCAAACTTACCACAAATCATTTTTTTCATCAACACATATTTAATCTTTCAACAATTATTAATCATTTATAACTTGTCGTCTCAATTATTGATTTAATACTATAACATATTATACGAGATGATCTTTGTGACAATAATTGAATCAATAATATAAGAGATATGATCGCGGCAATTCTTGTAGCGATAATTGAGCATAAATGAGTGACTTCTCACGTAAGCATCGATAATCAATCTGAGTGTCTTCTTATGCGACCACGCGTATTCTTTATACTTTTACCACCGGGTAGTTCAACGGTTTTAACGGTAACACCTCCGTAGTTATTTTTATAAAATATTTTTGTCGTTTTCTCAATCCGATAATAATTACATTATGGGGGTCCACCAATGATTGAGCCATTATCTGAATATTCCTAACAAAAAGAATATTCCCACCAAACGAATATTTTATAACAACTTGCATACTTTCAAGAAATTTATAAATATTACCCACAACTATAACATTATATCAAATTTATTCCATAATATTCAAAATAATATTTATAGAAAAATTCATCTTTATTTATAAAAGCTTGAGGTCTTACAACCTCCCTAACATGAAATTTAGCCCTCGAAATTAGAATGCGTACTGGTATGTCGAAGAGGTAAGGATACCTTGATTTCATTTGATTCTAACTCCCAGTCATTTCCTCAACATCGTGGTTCCTCCACAAAACTTTGACTTGAGGTATAACCTTGGAGCGTAGAATATGTTCCTTCTTATCAAAATTTGAACAGGAACCTCTTAATACGTCAAATCTTCCGCTATTTAGTTCCGGTCCTAACTCAATAATATGGTTCGGGTCTTTCACATATTTACGTAACATAGATATGTGAAAACGTTATGAACACGAGACATATTTGGCGGTGAAAGCGAGTCTATAGGCCACGCCCCTACTCGATCGAGGATTAAAATGGGCCAGATGAATCGAGGATTAAGTTTTCCTCTCTTTCCAAATCTTGTAACTCCTTTCCATGGAACAACTCTTAACAACACACGATGATCTCCTATATCGAATTCCACGTCCTTTCGATGAAGATCGAAGATAACTCTTTTATCGATTTTGTGAGGTTTTTATACGTTGTCGGATCATTTGAATCTTTTAAAGTAGTCATACGTACCAACTCCGGTCCCAACAACGTTGCTTCACCCACCTCATCCCAAAGATCTTTGGAGAACGACACTTTCTTCCATACAACGCTCTTGAATGGAGCCATGTCGATACTTAACGATAAGCTGTTGTTGTAGGAAAACTCCACCAATGGTAAGAACTTGTCCCAACTCCTTGAAATCAAGGACACGAGTCTTAATAGATCTTGAGAGTTTGAATAGTCCTCTCCGATTGTCCGTCCGTCGAGGATGATATCTTAAATGCTAAATCGTGAAGTCTGTGCCCATAGCTTTTTGCAAACTAACCCAAAATCGTGAAGTGAATCTTGGGTCTCGATCGAAACTATGGATACCGGCATACCATGCGATCTTACAATCTCGTTTATGTACATACGAGCAAGGCGTTCAAGTGTATAAGTTTCTGATTATCGGTAAGAAATGAGCGGACTTGGTCAATCTATCAACAATGACCCAAATCGCATCAATGCCTTGAGAAACCTTAGGAAGGCCGAGTATGAAATCCATGGTAATGTGCTCCCACTTCCATTCTGGAATTTCAAGTGGTTCTGATGGACCTTTTGGTACTTGATGCTCCGCTTTAACTTCGTTGACAAGTTAGACACCTTGAGATAAACAGTATTATCTCTCTCTTCGTATTGCTCCACCAAAATGTATGGCGAATATCATGATACATTTTGGTACTCTGAGATGGATTGCAAATGGTGTGTTGTGCGCCTCCATCATGATATTATACTTTAAATCGGGGTCGTTAGGAACACAAAGTCCAGGAGTTGACTTTCAGTATTCCTTCTTCATCGATTCTTGCTTAGGTATAGCACCTTCTTGCACTTTCTTCCTCATACGCATCGACTCCAGTGCGTAGCTTGGCGAACTTTAACTTTATCGATTAAAGTCGGTTCTACTCGTATACTCGCTATCATCACATGCGTCCACAGGTCTTTAACTCTATCTCCATCCTTTGCAAGTCACACAAAATGGGCCTTTGCGTTGACAATATCGCACTCGTACTTGCATATGATTTTCTACTCGATCGTCGCCGGCTACCACGTTCGTTTTCCAAGATGGTATTGGATGGTATGATCATAATCTTTCAACAGTTCAAGCCAGCGTCGTTGTCGCGTGTTGAGTTCCTTTTGAGTGAAGAAATATTTGAGGCTTTTTATGATCCGTAAAGATCTCCACTTTCTCCCCATACAAGTAATGCCTCCAAATTTTAAGTGCAAAGACAACAACATTGCCAACTCTAGATCATGAGTAGGATAATTCCTCTCATATTCTTTGAGTTGTTCATGAGGCATAAACTATAACTTTTCCATGTTGCATAAGAACACATCCCACCCTTTGCTCAAGCATCAATGTAGATGACAAATCCCTCAAGAGCGATGGTATTGTTAGCCGAGCAGTCTTTGAAATAAGTCTCCTCTTGAGTTCTTGAAAACTCTTCTCACATTCTTCGCTCCATAGAACTTTGTATCTTTCCGAGTCAATTTGAGTCGATGGAGTAGCGATTCGAGAAAATCCTTCCACGAATCTCCGATAATAACCAATTAAGCAAGAAAGCTACGTCTTGATTCATTTGATTTAGGTTGTTCCCGACTTTGAATAGCTTGATCTTTCTTTGGGTCAGCAGATATTCCATGACTTGATACCACGTGCCCAAGGAATGCTACTTCTTCACGAAGAACTCGCATTTCTTGAACTTGGCATAAAGCTTATATTCACGAAGCTTTTGGAGTGTCGACCTCAAGTGTTGCTTTCATGATCTTCACGGCTTTTGGAATAAATAAGGATGTCATCAATAAAGGCGACCACAAAGTGATCTAAATATTCCTTGAATACTCGGTTCATCATATCCATGAAGGCGGCGATGAGCATTAGTCAATCCAAAGGACATGACTAGGAATTTATAATGCCCGTCTGCAAGGTTAAAGCCGTCTTTGGAATGTCGTGGTTCTAATCTTCAATTGGTGATATCCTAACGAAGATCGATCTTTGAAAAGAATTTGGCTCCTTGCAACCGGGTCAAACAGGTCATCAATACGTGGCAATGGATACCTATTTTTGATGGTGACATGATTCAACTCCAGATAATCAATACAAAGTCGCATACTCCCATCTTTCTTCTTCACGAATAGAAACAGAGCACCCCGAGGAAAGTACTAGGGCGAATAAAGCCATGTCAACAATTCCTGCGGTTGGGTCTTTAACTCCTGAAGTTCATAAGAGTCATTCGATATGGGGCTTTGGAAATAGGTTTTGTCTGGGGTTCAAGGTCGATACAAAATTTAATTTCACGCCTGGGGTAGGCGAGAAAGTTCTTGAGAATCGTCGGAAATTTATTAACAATAGGAATATCGTTTAAAAGCGGCGTATTTTATTTAAATTTGTGACATGAGCTAAGAAAGCTTGACATCCGTTTTTCAATAAGCGAATAGCTTTATGGCTTGAGATGGCCGTGATTGATTTTAATGGTTTGGTCGTTTGAATTAAGCATAATAGGTTGATTAGGAATATGAAAGCTAACAACCTTACGAAAATAATCAATTTTTGCATGATAAGTAGTTAACCAATCAATCCACAGAATCACGTCAAATGCAAGTATTTTTAATGAAATAAGATCGACGAGTAATGTGAGGTACCGATTTGAACCAAACAAGACTTATAAGCGATTGGATGTAATGAAGGTTTCTCCCAACGGAGTTTCCACAGATATAAGTCAAAGTCTAATTTCTCCTGGTCAAATTTAATCGATGGCGCAAGTAGGAGAAATAAAAGAATGGGTAGAACCCGTATCAAATAAAGTATAGACTTCATTAGAGTTTATGATAAGCTTACCCGTGATGACCTCATTCGGATTCCTTGCTCTTTGGGAGGTCACAACAAACGCTTCCTCTTACTTCTCTGGGTTTTGAATTTTACGGGATGGCCTTTGGTGCCTCCATCCTAGTGAATTTGTCTTGATGGCAACAAAAATCAAGCTAAGTGACCTTCTCTTCCACAATTATAACATGCTTTGACTGGCATGGCGCAGCTTTTGGATGATGTGTCCTCTCTCCGCATTTGAAGCATATGATAGGTGGTCTTTCTCCTTCCTTAACAATGGGTGTTGGTCTTTGACGTTTTCCACCATTGTTGAATCTCCGCTTTCTTGAAATGTCCATTCTTATTGTTTTGGCCCCGATTACCACCAAGTGGTTACCATATCCGCCCGTTGATTCCCTCACGCTTGTTGTCACCGCTTCAGATGACTACTCTCATTTGGTATTATAATTTTGCCGGTACCGCTCTCTTTTTAGTTGTTGACTCATTATCGCGTTCCACTAATCGAGCCCTATTTACAACATCCGAATACAAACACGGTTTATGAGAAATAAGATGTTGGCGTATCTCCGACTTCAAACCTCTTAAAACATTCGCGTCATTCTCTCTTCATTATATGCACCAGTGGGGACGAAACCGTGATAACTCCGCAAATTTTGCCTCGTATTGCGACACGGTCATATTGTTTTGTTCCAACTTGATAAATTCCACCTCCTTCATGTGGCGAATACTTTCGGAAAGTATTTGTCATTGAATGCGACTCTGGAACTTCTCCCAAGATATCTTGATCTGATGAGGTTGAGTCGTTTCTGGATTCCCACCATGAATCCGCCTCTCCGCCATGACATAAAAGGCGTGAAAGGAACCTTTTGCTCCTCGGAGCATCCCAAGACATCAAATATCTTGTAATCTGCTTTATCCATGCTTCCGCCGAAGTGGTTTTGGCTTCTCCCTTAAACTCCGGTGGTCCCACTTGAATTGTTTAAGCGGTGACCGCCGAGAGTTTTCCGTGTTTCCACCTACGTTTTGGGCGAGAGTCGTTCTCTTCATTGTTGTATAAATTGCATAAAGCCTCTGAACATTTGATCATTCATCATTTGGTCGGTGTTGTTGTTGCATGAGGATTATCGCCTTCGATGCACATTATCCCGATTATTGATATGTGGTGAATCAACGATCGCATGCGCTCCATTCTTATTCTCAACATTCTCGGATGTCATTTTCAAATACTACCACAAAAACAAAAGGTTAATTGACATGTAACAAATTATCCCTATCTTCCGACCAACCAATAAAATAACACATAAACTTAGGTAGGTCATATATAGCGAAGGTATTCCCCGCTCTCCCCTCAGTACTATTCTCACATCTTAGCTGTGGATCATATCCTAAGCTCGATACCAACTGTGGCGCCCCAAAATTAGGTATACATCACCCATCTTGGGTGCGCCACTTACATGGTATGAATTTAAATACAACTTACTAACATAAGCGCTGCAGTATACAATCTGACATAAGCGTGAGTTTAAATACAAATATCGTCTACTAGATATTATACAAACTCAATAAGGAGTCCTCATTACAATTATTATCACACTATTTCACGCGAATAGTGAGGACTACTAATCTTATCTTCTTGGACCATCACTCGTTTCCCAGACTCATCCCAATTATATTCTCATTTCACGAAGAAACGGTGAAAGAAAGGGTGAGCTCAACTAGCCCGATGAAAATATTATGACTAAGATAATGCGTAATAAATTATCAATAGTCTTCAACAATGTTAAACCGATAAAATACAATGAACAACCGGTTTAATCTGCAATGAATATCTGATCCATTAAAAGAGTCAAGTAGAAAATAAAATCTACTATCTTTTAGGTTTTAAAAGGTTTTTCATCATTTATTATAGGCGAGACTCGACTTTAATAAATATTCCACATCATCGAATCACCCTCGCACTACTTCTGACCAAGGATATTCTTTAGTATCACGACCACAATTATTCATGCACTACGGGCGAGAATATTTGTGTATTCATTAATAATCATGATCATGCCAATAACTTTGTCCATCAATGCACTACTACTACCATTTGAGAATTTTTACCACATCATTTGTAACATTACGGTTATGATTACAATCGAATAGTCTCTCGGTCATAATCATACCAAGTCCATCTATGCACTACAGAACACTCGATGACTTTAAAAAATATAAACATGAGGGATGATGACAAGGATATAAGAATTGATAAAACAAGTTCAAGAATTATTTTATCCGTGAATTATTAACGTCCAAATTATCAACATGATCTTTGTTTAGTAAAGTAAAATTCAAGAATGATCGGAAGAATATTTTCATGAAAGATCTTTGGATGAAACGCAAATATCGAGGATATTCCACTAATTTCATAGAGTATAGAAGTCAAAGTTTTAACTTACCGGGTATAATAAAGAATGGAATAACAAAAGAAATCACCACGCATGCGATGATCCCTTACAGACGAGTTATTCCAATGAATAATAAATAATGGAACCAGTCGTGAAATTCACAATCACGCTGTGATGTTCCAATGAATAATAAAGATGGAACCCGGATCCGGTGTAAAACACATGAATAGGATATTCAAACAGAATGATAAAGATTTTAACCAGTCCTGTAAAACACACGTATACGATGTTCCAATGAGAATAATAAAAGGCGGAACCGAGTCCGGTGTAAAACACACGCATGTGATGTTCCAACAAAATAATAAAAAGGCGGAACCCGGTCCTGTAAAACACACACGAGCATGGATGTTCCAATGAATAATAGAAGAATGTCACCAAGTATAGGGTAAACCACGTATACAAAGTTATTCCAATGAATAATAAGCGATGGAATAACAACAATTCTCTTCATGAATAAGAAAGAATAACACCCCTTACATTTGGTAGGAGATTGAATCTTCGCAAAGAAGTAGTAACAAAATACTCTTCTTCTTTCTCTTTATTCTCTCTATATTTTCTCTCTCTATAAATAAATGAATTAAGTGAAAATAATGAAGCCCTGAGCCTCTATTTATAGAAGATTTCTAGCTTAAGACCGCCATGTGAAAAGGCAAGTGGCTTGACGACTAATGATGTGAAAAGAAAAGTGGTTTGGCGCTGTAATGTGAAACGACAAGTGGTTCGGCCTTTTTGTAATGTGAAACGACAAGTGGTTCGACGTCTGATAAAGGTAATTACTATTAACGAAGGTAAATACTATTGACGAAGGTAAATACTATTCACAAGGGTAATTACTATTGATTTGAAGGTAAATACTATTCACAAGGGTAATTACTATCGACGAAGGTAATTACTATTGACGAAGGTAAATACTATCGACGAAGAGACTCTTAGATGATGACATATACGAGCCCCCATAAAATAATCAAACTTACCACAAATCATTTTTTTTCATCAACACATATTTAATCTTTCAACAATTATTAATCATTTATAACTTGTCGTCTCAATTATTGATTTAATACTATAACATATTATACGAGATGATCTTTGTGACAATAATTGAATCAATAATATAAGAGATATGATCACGTGAATTCTCAGATGGTAATAATTGAGCATAAAATGAGTGACTTCTCACGTAAGCATCAATAATCAATACTGTGTGTACTACTTATCACGCCAGACATTATTCTTGTACTTTTACCACCGGGTAGTTCAACGGTTTAACGGTAACACCTCCGTAGTTATTTTTATAAAATATTTTTTGTCGTTTTCTCGATCCGATAATAATTACATTAATGTGGGGTCCACCATTGATTGAGCCATTGTGCGAATATTCCCTAACAAAAGAATATTCCCCACCAAACGAATATTTTATAACAACTTGCATACTTTCATGAAATTTATAAATATTACCCACAACTATAACATTATATCAAATTTATTCCATAATATTCAAAAATAATATTTATAGAAAAATTCATCTTTATTTATAAAAAAGCTGGGGTCTTACATAAATAAATCGAGTTTAGCCGAGTACTGAGTTATTTAGATTTAGTTTATAAAATTTATCTAGTATAAAATAATGTTTGATTAAGGCTCATTTAGCTATCGAGTCGAACACGATCCCGAATCAAGTTCGAACCGTTTGAAGTTTTCGAACGAATATGATTCGAGTATCAATAAAAAAAATCAATTTGAAGAGGTTCGAGTAATTTATCGAACTTTAAAATTTGATCATATTTGGTTTATTTATATTTCGAGTCGAGCTCGAATCGATCTTTTAATCGAACGAGTACGAATCGAATCCGAACTGTTTGCTCATTTTAGGTTTTGGTGTGGTGTGCTTTGAAAATTGCAGATATGCACTTTTACAAAAAGAGAAATGTATAAAAACAATGGCCCATGCAAGTATGGTACCTACAACCTTCGCTTTATTAGCACAACGCTCTAATCAACTGAGCTAATAAGCCACATGTTTGTTTATTAATTCTCAATTGCCTTATTGAATATGACAATTTTAAATTAACTGGTCAAACATAAATTTTTTTAGCTAATTATTTAATGAACTTTCTCCCCTAAAAATGCTATGTTAGTTAACAAATTTATGTCAAACTCCCTCCTTTGTACACAAGTTTTCCATTTGTCAATTTTATTGTTTCATAAAAAAAGAGTATTTTTTCTTCATGGACAATAATATTAATGGTGTTTTGCTATATATTGTGAAAGTTTTTTTAGTCGAATTACGATTGCAACGTATATGATTGAGTAGGAATATAACGTTGACCCACTATATCAAAAACATTGTTAAAATATTTACCAATTATATATATTTAAAATAGTATAAGTTTTTAATTTGTTAATTTTATTGTTTCATAAAAGAGTATTTTTTTTTCATTAGCAATATTATTAATGTCGATAAATTTGTTATCACAATTTCAATGGTGACTACTAAATTAATAACTTGTTTTTTTTAAAAGGTAATCATCATGTCACAAATATATATATATATATATATATATATATTGTTAATATTTGTAAATTTTAAAAATAAAACAGAGTGAATAACTTTTAATTAAATCTATTGCAGTTGTATAAACCAAATTTAAATTGTAATTTGGCCATTGAAATCATTCAATAAGGTCTAGTTATTCCTTTAGAGATCAAGCCTTTATCTACATGTTAGATAACATCATGAACACTCCAATTAAGGAAAATGGATGAAGACTAATTTCCTTTTACTAGCCCACTAAATCGGCCCATTCTAATTTAGTCCTAACAAACCCAACTTTACCTTGGTACACAAATGGACTGAACTGGGTCTGGGCCAGATAATATTAGACTCTCATAATCTGGAAATATTCAATTCTCCCGAATACTTTTAAATATATATTATTTCTCCTATAACATGCAAAGAAAATGTTCGTGGCTTTCTTTTTGACAAGGCAAGGTTTGTAGTAGAAACCATCTATCATATATCTTTTAAATAATATATCTTTAATAAATATTATATTTTTATTAAAATTACGCTGCGTTTGTAAATTCTTTTTAAAAAATAAAATAATATTAAAAGAGAGTTGTTGTAAAACCCCAACTTTTTGAATAAAGATGAATTTTCTATAAATATTATTTTTGAATATTATGGAGTGAAATTGATATAATGTTATAGTTGTGGGTAATATTTATAAATTTTGCAAAATACGCAAGTTGTTATATAATATTCGATTGGTGGGGAATATTCTTTTAACGCGGAATATTCGCATAACGACACAATCATTGGTGGACCCCACAACCAAATTATTATCGGATTGAAAAAATGACAAAAATACTTTTATGAAAATAATAACGGGAAGTTTTACTGTTAACTGTTGAAACACCCTTGTTAAAAGTACAAAGAATACGCATGGTTGCATAGTAGCAGCTCACCAGATTGACTATCGATGCTTACGAGAGAAGTCACTCAGCTTTTGCTTATTTTATGTAGACACCCATTTATCCGCTTTTCAAAATAATCGGTATAAGTTATTCAATATTTTTTTTTATTATTTGTAAAGGTGGGGCCACGTATGTTGAAAGAAAGGAAATGAAATTCCTGGATGATTTCAGATTAATCACGAGAAGGAGTGTGGCAAGTTGTGATATGTATATATATATAAAAGTACTACATGTGGTTAATTTATATATATATTATATACATATATATGTTGAGTGCTTTCACGGGGGTTTTTGAGGGGGAGAAAGTCAAGGAAGTAGTATTATTATGGTTATTATATATATATATATATATATATATATATATATATATATATATATTTATATTTTATTTAAAAGATTTTGCTTTAAATATGGACCGTCAGATTAAAGTAAATCAATCTGACCATTCATGAGTTAGTTACTATGCGTATCCATTTTTCTATAAATAGAAGCTCATTCCTTCATTATTTCTTACGAATTCAATGAAACTCTGAGAGAGAAAGTATAGAGAGAAATAAGAAAAGTATTCTCGCTACTTCCCTACTACTTATATTCAGTTTCTTTTACTAGTAGGGATATTATTTCTTTTGTATTCATGAAGAGAATTTACATTATTCTATTCTTTATTATTCTCTTCGAATAACCAAAGATATCTGCGACTACCCTATACTTGGTGACATTCTTTTATGATTCCGTCTTTTATTATTTTTGTTGGAATATCCTCGCATGCAAGCGTTTACGCTGAGACTGATTCCATCTTTATTATTATTCATTTGGAATATCCATGCTCATGCATTTTACGCCGACTGGTTCCGCCTCTTTATTATTACGCTGGAACATCCTGTTTACGCGTTTTACGCCGGACTCGATTCCGCCTTTTTATTATTCTCGTTGAACATCCTATCGGTATGCGAATTTACCTTGACCGGGTTCCGTTACTTATTATTCTGTTGAATAACATGTCTATCTGGCACCGCATGCACGGTGATTTCTTTTGTTATTCCATTCTTGATTATACTCACTGTTAGTTAAAACTTTTGACTTCTATACTCCATGAAATTAGTGGAATATCCATGATATTTGCGTTTCATCCAAAGATCTTTTCATGGAAATATTATTCTAAGCATTCTTGAATTTTACTCTACAAAGCAAAGATCATGTTGACAATCTGGACGTTATTAGTTCTGGATAAATTAATTCTTGAACTTGTTTTATTGAATTCTTATATCATTGTCATCATCCTCATGTTTATATGTTGTTGAAAGTTATCTGTGGCTCGTAATGCATGTAGATGGACTTGGTATGATTATGACTGTGGATTATTCGGTGTAATCATTTAATCGTAATGTTACAAATGATGTGGTAAAAGTTCTCATTGGCCCTGTAGTGCATTGATGGATGCTGTTGGCATGATCATGACCATTAATGAATACACAAATATTCTTGGCCCGTAGTGCATGGATAATTGTGGTCGTGATACTAAAGAATATCCTCGGTTGTAGTGCAAGGTGATTCGATGATGTGAATTATTTATTAAGTCGAGTCTCAAATATAAAAGTGATGAAAACCTTTTAAATCATAAAAGATAGTAGATTTTATTCTCTACTTGACTCTTTTAATGGATTGTTTGTTCACCGCAGCTTAAACTTGATGTTGTTATATTTTATCGGTTTTTAACACTCGTTGAAGGCTAACGATAATTTATTCTCGCATTATCTTAGTCATAATATTTCTTACGGGCTAGTTGAGCTCACCCTTTCTTTCACTTTATTCTCTTTAGGAAATGAGAACATAGCAGGACTAATCGGGGAACTGAGTGACTGGTCCGGAGGATAGCATTAGTAGTCCCTCACTATTCGTGAAATAGTGTGTTAATAATTGTAATGAGGACTCCTTTTGAGTTTGTATAATCTCTAGTAGACAATAATTGTATTCAAACTCACAGCTTATGTTTTGTCGTATTGTATACTTATGCAGTTGTATTAAGTAAGTTGTATTTGAATTTTGTACCATGTATCCGACGACCCAAGATGGGTGAAGTATACCTAATTTTGGGGGCGTCGCTACCGTATCAAAGCTTAGAGATATGATCCTGGCTAAGATGTGAGAATAGAACCAAGAGGGTAGAGACGGGAATTCTTTTCGCTAAGTATGACCTACCTAAGTTTATTTGGTATTTGATTGGTCATTCGAGTATATGGATAATATGTTACATGTCAATTAACTTTTGTTTTGTGGCAAGATCTCGAAAATGACATCCGAGAATGTTGAGAATAGTAATGGAGCACAAAGACCGCCGATTCATCACATATCAATAATCGTGATAATGTGCATCGTGAAGGCGACAATCCTCATGCAAACAACAACAACATTGACAAAATGATGAATGATGGATTGTTCGGAGGCTTTATGCAATTCATGCAACAAAGAAAGCGAGAAAAGCTCTCCCGTCCAAAATGTAGGTGGAAACCACGAAACTCTCGGCGGTCACCGCTAAACAATTCAAGGAGCTGGGACCACCGAGTTTTAGGAAGAGCCAAAAACCACTTATGGCGGAAGCATGGATAAAGCAGATCACCAAGATATTTGATGTCTTGGGATGCTCGAGAGCAAAAGGTTCCATTTCGCGCGCTTTATATGTCATGCGGAGAGGCATATTACTAGTGGAAATCGGTAAAAACGTACTCAACTGCGCCGTCTTAAAGATGTCTTGGGAGAAGTTCCAAGAGTCGTTCAACGATAAATACTTTTCCGAAAGTATTCGCCACATATCAAGGAGGTGGAGTTTATCAAATTGGAACAAAATAATATGGCCGTGTCGCAATACGAGGCAAAATTTACTGAGTTATCCGGTTTACGTCCCCACTGGTGGATAATGAAGAGAATGGCGGGAATGTTTTTAAGAGGTTTGAAGTCAAGATACGTCCAACATCTTATTTCTCATAAACCGTGTTTGTATTCGGATGTTGTAAATAGGGCTCAATTGGTGGAGCGCGATAACGAGTCAACGCAACTAAAAGAGAGCAAACCCGAAAAATGAAAATACCAAATGGAGAGCGATCATCGAGCGGTGACAACAAGCGTGGAGGAATCAATGGCCGAAATGGTAACTACTTCGGTGGTAATCGTACAAAAACAATAAGAATGGACATTTCAAGAAGAGGAGATTCAACAATGATGGAAAGACGTCAAAGACCAAAGACCGTTGTTAAGGAAGGAGAAAGACCACCTATCATATGCTTCAAATGCGGAGGGAGGGACACATCATCAAATTGCGCGATGTCAGTCAAAGCATGTTATAATTGTGGAAGAGAAGGTCACTTAGCCGATTTTTCGCTCACCAAGACAAATTCAACTAGAATGGAGGCACCAAAGGTCATCCCGTAAAAAGTCAAAGCCAGAAGTCTAAAGGAGAGCGTTTTGTTGTGACCTCCCGAAAAGCAAGGAACCCGAATGAGGTCATCACGGTAAGCTTATCATAAACTCTAGCGAAGTCTATACTTTATTTGATATCGCTTCTACCCATTCTTTTATTTCTCCTACTTGCGCTCAACGATTAAATTTGACTCCGGAGAAATTAGATTTTGACTTATCTGTGGAAACTCCATCGGGAGAAACCTTCATTACATCCACTGTTTATAAGTCTTGTTTGGTTAAAATCGGTACCCTCATATTACCTGTCGATCTTATTTCATTGAAAATACTTGCATTTGATGTGATTCTAGGGATTGATTGGTTACCTACTTATCATGCAAAAATTGATTGTTTTCTTAAGGTTGTTAGCTTTCATATTCCTAATCAACCTATTATGCGAATTCAAGCGACCAAACCATTAAAATCAATCACGGTAATCTAAAGCCATAAAGCTATTCGTTTATTGAAAAATGGATATCAAGCTTTCTTAGCTCATGTTACAGATCTAAACAAAAATACGTCAGCTTTGAATGATATTTCTATTGTTAAAAAATTTCCTGACGTATTTCCCAAGAACTTCCCTCGCCTACCCCGTAGGCGTGAAATTGAATTTTGTATCGACCTTGAACCCGATAAAAACCCATTTCCAAAGCCCCATATCGAATGACTCCTAATGAACTTCAGGAATTAAGACTCCAATTCGAGGAATTGTTAGACATTGGCTTTATTCGTCCTAAGTACTTCTCCTTGGGTGCTCCGTTCTATTCGTGAAGAAGAAAGATGGGATTATGCAACTTTGTATTGATTATCGGGAGTTGAATCATGTCACCATCAAAAATAAATACCCATTGCCACGTGTTGATGACCTGTTTGACCCGTTCGCAAGGAGCCAAATTCTTTTCAAAGATTGATCTTAGCTTACGGATATCACCAATTGAAGATTAGAACCGATGACATTCCAAAGACGGCTTTCGAAACTCCTAATGCAGGGCATTATGAATTCCTAATCATGTCTTTGGATTGACTAATGCTCCTGCTGCCTTCATGGATATGATGAACCGAGTATTCAAGGAATATTTGGATCACTTTGTGGTCGTCTTTATTGACGACATCCTTATTTATTCCAAAAGTCGTGAAGATCATGAGCAACACTTGAGGCTGACACTCCAAAAGCTTCATGAATATAAACTTTATGCCAAGTTGAAGAAATGTGAGTTCTGGCTTGAGGAAGTAGCATTCCTTGGGCACGTGGTATCAAGTCATGGAATATCCGCTTGACCCAAAGAAAGATTGAAGCTATTCAAAGTCGGAGCAACCTAAATCGATGACCGAAGTACATAGCTTTCGTTTTAATTTGGTTATTATCAAAGATTCGTGGAAGGATTTTCTCGAATCGCTACTCCATCGACTCACCGACTTTGGAAAGATATAAAGTTGGTTGGAAGCGAAGAATGTGAGAAGAGTTTTCAAGAACTCAAGAGAGACTCATTTCAAAGACCTGCTCGACAATACCATCCGCCTCGGAGGGATTTGTCATCTACAGTGATGCTTGAACAAAGGGTTGGGATGTGTTCTCATGCAACATGGAAAAGTCATAGCCTATGCCTTATGACAACTCAAAGAATATGAGAGGAATTATCCTACTCACGATCTAGAGTCAGCAAATGTTATCTTAACACTTAAAATTTGGAGGCATCACTTGTATGGGGAGAAAGTGGAGATCTTTACGGATCATAAAAGCCTCAAATATTTCTTCACTCAAAAGGAACTCAACATGCGACAAACGATGTTGGCTTGAACTGCTGAAAGATTATGATCATACCATCCAATACCATCCTGAAAAAGCGAACGGTAGGTAGTTGCGCGTTGAGTGTAAAATCATATCGCAAGCTGAGTGCGATATTGTCAACGCAAAGGCCCATTTTGTGTGACTT
Organism: Panax quinquefolius; assembly: GCA_020205615.1. Taxonomy (NCBI): domain Eukaryota; kingdom Viridiplantae; phylum Streptophyta; class Magnoliopsida; order Apiales; family Araliaceae; genus Panax; species Panax quinquefolius. The sequence continues at coordinate 31,829,322 of CM035169.1, read as the reverse complement.
GCAAAGGATGGAGATAGAGTTAAATACTCTAGGGACCCATGTGATGATGATTTAATATACTGAGTAGTAATGGACTTTAATTGATAAAGTTAAAGTCGCTTCAAGCTACAGGACACGGAGTTCGATGCGTATGAGGAAGAAAAAGTGCATAAGGTCTTATCTTAGGAGCAAGAATCGATGAAGAAGGAATACTTCGAGTCAACTCCAAACTTTGTGTTCCTAACGACCCTGATTTAAAGTATAAAATCATGATAGAGGCGCACAACACACCGTTTGCAATCCATCTCGGGAGTACCAAAATGTATCACGATATTCATCATACATTTTGGTGGAGCAATATGAAGAGAGAGATAGCACTGTTTATCTCAAGATGTCTAACTTGTCAACGAGTTAAAGCGGAGTATCAAGTACCAAAATGTGAGACCCCGGATTTTATCAATAAAGATTTAAATTTTGTCGAAATAATTTTTTAATATTATGGTGTGAATTTGAGATAATATTATAGTTGTGGGTAGTATTTATAAATTTTGCAAAGTATGCAAGTGGTTATATTATATTCGATTGGTGGGGAATATTCGGTTTAGCGAGGAATATTCGTACAACTACTCAATCATTAGTGGACCCCAACGTAATTATTGTCGGATTGAGAAAACGACAAAAATATTTTATTGAAATAACTACGGAAGTTTTACTGGTTGATCTTGTTGAACTACTCGGTAGTAAAAAATACGATGTATTATGTGGTTGCATAGTAGCGCACGGTATTGATTATTGATGCTTATGTGAGAAGTCACTCGGTTTGATTCCATTATTGTCGATTAATAATATGAATTATTATAGCGATAATGACGCTTTTGTTTTATTCAGTATTATTAACGTAATAAAATAGAAGCATCTTTTATATAAAATGCAATACTTTATTAAAGTTATTCTATAAATAGAATATATTATATTTTATTATGCGTAGTGTTGCGTAGTATTTTGCATAGTGTTTTGCGTAGTGTTACATAGTGTTTGTGTAAGACCGAAATTTTTTAAATAAAAGGAATTTCCTTTATTTATTATTTTGAAATAGTAAGGGTTGATTTGATTAATGTGGATAGTTAAGGGTTAAATATGCAAATATTTCAAAATATAAGCAAGTGGTTATAAAATATTCATTATCGCTTGGAATATTCGTTTGGTGCGTGGAATATTAAATCTTTGTCAGGGAATATTAAATGCATTGACGACTTGCGACCATGTGTGTGGGCCCCATAACGGAAAGTGATTGGATGAAGAAAACGACAAATATAAGTTGTTTTTAAATAACGGCGTAGTTATTCTGAATTATCTTGTTGGAATACCCGGTGGTTAAAACACACTAATCTGCGTTGTTGAACAGAAGACACCAGTATTGCACCAATTATTGATTCTTACGTGAAAAGGCACTACTCAATAATGGTTACGATAATTCTTGTTCGAGGTATTTTATTGAGTTAATAATTGTTTGCGTTGATATTTTATATTCTTGTTGTTTGAATAATTGTCATTACACATTATTTTCATTATCGAAGCAATAATTCATATTATCTGAATAATATTATTAGATAACATTATTGGCAATGTCTAGAAAGTTACATCTAAGGAGAGGTTTGATCATCAATTGCTTGTGCCAGAAGAAGAAATTCTTATTGGAAAGCCCCCTCTTTCCAGAAGCGCACGGTTGTCAATATTGTGATTACGTAATATTATTTGTGAATAATTAATTATTGATTTATATGATGAGGAAAATATTAATTTTATGTGGATATAGATGGAGAAAATTTTTAAAATGACAATTGTTGAAAATTAATATTTTATCTTTTTCGATAAAATAATTCATTTAAATATATTATTTTAATAATATATTAACTGGTGATATTTTACAATGAATGTGGGATATATGAGTATATGAGGAGGAAGAGTATTTTGTGGCATTAAATGTTTAACACATGTTTTGTGTGTTGGTGGACACAATTATTGGTAGAAATTTGATTATAAACAGTAAAATCACCCGTTTGTGGATTTCGGTCAATTTTTATTTGGAATTTGGAAAAACTTTCTTCTGCAAAGTTGTAGAGAATTGAATTTCCTATAAAAACTCATGAGATTCGAATTTTCTGATGAAAGGGCTATTTATTGTGAATTATTGAAGTTTCGATATATCGGTGTGAATTGATTTTGGAGTTTAAATTATTTTTGTTAGAAAAAACGTTTTTGTATTTTTTTGGACATCATTAACATGTGTGGCTGGTGTTTTTTGACCAAAAGGTGGGCTATGGAAAATTTGTATAATTATAATATATTATATTAAATTTTACTAACTTTTAGTGTTTCTAGCGTTTTCCTATAAATAGGGTCTTAGGTTAGAATTGAAAACACACCGTAAACCGAAGTTTCTCTCTATTTCTCTCTCGATATATTGAGTGTATTCTTGTGAGTATACTTTGAGTATTGTTAGGCGGTCTTCCTTTCCAAAGACTATACCCTAAAGTATTCCAATTAGAAATCTTAATCTTTCGAGGTAAGGGATATTATTTTTTTAAGTAATGATATTATTTCTTGAATATCATTATCTTTGAAATGTTGATCTGAAGTTTTATCAAATTTGGAACTTTTTCATGTAGGAGTTACTATTCATGAGTTACTTATTCATGAGTTACTATTCACGAGTTCTTATTCATGAGTTACTTATTCACGATTCTTATATCACGAGTACTATTCAATGAAGCGTGAAAATATTTTTTTGTGGAATTTCTATCTTTTGGTGTCGAGAGTTACTATTCACGTATCTGACCTTCATTCATAAAAATAAAATTTCTTCTTTTGTCCAAAATATCTATTCGGATACTAACTCGATTGTATCCATGTTTTGATCATTCTTGAATTTTACACCACTATGATTATTTTTGAGGTATTTTTGACGTGGATAAAACCAAGTACTGAATCCTTAATCCTTAATCCTTGTCATTTTGTTTCACTTTGGATTCGTTTTTTAAAAAATATTTTCATCATCCTCGGTCTTAAATGATGATATTATGGAATATCTTTGGCACAGTAGTGCGAAGATGAATGATTTCTTAAGAATATCTTTGGCACAGTAGTGCAAAAGATGAATGATTTCTGAAGAATATCTTTGGCCGTAGTAGTCTGAAGATGAGCGGTGTTTAAATGAACATGACCCGGTGATGAATATCTTTGGCACGTAGTGCAGATGAATATTTGATTCGGATGTATATTGATTGATGTTACTGGGATAAAAGATGAGCGATGAACTTTTAAATTCATATATAGAAGATAGTAGTTTGCATTCTCTACTTAACTCTTCTAATGAATTATTATTTCATTGCAGTATTGATTTAAAATTTGTTGTCTATTGTATTCATTAGATTTTTCCTGTTGAAGACTAACGATAATTTGTTGTATATTATCTTAGTCATAATATTCTTTCTTGAGCTAGTTGAGCTCACCCTTTTCCTTTTTGTTCCATTTTTCTCGGGAGGCGAGAATATAGCGAAGCACGTCGGGGGTATGGAATGAAGGTTTTAGAAAGGATTGTTTAGTAGTCCTCACCATTTTTGTAAAATAATGTATCAATAAATGTGATGAGGATTTATTTGAGTATAGATATTATGCAGAAGATAATATTTGTATTCAAACTCACGATTTCTTGTTGTAATAATAAAGTTGTAGTTGTTTACATACCATGTATTGACAACTCGGAATAGGTGATGTATACCTATTTTGGGGCGTCACAGTTAGTATCGAGCTTAGGATATGATCTCAGGCGGAGATCGGGGAATAGAACTAGGAGGGAGAGTAAATCCTTCCGCTAGTGTGTCTACCTAAGCTTATTTGTTAGTTGGTCAATATATAGGGATATTATGTGATATATTGATTTCCTTAATTAACCCTTGTTTTATGGCGATGTTTGAGAATGTCGTGAGAATATTAACAATGGAAATGAGGCTGTGGAGATGCTGTACTCACCAACGAGGAGAACGTCTGACAGTTTGGCAATGTTCCTCCTGTGAACAACACCATTGAAGCGGATGATGAGCGAGGGGATGTTTAGAAGTTTTTTGCGTTCATGCAAAATCGATTTGTGAGACTCGTGTTCAAAATACTGAGGAGAAATGATAGCAATTCACGGGTTGTCACAAACAACAAGCGATTCAAAGAGTTGGGACCACGAATTTAAGGGAAAGCGGATCCGATCATGGCGGAAACATGGATCAAACAAATTACCAAGATATTCGATGTCTTGGGATGCGGAGGAACGACGAAGGTTCCATTCGCCACCTTTATGTTCCGTATGGCGAAGCGGACTCTTCGGTGGGAGTCTGCGTAGGCGTACCCATCCAAATACGCACTCGGCGTGTCACCGGGAACGTTTAAAAACTATTTAATGACAAATACTTTCCACGAAAATATTCGTATATGAAGGAAGTGGAGTTCATCGATTAAAGCAAAACAACATGGCGGTGTCTCGATGCGAGGCAAAGTTTGCGAGTTATCCGGTTTGCACCTCATTTGGTGGAGAATGAGGAGCGTATGGCGCGGATGTTTCTTAGAGGTTTGAAACCCGCAGATACGTCGATATCTCATTTCTCATAAATTTTCTCTTTATTCGGATGTTGTAAATGAGGGCTCAATTATTAGGCGAGATAACGAGTACGATCAACCGAGGACCACAAGGCGAGGATCGTGTCGAGATGGCGGTCAATGTAATAATGATAACTGCGGAGAAAGAAAATGCGGTGAATGAAATGGTAACCACTCTGGTGGTAATCATAGCCATGAAAAGCGAAGAAGCGAGTCGGGAGGAGATTTTAAAGAGGAGATTTAACAACGACCATATGAAGACGCAGCGGTCTTGCGTAAGAAGAATCGGTTCTAAGGGAGGAGAACGACCACCACCGGTCATATCTACAAATGCGGAAAAGAGGGACATATCGATCAAACCGCCCACAAACGATTCAAGGTATGCTATAGTTGTGGAAAGGAAGGACATATCGCTTCGAGATTATGCGATGAATGAAACCTAGTTCAATGGGGACGGTGACTCAAAAGATCGTCCCGAAAAAATCAAAGTCAACGATTAGGGAAGAGCGTTTGTTGTGGTCGAGTCATAATGCGAGGAACCCAAACGAGGTGATCACGGGTAAGCTATTTATAAATTCTTGCGAAGTTTATACCTTACTTGATCTGGGTCTTTACCCATTCATTTATCTCTCCTGCATGTGCTCAACGTTTAAACTTGACTCAGGAGAAATTAGACTTTGACCTATCTGTGGAAACTCAGTTAGGAGAAACTTTCATCACATCCACATGTTTATAAATCTTGTTTGATTCAAGTTATACCGTTACTTACCATTGACCTTATCTCTTTAAAGATACTTGCTTTTGATGTGATTTTAGGGATTGATTGGTTAACTACTCATCATGCCAAAATTGATTGTTTTCGTAAGGTTGTTAGTTTTCATATTCCTAACCAACTGTTGTGCAATTCAAGCAACTAAACCATTAAAATCGATCATTGTCATATCTAATCATAAAGCTATTCGTTTATTAAAAAACGGATGTCAAGCTTTCTAGCCCATGTTATGGATTTGAATAAAGACACGTCAAATTTGAATAATATTCTGTTGTTATTGACTTTCCCGACGTATTTCGAGAAGAACTTCCGATTCACCCCGAGCGTGAAGTTGAATTCTTTATTGATCTTGAACTGGGTACAAAGCCCATTTCTAAAACCCCATATCGAATGGCTCTATTGAACTTCAGAGTTAAAGGTCCAACTACGAGGAATTGTTGGACATCGGTTTCATTAAATCTGGTACATCTCCTTGGGGTGCTCCTGTTTTATTTGTAAAGAAGAAAGAGCGGGAGTATGAGACTTTGTATTGACTATCGGGAATTGAACCATGTCACCATCAAGAATAGGTATCCTCTACCTCGTATTGATGACTTGTTTGACCAGATTGCAAGAAGCACAATTCTTTTCAAAAATCGATCTTAGCTTCCGGATATCATCAATTGAAGATTAGAATCGAGGATATTCGAAAGAATGCCTTGAACTTCGGTATGGGCATTATGAATTCTTAGTCATGTCTTTCGGACTAACTAATGCTCCTACGACTTTCATGGATATGATGAACCGAGTATTCAAGGAATATTTGGATCGATTCGTTGTTGTCTTTATTGATGACATCCTCATATATTCCAAAAGCCGTGAAGATCATGAGCACCATTTGAAGAAATTTGTACTCCAAAGGCTTCGTGAAAACCAACTATATGCCAAATTGAAGAAATGTGAGTTACGCTTGAGGAAGTAGCATTCCTTGGGCACGTGGTGTCGAAACATGGAGTATCTGTTGATCCGTGAAGATTGAAGCAATCTGAAGTTAGAAGCAGCCAAAAGTCGGTGGTGAAGTACGTAGTTTTTGGGCTTAAATTGGTTATTATCGGAGATTCGTGGAAGGGTTTTCTCGAATCGCTACTTCATTAACCCAATTAACTTTCGGAAGGATACAAAATTCGTTTGGAGTGAAGAATCTGAGAAGAGTTTCCAAGAGCTTAAGAGGAGACTTATTTAAGACTGTTCTAACAATACCATCCGGTTCGGGATGGATTTGTTATCTACATGATGCTTGAGCAAAGGGTTAGGATGTGTTCTCATGCAACGTGGGAAAGTCATAGCTTTATGCCTCATGACAACTTAAAGATTATGAGAGAGAATTATCCTACTCATGATCTAAAGTTAGCGGCAATCGTTTCGCGCTTAAAGATATGGAGGCACTATCTATATGGGGAGAAAGTGGAGATATATTCGGACCATAAAAGCCTTAAATATTTCTTCACTCAAAAAGAACTCAACATCTGGCGGCGACGTTGGCTCGAACTATTGAAAGACTACGACCACACTATTCAATACCATCACAGTAAAAGCGAATGTGGTAGGCGACGCGTTGAGTAGAAGATCATATCTGAGGAGCGAGTGCGATGATGTCAAGTATCGCGCAGAGCCAACTTTAATAGAAAAGTTAAGGTTGCTCGAAATCAGCCAGGCTTGAGCCGATCGCGTATGAAGAAGAAAGTACAAGAAGGAGCTATTAGGGCGAGAATTGATGAAGAAGGAATACTTGAGTCCACTCTAGACTTTGTGTTCCTAACGACTACGATTTGAAGTACAAGATTATGATGGAGGCACACAATCGCCATTTGCAATCCATCCACGGAAGTACTAAAATGTATCGTGATCTTGACATACATTTTGGTGGAACAATATGAAGAGAGAGATTGCAAAGTTTATCTCGATGTGTTTAACTTGCTAACGTGTAAAGGCGGAGCATCTTGTACCTAAAGGGGTCCGTTGCAACCACTTGAGATTCCGGAATGGAAGTGGGAACACATTACTATGGATTTAGTTCACGGGTCTTCCTACGGTTTCTCAAGGCATCAATGCTATTTGGGTTATTGTTGATAGATTAACCAAGTCTGCTTTCATTTCTTGCCGATCACGGAGACTTATTCCTTGAGCGTCTTGCTAGTATGTATGTGTGAATGAGATTGTGAGGTTGCATGGCATGCACCGTATCCATAGTTTGGGATCGTGACCCAAGATTCACTTCAAGATTTTGGGTTAGCTTGCAAAAAGCTATGAGCGCAGTTTGCGATTTAGTTGAGCGCTACCATCCCCAAAACGGACGGACAATCGAGAGGACTATTCAAACTCTTGAAGATTTATTAAGACTCATGTCCTGAACTTCAAAGGTAGTTGGGATAAGTATTTACCATTGGTGGAATTCTCCTACAACAACAGAGTTATCGAGCAAGTATAGGTGTGGCTCCATTTGAAGCATTATATGGACGAAAATGTCGTTCTCGAATATGTTGGGATGAGGTGGGTGAAGCAACATTGTTGGGACCCGAGTTAAATCGTATGACTCACCGAAAAGATCCAAATGATTCGACAACGTATACAAACGGCACAAGATCGACAAAAGAGTTATGCGGATCTTCATCGAAAGGACGTGGAATTTAATGTAGGGGATCATGTATTGTTGCGAGTTGCTCCATGGAAGGAGTTACAAGATTTGGGAAGAGAGGAAAGCTCAATCCACGATTTATTGGTCCATTTCAAATTCTTGACCGAGTAGAAATGTAGCCTATAGACTTGCGTTACCTCAAAGTATGTCTCGTGTTCATAATGTGTTTCACGTATCATACTTAAATAAATATGTGAAAGACCCGAACCACGTTATTGAGTTAATCTGGACGAGATAGCAGAAGACTTAACGTATGAGGAGGTACTGTCAAGATCTTGGATAGGAAGGAGCATGTCCTACTGCATGAGAAAGGTCATACCACAAGTTAAAGTTTTGTGGAGGAATCATGCTATATAGAGGAAATGACACGGGAGTTGGAAACGGAAATGAAAGCGAGGTATCCTCACCTTTTCAAAACACCAGTACGTACATCAATTTCGAGACGAAATTTCATAAGGAGGGAGGTTGTAAGACCAGAAATTTTTTTAAATAAAATTGAATTTCCTTTATTTATTATTTTGAAATAGTAAGGGTTGATTTGATTAATGTGGATAGTTAAAGGGTTAAATCGCAAATATTTCAAAATAAGCAGTGGTTATAAAATATTCATTATCGTCGGGGAATATTCGTTTGGTGGTGGAATATTAAATGCTTTGTCGAGAATATTAAATGCGACGGTGCTGACCCATGTGTGGTCCCCATAACTGGAAAGTGATTGGATGAAGAAAGCGATGAATATAAGTTGTTTTTAAATAGCTTGGCGTAGTTATTCACAGTTATCTTTGTTGGAATACCCGGTGGTTAAAACACCTAATACGCTGTTGTTGTTGAGCGATGACACACGGTATTGCACCAATTATTGATTCTTACGTGAAAGGCACTACTCAATAATGGTTACAGTTCTTACATTCAATATTTTATTGAGTTAATAATTGCTTTGCGTTGATATTTTATATTCTTTGTTGTTTGATAATTGTCATTACACGATATTTTCATTATCGAAGCAATAATTCATATTATCTGAATAATATTATTAGATAACATTATTGGCAATGTCTAGAAAATTACATACAAGGAGAGGTTTGATCTCATCTAATTGCATTGCAAGATGAAAGAAATTCTTATTGGAAAGCCCCTCTTTCCACAGAAGCGCACAGTTGTCAATATTGTGATTACGTAATATTATTTGTGAATAATTAATTATTGATTTATATGATGAGGAAAATATTAATTTTATGTGGATATAGATGGAGAAAATTTTTAAAATGACAATTGTTGAAAATTAATATTTTATCTTTTTCGATAAAATAATTCATTTAAATATATTATTTTAATAATATATTAACGGTGATATTTTACAATGAATGTGGGATATATGAGTATATGAGGAGGAAGAGTATTTTTGTGGCATTAAATGTTTAACACATGTTTTGTGTGTTGGTGGACCTGATTTATTGAATTCAAATTTGATTATAAACTTGTAAAATCACCCGTTTGTGGATTTGGTCAATTTCTATTTGGAATTTGGAAAAACTTTCTTCTGCAAAGTTGTAGAGAATTGAATTTCCTATAAAAACTCGCAAGATTCGAATTTTCTGATGAAAGGGCTATTTATTGTGAATTATTGAAGTTTCGATATATCGGGTGTGAATTGATTTTTGAAGTTTAAATTATTTTTGTTAGAAAAAACGTTTTTTGTATTTTTTTGGACATCATTAACATGTGTGGCTGGTGTTTTTGACCAAAAGGTGGGCTATGGAAAATTTGTATAATTATAATATATTATATTAAATTTTACGCTTTGATCAATCTAGCGTTTTCCTATAAATAGGGTCTTGGGTTAGAATTGAAAAACACACCGGCTGAAGTTTCTCTCTATTTCTCTCTCGATATATTGAGCGTATTCTTGTGAGTATACTTTGAGTATTGTTAGGCGATCTGAGTTCCTCCTTCAAAGACTATACCCTATTCCAAATTTAAGAACTAATCTTTCGAGGTAAGGGATATTATTTTTTCAGAATAATGATATTATTTCTTGAATATCATTATCTTTGAAATGTTGATCTGAAGTTTTATCAAATTTGGAACTTTTTCATGTATGAGTTACTATTCATGAGTTCTTATTCATGAGTTCTTATTCACGATTCTTATTCATGAGTTCTTATTCACGATTCTTATTCACGAGTACTATTCAATGAAGCGTGAAAATATTTTTTTTGGAATTTCTATCTTTTGGTGTCGAGAGTTACTATTCACGTGTCTGACTATTCATTCGAAAAAATAAAATTTCTTCTTTTTCATCAAAATATCTATTACGGATACTAACTACGATTGTATCCATGTTTTGATCATTCTTGAATTTTACACCACTATGATTATTTTGAGGTATTTTGGGCGTGGATAAAACCAATCTGAATCCTTAATCCTTAATCCTTGTCATTTTGTTTCCTTTGGATTCGTTTCTTTAAAAAATATTTTTCATCATCCTCGGTCTTAAATGATGATATTATGGAATATCTTTGGCTGTAGTCAAAGATGAATGATTTCTTAAGAATATCTTTGGCACGTAGTGCAAAGATGAATGATTTCTGAAGAATATCTTTGGCCCGTAGTCAAAGATGAAGCGGTGTTTAAATGAACATGACCCGGTGATGAATATCTTTGGCTGTGGTCAAAGATGAATATTTGATTCGGATGTATATTGATTGATGTTACGGGGATAAAAGATGAGCGATGAACTTTTAAATTCATATATAGAAGATAGTAGTTTGCATTCTCTACTTAACTCTTCTAATGAATTATTATTTCATTATGAGTATTGATTTAAAATTTGTTGTCTATTGTATTACTATTAGATTTTTCCTGTTGAAGACTAACGATAATTTGTTGTATATTATCTTAGTCATAATATTCTTTAACGAGCTAGTTGAGCTCACCCTTTTCCTTTTTGTTCCATTTTTCTCGGGAGGCGAGAATATAAGCGATGCAGTCGGGGTATGGAATGAAGGTTTTAGAAAGGATTGTTTAGTAGTCCTCACCATTTTGTAAAATAATGTATCAATAAATGTGATGAGGATTTATTTGAGTATAGATATTATACAGAAGATAATATTTGTATTCAAACTCACAGTTTTCTTGTTGTAATAATAAAGTTGTAGTTGTTTACGTACCATGTATTGACAACTTTCGAATAGGTGATGTATACCTATTTTGGGGGCGTCACGATTTGTATAGTAAAATATTTTTATATAAATAGAATATATGATATTTTATTTAAAAGATTTTGCTTTAAATATGACCGTCGATTAAAGTAAATCAATCTGGACCGTTCATGGATTAATTACTATGCATTCTATTTTCCTATAAATAGAAGCTCATTCCTTCATTATTTTCTTACTTAATTCACTTTGAAACTCTGAGAGAGAAATTATAGAGAGAAGCTATAAGAAAATCTATAGAGAGAAAGAAGAAGAGTATTTTGGTACTTCACTACTTTGATATCCATTGTCTTTTTACGGTAAGGGTATTATTTTGTTGTACCGTAAGAAGTGTTATTCTTTCTTATTCATGAAGAGAACTTACATTATTCCATTCATTATTATTACATTGGAATAACTTTGTAAAAAGTGGTATACCATATACATAACTTTGTATATGGCGTACCTATACTTGGTGAAATCCTTATGTTATTCCATTCTTATTTATTACATTGGAATAACTTTTGTATCACGCTGAATCCCTATACTTGGTGATCTTCTTCATTATTCCATTCTTTATTATTACATTGGAATATCACATGCGTGTGTTTTACAGGACACAGTTCCATTGTTTATTATTCAACATTTATTATTACATTGGATCATCATCGTCGATGTGAATTTCACGACTTTGTTAGATTATTATTATTACATTGGAATAACTTTGCATCATCTGGTAATCGCATGCGTGGTGATTTCTTTTGTTATTTACTCCATACTCCATGAAATTAGTAGAATATCCTTGATATTTACGTTTCATCCAAAGATCTTTCATGAAAATATTCTTCGATCATTCTTGAATTTTACTCTACAAAAAAGATGTCATGTTGACAATTTGGGCGTTAATAATTCTGGATTAAATAATTCTTGAACTTGTTTTATTGAATTATTATGTCATTGTCATCATCCTCATGTTATATTATGTTATCTTTGGCTTACGTGCGTAGATGAACTTAGTATGATTATGACCGGGGATCATTCGGTATAATCATGGCTTGATATAAATGATGTGACAAAAGTCCTCGGTGGCACATGTGCACGGTGATGGATAGTTTTTGGTATGATTATGACCGGGGTGATTCGGTATAGTCATGACCATTGATAATTTGATGAAAATCCTTGGCCAGTAGTGCGGGATGATTAGATATTATGGTTTATTCATTAAACCGAGTCTTAGTGATAAAATTGATGAAAACCTTTTAAAACCTAAAAGATAGTAGACTTTATTTTCTACTTGACTCTTTTAATGGATTGCGTATTCATTTAGATTAAAGCGGTTTTATTGTATTTTATCGGTTTAACATTGTTGAAGACTATTGATAATTTATTACGCATTATCTTAGTCATAATATTTCTTCTTGGGCTAGTTGAGCTCACCCTTTCTTTCACCGTTTTCTTGAAGAAATGAGAACATAGGCGGGAGACGAGTCGGGGAGCGGAGTAATGGTCCGAGAGGATAGCATTAGTAGTCCTCACTATTACGTGAAATAGTGTGATAATAGTTGTAATGAGGACTCCTTTTGAGTTTGTATAATATCTAGTAGACAATATTTGTATTCAAACTCACGGTTTATATCGTATTATACCACGGCAGTTATATTAGTAAGTTGTATTTGAATTTATGTACCATGTAAGTGGCGACCCAAGATGGGTGGCGTATACCTAATTTTTGGGGCGTCACACAAAAGGTCCATTATAACCAATTGAAATTCGAATGGAAGTGGGAGCACATTACCATGGATTTACGTTCTGGGGTCTTCCTAAGGTTTCTCGAGGTATAGATGCGATTTGGGTCATTGTTGATAGATTGACCAAGTCGGCTCATTTCTTCCGATAATCGAAAAACTTATACATGAACGTCTTGCTTTCGTATATGTACATAAGCGAGATTGTAAGATCGCATGGTATGCCGATATCCATAGTTTACATTCGAGACCCAAGATTTACTTCATGATTTTGGGTTAGTTTGCAAAAAAGCTATGGGCGCAGATTTACGATTTAGCTCGGCATATCATTCTCGGAGACGGACGAGGCGATCGGAGAGGACTATTCAAACTCTTGAAGATTTATTAAGACTCGTGTCCTTGACTTGAGGAAGTTGGGATAAGTTCTTACCATTGATGGAGATTTCTACTGACAATAGTTATCAAGCAAGTATTGGCATGGCTCCATTCGAAGCGTTGTATGGAAGAAAGTGTCATTCTCCAGTATGCTGGGATGAGGTGGGTGAAGCAACGTTGTTGGGACCGGAGTTGGTACGTATGTAAGACCCCAAATTTTATGAAATAAAAGTATTCAATTTTTTTATAATTACTATTCACGAATTACTATTCACGAGTTACTATTCACGAGTACTATTTATGAAGCATGATAATTTTTTTCGTAAGAAGGCATTACTCAATAATTGTTACAGTAATTACTGTTCAATATTTTATTTTATTGATTCAATAATTGCTACGTTAATATTTTATATTATTGTTGTTTCAATAATTGTCACGGCACAGTATTTTTCATTATCGGATCAATAATTCATATTATTTGGATAATATTATTAGATAACATTATTGGCAATGTCTAGAAAGTTCTGTCAAGGAGAGGTTTGGTCACCTAATTGCGGCACAAGAGAAGAGAGATCCTTATTGGAAAGCCCTCTTTCTTGGGAGCGGCACAGTTGCAAATCTTTGTGATTCTGTAATATTATTTGTAAGGCCCCAACTTTTTATAAATGAAGATTTAATTTCCTCTATTTATTATTTTGAAATAGTAAGGGTTGAATTGATTAATGTGGTTAGTTATGGGTAAAATGCGTAAATATTTTTAAATAAGCAAGTGGTTATAAAATACTCATTGTTGTCGGAGAATATTCGTTTGGTCGTGGAATATTATTACTGTCGAGGAATATTTCAGATTAATCACGGGAAGGAGTGTGGCAAGTTGTGATATATATATATATATAAAAGTACTACATGTGGTTAATTTATATATATATATTATATACATATATATGCTGAGTGCTTTCACGGGGGTTTTTGAGGGGGAGAAAGTCAAGGAAGTAGTATTATTATGGTTATTATATATATATAATATAATATATTTTATTTAAAAGATTTTGCTTTAAATATGGACTGTAAGATTAAAGTAAATCAATCTGGACCGTTCATGAGTTAGTTATTATGCAGTCCATTTTTCTATAAATAGAAGCTCATTCCTTCATTATTTCTTACGAATTCACTGAAACTCTAGAGAGAGAAAGTATAGAGAGAAATAAGAAAAGTATTCTGCTACTTCCCTACTCTTATATTCAGTTTCATTTACGGTAAGAGATATTATTTCTTTTGTATTCATGAAGAGAACTTACATTATTCTATTCTTTATTATTCTGTTTTGAATAACCAGGTATCATGCGACTACCCTATACTTGGTGACATTTTTCTATGATTCCGTCTTTATTATTTTACATTTGGAATATCACATGCATGCGTTTCTGGGGACTGAATTTCATCTTTATTATTATTCCATTGGAATATCACATGCATGCGTTTTACGCTTGGACTGAATTCCGTCTTTATTATTACATTGGAACGATTCATAGGTGCGAATTTACTTTGACCTAGTTCAGATTATTATTATTCATTGGAATAACTTTATACATCAAGCAATCTGCGCATACATGGTGATTTCTTTTGTTATTCCATTCTTAATTATACTCGGTTGGTTAAAACTTTGACTTATATACTCCATGAAATTAGTGGAATATCCATGATATTTGCGTTTCATCCAAATTTTTTCATGAAAATATTCTTCTAAGCATTTTGAATTTTACTTTCTGAAAAGCGCGTGTCGTGTTGACAATTTGGGCGTTATTAGTTCTAGATAAATTAATTCTTGAACTTGTTTTATTGAATTCTTATATCATTGTCATCATCCTCATGTTTATATGTTGTTGAAAGTCATCTACGTGGCTGTAATGCATAGATGGACTTGGTATAGTTATAATACTCAAGGATTATTCGATTATGTCGTGGCCGTAATGTTACAAATGATGTGGTAAAAGTTCTCATTGGCGTAGTGCATTGATGGGCAGATTGTTGGCATGATCATGACCATTAATGAATACACATATATTCTTGACCGTAGTCATGGATAATTGTGGTCGTGATACTAAAGAATATCCTTGGTACGTAGTAGTGCGAGGGTGATGCGATGATGTGGATTATTTATTAAGCCTAGTCTCAATGATAAAAAGTGATGAAAAACGTTTTAAATCATAAAAGATAGTAGATTTTATTCTCTACTTGACTCTTTTAATGGATTGTTTGTTCACCGCAGCTAAACTTGATGTTGTTATATTTTATCGGTTTAACATTTGTTGAAATTAACGATAATTTATTCTCGCATTATCTTGGTCATAATATTTCTTCTTTGAAATTAGTTGAGCTCACCTTTCTTTTCACCGTTTATCTTGAGAATTGAGAACATAGCGAGGACTAGTCGAGGGAGCGAATGATTTTACCCGGAGGATAGCATTAGTAGTCCTCACTATTACGTGAAATAGTGTGTTAATAATTGTAATGAGGACTCCTTTTGAGTTTGTATAATCTACAGTAGAAATAATAATTGTATTCAAACTCATGATTATGTTTTGTCGTATTGCATACCACAATTATATTAATAAATTGTATTTGAATTTTGTACTACGTATGTCGGCACCCAAGAGATGAGTGATGTATACCTAATTTTAGGGGCGTCACAATTGTCCCACTTATTTTTCTTTTATTTATAAAAATGTCACCAGCGACCCCACTTGTTTTTAAAAAAATCTTTAAAACGACATAATTTTAATAAATGTAGACTATTTAAGAGGAGCATAGAGTGAATAATTTAACCAATGGAACCAGAGCTCTTCTGTGTCAACATGATAATTGAAATGAAAATTTGACACGAGTGCTTTATAATTTCACCTGAATAAAAATAGATGAAAATATAAAACACTTGTGTTCAATTATCATGTCCGCATAGTATGCGTTTTTCATTCAACCATCATATATACAACTTCACAATTAATAAATATGGATTAATCTACAAAACTGAATATGGAGAATGAGTCAGATTATCACCATAACCCAACAACATAAACAAAAATTTAAATATAAGAAAGAAATGAGTAATTTTAATTTTTAAACAAAAATGAGTAATTTTAATTTTTATATTAATAGATTCTACTAAATAATATACTTATTTTTCATTTTAAATAATTTATTTCATTCTTTTGAGGACAGAACTAATTGTACTTGTAAGTTGTAGTCATCAATAAAAATAATTTTATTAAACAAAATTACATTTTAATGATCCTCCCAATCCCACGTGGCGTACATTTAATTACAACAATTAAAGTGACTGTTGAAACAAACGCGTGACGAACCGGGCGGCTGCTGCAAAGACAAAGAAACGTTTAGGCGATGGCGCACGTTAGCTGATACAACGAATTGCCACCGGATCACACAAAGATACGGAGGGAGAGAGTTCAGAAAATCTGCGATTCGATCACTTCTCCTTCCAGAACAGCTCGTTTTAGAGAGAGAAACCGATAGATGCATAGTTTTTTTAGAGAGAGAGAAAGATGTGGGTGTTTTATCTGATCTCGCTTCCTTTAACATTAGGAATGGTTTTATTGACTCTTAAGTACTTTGCTGGACCAGACGTACCTCGCTACGTATTATTTACAGTAGGATACACATGGTTCTGCTCTATCTCCATCATTATTCTCGTCCCTGCCGACATTTGGACGGTACCATACACTTATGTTCATTCGTCAATTTTATTTCTATGTTCATTGCACATTATTTGACCAATTATTTGTTTTGGTTGTTGCATCTTCTTCACATTGACTGATTTTAGGGCACAGTAATTGCTTCAGTAGATAGCTTTCTATTTATGCTTTGATCAAATTATGTGATTATGTGAGTATGACTTGTACAGGATATACAAAGATTCTCAATTGCATCACATAATTAGCTAAAAGTATGGGAATGTTGTTAAAACCTTGTCTAGCTGTTAGCTTTTAATATTGTGTACTTGTAGCGGAATTGTACGATCCATCCCACATCAATTCATCACCTAGCGCCTAGCAGCGCACACCTGTGTAGACGGACCCAATAAATATGTTGGACCATCTCCTTACCTAAAAGGTTAACCTATTAGGTTGATGCTCTACCATACTTATTAACCCATCTACACTCTTGAATTTATCCAATGTGGAATTTATGTGAAATATCCCAACAATCTCCACCTTTCACTTGAATACCCATCACAAGTATCATATTAGAGTATTCTCACCATTAAGCACACCTTCTTTGAAATACTACTCCACCACGCCAGCAACAAACGTGTGTCTCAGCAGTTTTCCTAGAGCCATCCGAGCCCTGCTCCACCCGATTCAAATACTTCACCTTTGAGTCTTTCAAGAGCTTTGCTTGACTCTAATATTACTCCACCACGTCCGGGGCAAACGTGTCTCAGCAACTTCCCTAGAGCCTTCCTAAAATATGCGCTATATAAAACAACGGAGACCATATATTCGATAACAAGCAAGAATGTTTATCTAGTTCCCCGAAAATTAAAAGTATATACTGGAGATAGAATGAAATATATTGCACGGAGGACTAAAAATAATCTATTAGACTATTACAATTATAGCATTGACATTAACCAATGCATCAAGTGCTCGAGCCCCTCAGCTATAAGCCCCTCCAATAACGTATCAAACAAATTCGAAATTCTTAAACCCAATTGCTTAATTTTTGACTCTATAACCTCTAACATCTTCTTTCAATTGGTGAAAAAATGACAATGCAAGACTGGGGTTTTCTCTGAGTGTGTTCAAATGAAAAGTAACTTTAGAATTTACTAGAGATAATACATACATACACACACATAGAAGTGCGGTTTCGGTTTTATCGTGCGGTTTGGCTAGTAACCAAACCGGGCAAGTAAATTTGATTATTCAACCCACCTAAAACCGCCACATACGCCGGAACCGTTGGTGCGGTTTTAATTGGTGCGGTTCGTGCGGTTTTTGGTGTGGTTTCGGTTTCAATTTGGTCACTTGCTTAGTCCTACCTAGCAGCGCACACCTGTGTAGACGGACCCAATAAGCATGTTGGACCACCTCCTTACCTAAAAGGTTAACCTATTAGGTTGATGCTCTACCATACTTATTAACCCATCTACACTCTTGAATTTATCAAATGTGGAATTCATGTGAAATATCCCAACAATCTCCACCTTTCACTTGAATACCCATCACAAGTATCATACTAGAGTATTCTCATCATTAAGCACACCTTCTTTGAAATACTACTCCACCACGCCAGCAACAAACGTGTGTCTCAGCAGTTTTTCCTAGAGCCATCCGAGCCCTGCTCCACCCGATTCAAATACTTCACCTTTGAGTCTTTCAAGAGTTTTGCTTGACTCTAATATTACTCCACCACGTCCGGGGCAAACGTGTCTCAGCAACTTCCCTAGAGCCTTCCTAAGCCCGCTCCACCCGACTCAAATCATCCCGTGCTCCACCTGATTCAACTCTATTTGCTCCACCCACGAGGCCTGCGAATTTTACTTTCGCACTCCCCTCGCACCATGGAGTTGATACTTGGACTCCCACGAGGCCTGCGAATTTTTTACCCTCGCAATCCCCTCGCACCTTGGAGTTGTTACTTGGGCCCATCGAACCATGGGCTTTGATACCATTTTGTAGCGGAATTGTATGATCCATTCCACATCAATTCATCACGTAGCAGCGCACACCTGTGTAGACGGGCCCAATAAGCATGTTGGACCACCTCCTTACCTAAAAGGTTAACCTATTATGTTGAGGCTCTACCATACTTATTAACCCATCTACACTCTTGAATTTATCCAATGTGGGATTCATGTGAAATATCCCAACAGTACTGTTGTCTTAGTTTTGTTTTACAGTGGTAGGATTTTGGTCATAAAGTTGAGTTTTAATATATTTTTGACTGAGTGGACCAAGTGATAAGTTTTTTACTTAGGTTAGTTTCATGTAGGTTGTGTTTGTGGTTAGGAGGTGTATGATTCACTTTGGCTGATTTTGCTAAAAGTCGATACATGCCAAGTTCAGACTTCAGCTGCTTACATTGTTTGCCCATATATGATGAAGAGAATGGAAGCATAGGCCAATGCAAACGATGAAAATGTTAATTTTATGAAAACGAAATATGGCATTTTAAGATATTTATTGATTTATGATTGAAAGAATTGGTTCTATTTTATTTATCTTCAATCCCTGTATAATGTTTTGGGTGTTGGATGCTTACACGTAGCACAGACTAGAATTGTCAATCAGACGCAATGCAGGAACTTGAAGTGTTCGCTGTCTTGACAACTGATCTTGAGTGCCATTCATTGAGAAGAAAATTGAGAAAGGAAGCTAAGAACTCAGGATCCCTTAAAATACTCTAGCAGGGACGAAACTAATGCATGGCTGCAGGGGGCCATGGCCCCCCCAAGATCTGATTTTTTTTTTTGTTACCAAGTGATGTGAACAATTTTTTAGGCTCACTTGTTCAATAATATATTTTTACGAGTTTGATGTACTACATCATCAAGAATTTCAAAAGTTGTCCACTATTTCTGATCTCTATCAATGGTTGGTGAAAACAAGAAAGTCAACAATCTATCCACTAATCGATAGACTGATCAGGTTTGTTCTAACTCTTCCAGTTTCTACTGCAACTACAGAACGTGCATTTTCATCTATGAGTCTTGTCAAATCTGAACTTCGAAACAAGATGGAGGATGAATATCTTACAAATTCTCTTATTGTCTACATTGAAAAAGAAATTGCGGAACAGTTCAGTACAGAATCAATAATAGATGGATTTCGTGATTTGAAAGAACGCCGGGTGCAATTTTGACAAAGATATGTTTTAAAAGACTTTTTTTGCTATGTTTTGTTGTCTTTGGTAAAGCAAATCTATTACTACATTATCTTTGTTTTAGTAAAAATGTGTTTTGTAATGGTGGAACTTTACTTTTTAATTATGAATATATATTATGTTGTTAAAAAAATTCTTGCCCCCCCAAGATCAAATCCTGGTTTCGTCCCTGTACTCTAGAAGTGGCCGAAACTGGACTCTATTATTTAGAACATTTTTCACTAATTCTCACTAATTTTGAATGTCCAATACCGACAACCATGTACTTCTGGAAACTTGAAGAGTCCTTGTAACACAGGTTTTGCAATGGGAAATGAACTTGCATTTGAGAGAAAATAAATGGCAGAAAGAATCCTCAAAGGCCTACATGCGTAATTTACTAAGGATTGCTTGCTCGTTTAAACGCTATCCGGAATTGGTGGGTATCAATCACATTCTAGAGTCTCCACAATTGCTAGTTATCGATCATAGGGATGACGCTAAACAAAGTAGAACGAAGTAATAGGACTTTAAATCACCTCTGTAACAATAAGAAGGTATAACTTAATGATGACTTGTGTGAGCTGTACGAATCGTTTTGAATGCGAGAGTGATAGGATTGCTCCTATTGATGCTAAAGAAAGTAGAACGAAGTAATAGGACTCTAAATCACCTCTTTGTTTGCAAATTTGAAGGACATAATGAAACAATAATATTTGGGGAGGTGCAGCAGTCTGTTGAGGGATTCTTAATTTTCCCCTGTTTGGTTTTGGTGGACCTCTGTTCTTCTCTATGTTACTCTATGTGTTCTAATAAAACCTTCCCCCCCCACCCTTAAAAAAAGAACAATGCATCATCTTAAGTTTTCAATCCCGAAGTTGTCTTCTCTCTGGGCTTCTTCACTGTCAGCTTTTACATGGATTTCCTTTTTGTGATTTGCTTAGTAATTGGTGGAACGTTCCCCATACAGGTTTTCACGGTTACTCCCATCTGTATTTTCCCTTAATTTCTTATTAGAGGTGTTCTAATGCATTGTAATTCATTCTCCCTTTTCTAGTTTTTCTTTTATTTAAGAATACCTATAAAAGAACTAAGTATCACTATAAAAATATGATCAAGAAAAACTAAGTATAACTATGATCCAATAAAAGATCGCCTCGAAATTGACAGAAGGAGACACAATTCCTAATCCCTTCTAAATTCCCGCATCACTTTGCAATGCAAAAGAGAAGACAGGAGACCATATCTGAAGTTGCAATGACTGACACTTTGAGGATTAAGAGAATAGATTTGTATAAATTTACAATGTTTTTTTTTTTTTATTTCGATAAGTAATTGGAAAACTCTGTCATGGATTTCTTAGAGACGGTATGGAAAAATACATTAAAGTAGTTGGTTCTGATCTTCTTTTCGTTTACGTCATGAGTTCTCTTCCCTCTACTAATCTTTTTTAAATGAAAAGAAAAACAAAAAGGAAAAATGAATGCGTGCTTTCCTTACTTTCATGAGAAAAACAACCAAAAAGTTGTAAGAAGTTTTCTAACAAGCATTTTTATGCATCAGCTTGATTGGTTTTAATAATGTTATTTATTTGTTTTGTTCTTATGCAGACAATTATTGGTCATGACAATGGAGGCATCTCTTTCTTTTGGAGCTGGTCTTATTGGAGTACATTTTTGCTTACTTGGTATATTGTCTTGTGGATTGACACTAATTTCTTCGCTCAGTCTATTTATTGCATTCTTCAGATGAAGATAAGCAGAATTCAGATTAGGGTGTTTTTTATTCTTTGATTTTTTGGGCGTAGTTGTTTATTGTGTACTGTGGAGTTGTGACAATTTGCTCAGGGTTTTTGAGAGAGTTGTAGCTACATTGCGTAACAAAGTATCCAGATTCCTGATGCAAATATGACTAAGTGGGACGTTTTTTGATTCCCATCAAGTGCTCATAAAATGTGTTTTGACCTTTTGCATTGAGCATTTACCTTAACCATCAGCTGAAACTCCTATAACATGTCCTGGATGCAACCCAAGCACAAAATTTCCTTAAGTTTCATATATGAAATCGATTTCTATTAGTTTTAAGTATAAGTTGCCTAAACCTGTGTTATGCTTCTGTATGAATGTTTTTATTCTGATGTAGGCAACATTATGTTATTGCTTGCACTTGATGTGTCTTTTGTGTAATTTGGTCATTTTCCTTTAGTAGCTTTTTCAGTGTTTGGATTGGCAAAGTGAACTGGCTTATATGATCATGTTTTGTTTTGTTCTCCCTGAGCAGGCTCGTGGCCCCCCTTATACAGGGTTATGAAGATGCTGGAGACTTTACTGTGATAGAAAGACTAAAGACTAGCATACGTGTAAACTTAGTCTTCTACTTCATTGTGGGATCTGTTGGTCTTTTTGGACTAATTCTGGTCTTTACCATGCGCAAAAAAAAGTTAGTTTCTTGCCGCTACAATATATTCTTTTATTATTTTTTAGAGACCTTTGTTTCTTCTCGTTTAATATATTATGTGCAGAGATTTTGAGGCAGCTGTAACTTTATATTCTCACTGTGGCTATTAAAAGCTTTTGCCTATTAAGTAAATGTTTTTCTTGATTTCCATGTGTTTGTACATTAAGTTTGGCTACTTTGTTTCTAGTTATGATACATGAATGGGAAATGGAATAGGAACCTAAACCAGATGTGTAGGTGAAAGAATGATATCTTTTCAAAACAGAAACGTAGACATGTGAGAATCAACAGATTAATAAGGAATTCCATCTTGTCGCTTAAAATGGTTTGAACTTCATTGAGGTTGCATGTTCTTCTCTTGTACCAGATTGGCGGGTATTGGATCTAGCAGGGTTTGTAGGGACGCGTAATGATATTGATGGATAAAGTGTACTCCCTCAGTCCCACATTATTTGCCACACTTTTTTTAAGTGTGTAGCACATATTTTAAGACGTTCCGATTATGTTTTATTTGTTTATATATATTTGTATATTTTAATATAATCAAATGTTATATATTTAATTATATTATAAATTATTTCAAAATATCATATTGAAGTAGACTTTTGGCACATCTTAAAACCTGTATCACACATCAAAAACATGTTGCAAATAAGGTGGGATGGAGGAATTATAGTTGTGTCCACAATCTTAAGAATTTACAGTGGTACCAAGCTAGCATATTTTATCTATTTATTACTTCTATCTCGCTCATAAATACATAAGTAATTGCTTTGTCATTTATTCTTGCTTGGTGTATTTATTGGCAGGATTGGAAATGTGTTAGGTCTAGCCATGGGATGTTCCAATACTTTTGGACTTGTTACAGGTGCATTTCTTCTTGGTTTTGCATTGAGTGAAATTCCAAAGAGCATATGGAGAAATTCTGATTGGACTACTCGCCAGAAGGTTCTTTCTCATAAAATTGCCAAAATGGCTGTGAAGCTTGACAATGCCCATCAAGATTTGTCAAATGCCATTGTAGTAAGTGATTTCCATTGACAATATGAAAATATTATTACTTGAATAGGAAGTACCAACGCTTTTTATGTTATAGTTTTTTACTTTTTTTATATGTTCTTCAGCTCATTTTTAGTCCAAGTCCTGCATTAGTGTTGTCATTATTTTTAATGCGGTTCAACTTGGATTTGCTTATCTTTCTTGGATGAGGAACTTAAATTTTATTTTGCAGAATTCCCAGTTAGCCTATTACTATAATTAATTAGGTAGTGGAATGTGAATGAACAACAATTACTTGGATTTGTTCTATTATTCTGAACCCCTTGAAAATGATTTATAATACCAAGTCCACTGAATGTTTTTACTTTTTCTGCAGCATCGAGTATAATTATGCTGTGTCTGTAGGTTTAGCATGATTAGGTGAAGTAGGAACTAAGCTTAGTTTCATGTAGTATCATCCCTGTACATTTTGTGACATGCATAAATAGATGCTAGTGGGGGACTATAATGTTTGCACAAGAGATCGGAGAAGTCCAGACCGTATAGAAGAAAGACCATCGAAACAGGATACGATATGGGTATGGTATTGGACACTCGAATATAGTGAAAAATATTCTAAAAATAGGGGAGTCCAGTGTCGGACACTTCTAGGGATCCTGAGTCCATGCAACATTGGTGACAATTAGCAATTTAGCATCTGCATCGAGCATATTTTTAGTTGTCTTGTTGGTTAGTAACCCACTTTCCTGTCATTGTGCACTTTTTAGGTTGCTCAGGCAACATCCAAGCAGATGTCCAAGCGCGATCCTTTGAGGCCCTACATGGATGTCATTGATAATATGTTGGTTCAAATGGTATTCTGCATATTCTACATGTTATATTTTTCGGATAAGTTCATCTTGTACAAAATTCTGAATTATATTTGTTCCGACATGGTTCTCCATTACATTTTTCAAATCAATAATCATTTCTCAGTTCAGGAAAGATCCATCATTCAAACCACAAGGTGGTCATTTAGGGGATAATGACATGGACTATGATACAGATGAGAAATCTATGGCGATACTTAGGCGTCATCTAAGGGGAGCTCGAGAGGAGTATTATCGATATAAAAGGTAAATAAGTAATGAATTGACTTATAAAAACTAATAGTAATAAATTGAAATATACGTGCCTTCATCATTGATGAACTCTACCACGAAATCTTGGACTACACCTTGTTATGTGTTTTTTTATTTGCATATTTTGTATTGCCTTATACATACCAACATATAATTAGTTGGTCCATTTAATCTAAATTACTCTGTCCAAACATCTAGAGTCAAAAATTTGTTTCTCTTTGATTTTTTAGATGACATGTATGCTTAGTGACATAGATCACAAGTAAAAATTACCTTTTACTCATTAATCCTCTGCAAAAAGTGGCTTAGGCTCAATCTTGCATCTTATGATGATTACTTCATTCGATACACCCTGTCGAGTTCCAGTGTTGTCATTTATATAATAGACAAATGTTTGTAGATTTCTTAGTCGACATTTGGACTGTTTTTGTGACAACGGATTAAAAGTAAACTTGGCCTGTAGCACAATGGGTGGGAGGCTGATCCTCTATATTTTTTGGTCTCCAGAGTAAATCTTGGAAATTTAGCTAGCAGGGTTTTTATTCTTTTCTCTCTCTTGCTAGCTGTGGAGCTGGTAACTTTTTTCTTTGGGCGTATGTGTGTTTTGAGAAGAGGGGGGGGGGGGGGGGGTCTGGTTTTAAGGTGGCTAATTTACTAGTAAATTTTTCCTTATCCACGACTTCCCACAACTCTTTCATTTGTCACCCTTTGTAATACTCCAATTACTAGTTCTTTTATCTTTGAAGGGATCTTGTATTTTTTTCCCTTGCAATTTTCATTTTATTGTGTAACTTAAAGAGAGTGAGATTTTGTCTTCCACTCTTCGCTACCTCTTCTCAGTGTTCTAGAAAGCACTTGTAATGGAGGGGGTGCCTAGCGCCTATGCGCCGAGGTCTATTTATTTATCTTGCTATTGGATATATTTAGTTATATATATTAGATGTAAGAATTATAGATTTACTTGAATAATTACGAAAAGAAGAATCTTATAAGGCATGACAAATTGATTTAAAAATTGTTGAGCTTCAAATCCTTCATTTAATTCATGCAGTAGAGGACTAATTCTAATTCTCACCCAGGCCTATGCCTAGGCACCCAACCAAATTGACACTGTAGAGGACTGCCTAGGGCCTAATCGGGGACTAGGTGTATGAAATAGGTATACTAAATTTGAAATACTCTCTTTTAACTTTTCAAACCTAACGGTAAAAAAGATTTCTGATATTTGCTAAGAATTGGTTAATGATTTTTTTCAGTAAGTATTTTATATTATGGTTTACCTAATTTTTGTTATTCATGCAAATGTTTGATACAGTTCAGGGAATTCATTAAGGCTTTCTTATTTCACATCAGTTTTCAATGTTGGAAAAATTGTTCTCGGCCACCAACTCTTAACTGTTTGATTACTGTCTTGAGTGGAAAAATAACAATGACCTGAATGCTTGTTTTTTCTGATAGTCTACCCATTTTTCTAATTAACTTGTGTTTTTGTAGTGACTATATGACACATTTTATCTAATTAGCTTTTGTTTTGCAGTGAGTATATGACATGTGTGTTGGAGGCTCTTGAACTGGAAGACACAATAAAGAATTACGAACGACGCAATGCAACTGGATGGTCTGCTCCGAACTTATAAACTTCTAAACTACTGAATACTAATGTCTTAGTTCAGTTTCTCCTCTGCATTTTAGCCTGTTTAAGTTTGATGTTATATTTAATTTTACTTTATTCAGGTTTCAGTTTTCTAGTGAAAACTCACTATAGTTTATGCTTGTGTGTGTCCACTTTGATTATATTCTGACAGCAACTGAAATGTAGAAAGCTTTTGAAACCGTGATATTGAGGCTTTGATAACTTGCCTAAACATAACATGAAATCAAGGATCAATCTCAATCCTCTGTTGCCAAACTCTTCTTCATTGCATTGGATGTTCTATAATAAAATAAATTATGATAAAGCAATAGGACTGAAAACAGCTGATTCTACACCCAAGTACAACCAAATTATAATGCAGGTCTGTATCAGTCAATGGGTTGAGATAATTTATTGTCAACCCTAGTGCTTGACTGCTATGCTAAGGAAAGATAATCAAATTTTGGATCGTTTGGCTGAGTGGAGCAACATGAATAGTACCAACTTAATATACTCCTTATGTGCCAATTTATATGCTGCAGTCAATTTGGCATAAGGAAAAACTTATTTTGACCATCTTGTTCCATAGACTTTCCAAAAATCACTTGCCTATGAAATTAATTACGGGTATTTCTGTGTTCACTACTGGCATCCTACACTTCTTATTAATATTTTTTTTAATAAATATAAGTCATTTTACTATGCTCTCACTCTTAGAGAAACTAGCAATTGTGTTCTACATATTAAATACCTAGTCCTTGGAAAACTACATGGAATCAGTTATAGTACAATTTGTTATAATTGGGTTACTCATTGAATTACTACTGATAGTTTTATGTATTAAAAGAAATCATATGACAGTTTATATGGTAAAATGATATTTCCCTGGGCAAACTGTTTTTCTGCAATTTTATAGTTCTGTAATAAATTTTCGCTCTTAGTTAGTTCTTATATCTTTCAATTATATGTTTAAAATTCAAAGGCCATGCTTAGATGCACCCTGCAACATCGTTTCATGAGTTGTAATTAGTTTCGCTTAGATGCCCATAACAACCTGCTATTATATAAACATTTATTATAGTTGTGCTATTATTGTGATTGTAACCAACTAAAATTTCATTTACTAAATTGCAGGAAATTTATTTCAAACTTCAGACCTGAGCGGACTGGCACATTGGGATCCTTCTTTGATATGACGGGTAATTAGCTGATTAATATTTCTAATATTCTTCTTTTGATATTTATGTATCATTCATTTAATAAAACGCTGTAACAAATAATACCGTACTTTAGTGAATTGTTGTGATGACAATATTACCTAGATCGTGGCTAAGGTTATCCTTGTCCTAAAATGATTTTAAAGATATATTCTTATTTCCTGTCATTAACTGAACAGAGATAAATTTCTACTTTAGTATTATCAAATGTAATGATATTCCTAATTTGTCATTAGGTTTTTATTATCTTTTATATCTTCACACAATATTTGGATACATGAAGTTATCATAGAAAGAACCATTTATAAAATGCATCCCTAATTTTGAATTTTGGAACAGTGAGAAAGTAATATGTATGGAGAACAAAATTTCATCAGTCAGTCTTGACTCTTGAACACTAATTTAATCAATGTAAAGCAGATCAATATATTGATAATATAATAAACAGAGAGAAAGAGAGAGGTTTAGTATAATTAAGATGGATGGATGTTTAATATTACCAGGTGGGAAAGGGATTTGAATTGGATGAGATAGTGCACAGGGTGAGTGGCTTTTCATAGATACTTGTGTACTGGGATGACACTCCCTTCTGATGCTGCTATTTATTTTCTTGAATATTTATCAAAAACTAAAATTGACAATTCCTTGCAGAATTGATTTGGCGATGTATCATGTGGAAGCACATGGAGAAACTCTTGTCTGTCATTCTTGGTTGCATGTCAGTGGCAATTCTTTTAGCAGAGGCCACTCTCTTGCCTAGTGGACTTGATTTATCTCTTTTTTCAATTCTCATAAATTCTGTAGGGAAGGAAGAGATGCTTGTGCAGGT
Source organism: Panax quinquefolius (assembly GCA_020205615.1). Lineage (NCBI taxonomy): Eukaryota > Viridiplantae > Streptophyta > Magnoliopsida > Apiales > Araliaceae > Panax > Panax quinquefolius. Next base: position 31,800,795 of record CM035169.1, on the reverse strand, counting down.
AGATCCTATTATTGCCTGGTGTTTTTTTTCCTTTAAAATAATGTGGGACATATTTCCTTGACGAAGAGTAGTGCTTGTGTCTTTTTCAAATTTACCTCTCTCTCCAGCTTTTCATATGATTATACCAGTGTTTATTTACTATAGAAAATTTTGGATTGTAATAGATATGTTTGTCCTTGTGCCTTGATGTCTGTGATTTCTGCACCATCATAAGTATGTGTTGCATGACTTGTATCTATGGCAATTTGAATATGCACAATTTGATGCATCTGGTTTTACCAAAAGGAAGCACATAGGTGACTGCACTGTTCTGACCTCAATGATACGATCAATGGTAACTGGTAAGACTGTAAGATTCTTAGTTTAAGTGGCCACTAGGTTAGTGCGCATTTATCTTGACAAGCACCTGGGTAAATTTCATAATTTGTCGCATATTTACTGAACTTTTTAGAAGATTAATGTGACGATAATGGTGCAAAACAAGTATAAGCGAAAACTTGCCTGCTTGATTTTTCATAGCATAATGAGTGCAAATTAATAGCCTTGAAAATTTCAAAGAGTGTTTTATTCCAGTTTCGAAAAAGCTTGAATATTTTGGGGTAAATGAAAGATTGTGCAAGTAGAGGTATTTAATGTTAAAAGAAAGTTTAAGTTTCAGGTTCTGTTGGCTAACTCTTTTTTTTTTTAAATAATTCATTTCCCCCTTCCTAGTGCTAGATTTATAATATTGGTTATTGGAAATAATGAGCTACATGTATTTAGGTTTGTATGTGCGGGTTTAAGTTACTAGTATGGTGGTGTTGTGGAGATGAATGTAGGGGCTCTGTCTAATTTTCTCATGAACATTGCCCAATACCCACCAACCACCATTTTCTAAGCGTTGTTATAAAGAACTAAATACATGTTCTCTTTGATTATTGCATTTATCTAACTTCAGAGTATTTTTTTCTTAGAATTTGGCTGATCCTATAATTAAGTTTACCAAATAAATCAAATACTTGGTGAACTTCATAATAATCTATATAAATCTTCCTTCATCTCAAGTTTTTGTTATGATCATGCTTTAATTCTGTCCTTAAGTATAAGTCCATTCATTGCAGCTGAAGTTATCAGATTATTGACAATCACATTACTTGGGATATCACAGGTTTTTTAATGAATGGATCGAGTGCTTTTTCAGAAGTTCAGAAAGTTTGTTAAATGATGTAAATATACTAGCAACTTGTTAATGGTGCATAATTTAAACAAATATATGATTATAGCATATTCTTATAAGCTGCGACAAACACTACATACCATCTCAATTTATGCTAGAAGTTATAATCTAGCACAAATAATCTTCAATAAGGACCTTTTTAGTTTATTCAATTTAAAGATGGAGTTCAATTGTTACTAGGTTTTACTTTAGGATGAGTTGCAATTTTTTTTAATCAAGTTTTGCCTGTCAATAAGCGAATATCATTTTGGACACACAATTCTTTCAAAAATTTGTGATGGTAGTCTGGCTTAAACAAAAAGTGATATGTTTTTATTTTAATTGTATTCTACTGCTTTCTCTGATTTTTGTTCTATCCAGTTAATTTATCTGTATGATTTGCTTTGGTTCATTATCCATTCTTTTTTATCTCGTTTTTCATGAACTATATCATTCTTCTAGTTTACTGTTGAAAGTTTTCTAAATTTAAAATACTGTTCATATTTGATATATAATCTGAGTTTTATATGTGGAGCACTATTTGCCTGCTAGTCATTTCTAATCACCATGCTTATAGCGTTGTAATTCGCACTTTGATGACCATCTCTTTTTTAGTTTCTGCAGACTAACTGATGTTTACTTTTTCTTTTCCTTGATCTGTACCTAGGTCTTTGCTTTTGTCCCTTTGATGTACATGTGCATTTGTACATATTATTCATTATTCAAAGTTGGAATGTTAATGTTTTACTCACTAACACCAAGACAGACAAGCTCAGTCAACTTGCTTGAGATCTGCTCGTAAGTTTTTTATTGTAAATTAGATTTCCGTGTGAGATTTTTTTTTTGCCATTTTTTAACAGAAGTGTTTAATTACTTCCATTTTAACATTTCTGCCAGGATGGTTGCTCGGTATGCTCCTCCAATTTCATATAATTTCCTCAATCTCATTAGTCTTGGTAAAAACAAGAAAACTATTTTTGAGAAGGTGAGCTGCAGATTTATTCTCATACTGCCTACACCTGCCTTGCAAAAACTGAGTATTATGTGATAAAGCTTGTAACATAACAAAACTATTCTTAATCAGTTTTCTTTGTTTGGTTGCTTGTCTTCTTTACTGAACTGAGGTTTTTATTGGAGTCATTTAAGATTTTCTGTGGATTTACATTTTGGTTCTATTTCCCCCCCTTTCTCTAGGTCAGACAAACAAGTACTAGCTTTCAAGACTCCATGATCTTTGAGTTTCATTAGACTGTTTATCTACTTTTAAATATGTTTGGAGAATCTAAAGATGGCAGTTCTCTTGGTTGTTTTGTTCCTTTAGTAGTCTCTCTCCTCTCAGTTTCTGATTTCCAAATAGACATTGACAATATAATTTATTAATTTTATTTGTCTAAATTCAAATCACTGTTATCGTGTTTCCTCAAGACTTTTTTCCACACTTAGCACTCCACCTTTTCAGTCGTTAATTCAAGGTTTTGCTAGTACACTTTTATCATGTGTATTTCCTTAGTCTTTAGTTGCAACTACTAATTTGTTTGAAAATTTGTGAAGCAACATTGATTCCAAATTTTAAGTTTTTTCCATTTCTTCTATTGCTAATGACTTCATAATTCATATGGCTGCAGCGAATGGGGAACATTGATGAGGCTGTCCCTTTCTTTGGGGAAGGATTCAACAAAATTTATCCACTTATTATGGTTATATATACACTGTTGGTTGCTTGCAATTTCTTTGACCGGATATTAAGTTTTTTTGGCAATTGGAAGATTTTTAAATTCCAAACTGAAGCCGGTGATTTGGATGGATTCGATTCATCGGGATTAATTATACTGCAAAAAGGTTAGCACATGAACAACTTTGGTTTGTTGTGCACTTTTGAAAATCAACAAATTTGTACCTACATTTTTTTGCTGTAGTCTGTATGCTTTAAGACTCTTTTGGTTAGTCACCTGAGGGGGAGGATAAGAACCTTTATTTCTTACATCCTAGTAATTTATTTTCCTCGGTTCCTCAGAACGAACTTGGATTGAACAAGGGCGGAAAGTTGGTGAGGTGGTTATTCCATTGGCGAGGAATTTTAGAGACTCGAGCATGGATTTGGAGGCTGGCAGCAATAATGCAGTAAGTATTCAAACCATGAAAATGAAACATTTAATTTATTTTATGGTTTTTAAACATGCCTTCTTCTAAAGACATGATAAGACATGATAATGGATGTATTTAAATTGAATTTGTAACACCCGAACCTACTACATGCCCGAAGTGCTACATGCCGGCTGCCGCAAGCCCAAAGGGTCCGCAAGGCAACAATATCAATAGCGCAGCCCAAACAAAATAACTCACCAATAAACATCTTTCAAATCTAATTTAAAATGAAGTACCACTAAATATCAAAATCATAAAATGGAGACGCAGCTCCCCGAAACTAAGAGTTTTGTCAAAATCCAACAACAAAAAGAAATAATGTCTAAAACTAAATTCCAGCTATTTCAAATGCATTAAACAAGTGCTCGACTTTCAACGATGGGACCGGTAAAAATTTGTAAGGGGTGAGCGGTGAAGCACAACAAGTGACAATCCTTACTACACTTACGTGTATCAAGTATAATTTGCAAAACACTTTTTTTTTCAATTTTTTTTTTGTTCGATAACAATAGTAAATATACTTTTCAAAACTAAAATAGATAATAATAAAACGAATTTCATATTCAAAATAATTTCAATGTATACAATATATCTTTTAATCCATAACCTTAGCGACTAAGGTTACAATAGCCCTGTAACACGGCTCAAAAACTCTATAACGTCAATAATCATGCACCCTACTAAGGTATCTAATATGAAGAGCATCTAAAAGGTGTGCGCCCTAAGTAGGTCCTATATTAGCTCCGAAACTAAACGTAATCAATACGGGTTTTATACAGTCATCAGACTGAGAATTTCAAAAGCTTTTCTCTATATTATCGATATTCTAAACGATATTTTTTCACAGTTCTAAATCATACAATCTCATTTCACAGTTCATAAATAAATACTTGATCCGTAGTTTAAATAGAAGAACATAACATTTTAATTTAAATAGAAACCTTAAATAAAACATAATAAATTTTGAAACCGTGCATTTAGGCATCCGAGTAATTACTAAGACATACATATAAATAACGATAATTTTAAAATTACTAAATAGTTCGGAAAACCACTTACCTCGATATTGCGAATACGAAAATAAAAGCGAACAAATCCTAAATATAAAATTAGGACAAATAAAATTATTAGGATGAGATGTTATAACTTAATACTTTTAACTAAAATCTTGTGCACATACATAAATAATACGAGTTTCAACTCATAATTGAAAAGGAAGAGTTTAATTTTACGTTTTCTTCTTTTCTTCTTCTCTGTTCTGCAGTACCCCAAAGCCAAATATTTTTTTTTTACGTTCTTTTCTCTCTAGTTATCTAAATATCTTTAATTCTTTGCAAAATGAGTTACCAAGTAAAACAGTCCTTTTAAAATTAAAAGTTTGTCACAGTCTAACTGACTTATCCTAATAGGTTTTAGATATGTATAAATAATTATTAGTTTCTATTCCATTATCTAATTATAAACTTGTTATTATTTTATTATTATTTTTTAACCGGGTATTACAGAATTCACCAAATGCAGTTACACAGATGAATATAGAATAGGAATCCTCCTGTTTTATCATTGTCTTGATGAAACTTTCTTGTACAAATTTTTGTTAATTATGTATAGTTCTCAGTCCAGTGTGATAAATCAATATATTCCTTTCTAACCGGAAGGTTAAATTGTTCAGGATATAAGTGCTGTTGAAATGAAGGAAAAATTAAATTTACTCGAGGAGTTGAAGGAAAGTTCATCAACACCTTCTAGCGAGGTTCGTAGATTCAGTGGACATAGAGAAGCCATTAGCAGCAAGTATGCTGCTATAAGAGAACAGAACAGAAAGCCAGGAAACATGAAGCCAGCGGAGGATGTGCCCTCTACTAAAGACTCGTTGCTGGATGCCGCCAAATCTCCCTCTACTACTAATATCATAGGAGTCCCATCTTCTAGCATAGCCTCAACATGGGCAACAATGAAGTCAGGTTTTCAAACTTTCAAGACAAACATAGGAGCCAAAAAATTCATTCCTTTACGCCAAGTTGAGGATTCCAAACTTATCCCTAGCGCTTCCTCGTCATCGGAGTCTCTTGATGACATATTTCAAAGATTGAAACGGCCTACTTCAGAGCGCGGGAATCAAACTGAAGAGGGAAATGATGAAATGGACAGCTGATCCTTTCGGATGCGTCATGGATTTTCCACACACTTGTAAAATTGGTAAGTTAGCAAGACCAAAAGATGTACAGGTCCTCCGAGAAGAAATTTACACCGAAGGATCGAATTGATGTCCTGATATATTAGAGCTACAGGGGGCTTAAACCCTTCAACACTTGCATTATTTAAAGGTATCTGCATCTTACTGGTAGACTCAAGATGGCGCATCACAATTATGTTCAACAAAATGATATAGTCTGGAGTTTTGTCATGTAGGTAGTTGTAGAAGCTCGCTCAGACTTTAGCATTTGCATTACCTCTACAGTACTTGTAGATTGATACACCATGTTAACATAATCATGAACTTCTTTTGAAATATATATGATCTTTACGTTTCTTGAAAGTACAGAGACCGATACTTGAACTCTGCATCTAATTGATTGTTTTGTTTTTATTGGAATTTCATTAGGATCCTTCTGAAATCTGGTTAGAGTCTAGTTTGAACTTGGTGACTGACTGACTACCGGTTGAGTGGGTTTATTTTATTTTAGAAAATGAATTTGAGGTACAGGAAGCTATTAACCTCCTTTTTAGTTAATTATTGAAGGATAGAATAGAACCCCTCCATGGCTCCAACCCGACCCACCCAAAAAAATAATTTAAAAAGAAAATAAAGGTGGACCTAAATAAATGTATTGAGAAAGTTGACGGTCTCGTGTTTACATTCTCACATTTCTCTCTCCCATCATCTTTTATGATCAAATATTCTCAGTTTTAATAATACGTAATGTCAGCCATGTAAACTAGTTTTTTTTAAAGTCTAATTGAGCTCTTCTAAAATATTATGTGTTTCCAACTTAATTTACGAAATTGTAAAACAATAAAAATAATTTCAGTATAAACAATATATATATATATATTCAACAAAGATGAAACAGAGATGAATCAATATACAAGAAAACACCATGCATGCATCCTATCGCTCACAACTTGTGCAAGTTTTATTAATTAATCGATCACCTAGCAGCTAAAACTCCAAAACCACCAAAATAGTACAGCTAATACATAGCTAGTAATAATTAAAATTGATTAATTATTAGAGACCTTTGAGTTTACAGTACGACTAGTTCTTGAATGCATGAAAACTTTTTTAGTCCCCTTCCCCGTTGAACGAATCAACTTCTTCCAAAACCCTCCAGCTCCTCCTCCTCCTCGGTTGCTAGTGGCGACAAATGCTATGGATCTGCTCTTTTTCAGGCTTCCGGTACTACTAGTAGTTATAATAAAACCGACAGAACCGCCGGTGGAAGCGTGGCGGCGATGACCCGCCGGAGACATGGAGGTAGAAGAAGTGGAAGCGTGGGAATTAGAATTAGGGGAGAATACCGCAAATATTTTTGTTTTGAGGATTGGTAGATGATCAGGGGGAGGAGGAGATAGATTAGAGAGGTGGGAGGTGAGTTTCTCAGTGAGACAAGAAGAGCAAACGCCTGGCTGTTGACGTTGTTGAGGATGCTTCTTGCATTCATTTATCATCATCGATCGATCGATCGATCTCTACTTACTTGCAGTACCTTCTTTTTGATTGATTAATTTTCTCTTGTTTTTGTGCTATATTTATAATATATATATAGTTCTTTTTCTGTGTTTACGCGGCGGCGGTGGTGGTGGTTATCTGAAAGTTAATGCAGTGAATGAGAGTAGTTGTAATGGAGTGTGAGTTTATATAGACAGGAGATGAAGTCTGTTTTCCCGATTCGGAGAATGAGGTAAAAAAGAGAGGATCTTATTCCAAATCGTTTAAAATGGGCCGTTTATAAAAAATAAAGTATATATTTCTTTTACAAAATTTAACAAAATTAAATATTAAAACAAGAGGATACAAAAATTCCTCCTTTCAACTCCATATAATTAAGTAAACTAAAAATTCTCAATTTCCTTCTTCTCTTAAACTGAGATTGAGCGTATTTATAAGATAGAGACTACATCTAATTCCAAACTATTTAATTTAAAATATACTGTATATAAAACAAAATTTAGATTTACTATATATTTCATTCTTTATCTCATTAACGAGCCGTTTATATAAAATTACCTCTAAAAATTAAATAGGTTCCATATGACATTAATATATAAGATGGCAAAATATTTGTATTTTGGATGATTTTTGTGTACAAGGAATTAAGTATTGTATGATTGTAATTATTATATATATATATATATATACGGTTCTCTTTTCTAGCGAAGTTTAAGTACGAACCGACTATAATAACGATTTTTCTATCGTTATAGCATACAAAATCGACGACATAACTATAACGATGGTTATATCCTCAACATTGCGTTAGGCAAGCCTTTTATTATAACATTGCTATTGAAATTTTAAATGATGGTCAATAAATCTTAAAATGCAGGATGCACATAGCATAATGGTCATGTAAACTCTTATAATCATCATTTATTACAAATCAGGTCCGTATTATTAAATATTATATACTACTCTTCTTTTAAATAAAATCAATTTTAACTTTTTAAAAGTACTTAATTTCAAACTTAAAATTGACATAAATTTATTTAAGTTATCAATACAATTATAAATATCATAAACTACTTAAAAAATATTATTAATTATAATTTATTTTTAATTTTTTTAAAAATAAATTAAAAAAATTAATATTGATCCCGAAAGGGAAGGAATACTACTTATCAATGAATAATCCAAAGATTTAGCAAAAAAAGAATAATCCGTAGGTACGGGGGACGTGGTTGGTGGATATAGGATTCTGCTTATATGGCGAGTTAAAGGTCCTACAGGGGACCCAACCACACGTGTAATTATTGGGTAGCAGTTGTCATAAACTATTTAGATGGAATTGGGTTCTTGGGTGGAAAATAAGAGTAATGCTATAGACACAAACTATTTTATAAATATTTTATAAATTGTTGATGTGACATACTTCACTTCAGCATATTGATCAACAAATTGCTTCAATATAGTTTTCAGTCCCACATAATATACTGAGGTGGAGTATGTCACATCAACAGTTTGTAAAATATTTATAGAATAATTTGTGTCTCTAGTATTATTCAGAAAATAATAGTGTCCATCAATTTTTAATTAATTTTAACCGTTTATTATTTAAAATTGATATGATTTATTCGAGACAATTTGCTAAGGTGAATACAAAAGAGATGGAGATTGTAAAAATATTCATTCTTGGAATAATTAGGTTGATCCAAACAAAATTATTTGCAAGAGGAAATTATGTGCCCCGGTAGGTAGGTGGACCAGGTCAAAATACTTGCTGGGTTCCAAATTGAATACAGTATTACAAAACCCATCCATCTATTTCATCTCATCCATCTTATCTAACACACATTCTCTTAATTTGGTCACACAAATACAGCTGGCTTTATGTTTTGTGTAGTACCCATTACATGTATATGTTTTTAAGTGAGTAGCAAAACTTAACTTTCAGTTAATAAACGCTTCCCCCCATCCCCATTTTTTTTTTTTTATAGAGATTCAATTTTAAAATGACAACTTTTAACTAATTTTATTTTATTTCAAATATGTCTCTGATATTTATTAGAAAAGTTACAGTGATAATGACATGATATTTGTTAAATTCAAAATTTGTCTGCTCGTCGAATTACTAAATAACGAATGCAAAACTTGCAAAGTGACTAAACAATCACACTGAGAAACATGACGGTCGGGGCCGTCGGGGAATAGTTTCGGTGTGAAAAAAATACGGACCAAAAAACGTCAATAATGAAGGTATGTAATTGCTCTAGTGTGTTAAGAAGACAAGTAGTCCGTGTGTATTTGGACTTGAATTATGGTTGTGTATTTATAACTTTACCACACTTTCTCAATATACTATGCCCTTTTCCGAGTAGGAATATGAGTCTTATGTAAAGTTCCCTTGTAACTACAAACTCCATAATTGAATTATATTTGGTTTCCTTAAAAATATGAAGTCAAATAGGAAAAGTAAGTCACAAGTTAATTTGGACTGTAAATCCCTAAGAATGTCAAGTCTCCTGACTAGAATATTATGCCATGTGGCACGGGTTCCCGAGAATCCTTTGGACCTATCAAATCACACTCCAACATTACCCCACACTCTCTTATTAAAAGAAACATAAAATAAGAGAGTACATAAATTAGTCAGCAAATCATGTTAAAAAAGTCTAATCAATACCCCCAACAAGCCACACATTTTTCATGTTTATACCCTCCATAGTCCGAAGTTGATATGTTCCTGGCTTCGGCACCCCAATAACTTTGGGGATTCCCATCAAGGATGTTCCCGTATGCCGACCCCTTCTGCCCCCGATCCTGGAGGATATATCAAGGTGGATGATAGTAATATGCCCTCAAGCCAATCACATTGAATGTTATAAGTATTTATTTTGTAATCATGTTCATTTATTAATAAAAGAACTCGTTTAATTAAAAGCAATCATTATCCATATTTAATTGGTTGATTTAATTAAGATAAATATGTCGTTTTGGAGCAATACTTTTAGAATCATGAAAAGTTCATACTAATAAGATTTAAATTCTAAAGACAACTGTAGGACCATCTTTTTTCTTAAAGTTTGACAAAAGAGCCTTATTTTCAGTCATGTGCCTCGAGCATCCACTATCAAGATACCAGATTAAGCTAGTGAAGCTTCTTTCCTGCAATAAATATTAACTTTTATTTTAGTATACTAGATTTGCCTGGGTTCTAATTTGTTAGTTCTTTTTGGGACCCATATTTGCTTGATTCTAGGTCTATAATGAACAAGATAATCATCAAAATAACACAAGGCATCAACATGTACATACTCATGACAATTATAACATTTTATATGATGCATGCTTGTGTGTGCGTGGATTCCTTCTCTTCGAGTACACGTGGACGATAGACACTTATAGCCTTTCTTTTGGGCTTATACTCTTTGTGTAAGACCCCAATTTTTTGTAAATAAAATTAAATTTCTTCTAATTATTATTTTGAATAATAAAGTGTTAATTTGATATAATACTTTGGTTATGGGTGAAATGTGCAAATTTTATAAAATAAGCAAGTGGTTATAAAGTATTCATTGTTATCGGGGAATATTCGTTTGGTCGTGGAATATTCTTGCTGTCGGGGAATATTCGTACGATAGCGCAACCATTTGTGGGCCCCATAACAGAAAACTGTCGGATGAAGAAAATGACAAGTATGAGTTTTTATAAATAACGGCGTAGTTGTTACCGTTAACACTGTTAGAATACCCAGTGGTTAAAGTACAATAATGTCTGTGTTTTTCACAAGAAGACACTAGGTATTTGTGGCGCCCCCAAAAATTAGGTATACATCACCCATCTTGGGTAGTCGGATACATGGTATGTAAATTTAAATACAACTTACTAATATAACTGTAAGTGTATGTACGATATAAACGTGAGTTTGAATACAAATATTGTCTACTAGATATTATACAAACTCAAAAGGAGTCCTCATTACAATTATTATCACACTATTTCACGAATAGTGAGGACTACTAATGCTATCCTCTCGGTCCATTACTCCGTTCCCCGACTCGTCCCAAATATATTCTCATTTCACGAAGAAACGGTGAAAGAAAGGGTGAGCTCAACTAGCTCAAGAAGAAATATTATGACTAAGATAATGCGAATAAATTATCATTAGCCTCAAATGTGTTAAGCGATAAAATATAATGAACATCAAGTTTAACTACAAAGAGAACCAATGAATCCATTAAAAGAGTCAAGTAGAAAATAAAATCTACTATATTTTATGATTTAAAAGGTTTTTCATCATTTATTATAAATTGAGACTCAACTTTAATAAATATTCCACATCATCGAATCACCCCCCTTTTACTGACGAAGGATATTCTTTAGTATCACGACCACAATTATTCATGCACTACTGGCCAAGAAGAGTTGTGTATTCATTAATGGTCATGATCATGCCAACAATCGTCCATCAATGCACTACTACCAATCGAGAATTTTTACCACATCATTTGTAACATTACGGTACCAAGATTACACCGAATAGTCTCTCGGTCATAATCATACCAAGTCCATCTATACACTTCTGCACCACGTGATGACTTTCAACATAATATAAGCATGAGGATGATGACAATGATATAAGAATTGAATAAAACAAGTTCAAGAATTATTTTATCCAGAATTATTAACGTCCAAGTTGTCAACATGATCTTTGTTTTGTAGAGTAAAATTCAAGAATGATCGGAAGAATATTTCCATGAAAGATCTTTGGATGAAACGCAAATATCAAGGATATTCTACTAATTTCATGGAGTATAGAAGTCAAAGTTTTAACTAACCGGGTATAATAAAGAATGGAATAACAAAAGAAATCACCATGCATGCGATAGACCACATAGGCGAGGTTATTCCAACAGAATAATAAATAACGGAACCGTCCCATTAAAACGCATGCATGTGATGTTCCAACCGAATAATAATAAAAAAGATTTTAACCAGTCCTGTAAAAAACACCGCATGTGGATGTTCCAATGAATAATAATAAAGGCGAATGTCACCAAGTATAGAAGGTAAACCTTTATACAAGGTTATTCCATAGAATAATAAGCAATGGAATAACAACAGTTCTCTTCATGAATAAGAAAGAATAACACCGCTTTACTTAGTACAACAAATAATATTCCCTACCTTAGAAGAATGAATATTGGAAAAGTGAAGTAGCGAATACTTTTCTTCTTTCTCTATATATCTTTCTCTGTAGAGTTTTGATGAATTAAGTAAGAAATAATGAAGGAATGAAACTTTACATTTATAGAAAAAGCGAGGGTGGCTCTTGGTGTAACGAAGGTCAAAATGACTCTTGGTAATATTGAAGAGACAACTACTATTCATGAAGGGGTAATTAACCCTTGGAACAATCAAGAAGCGCTTAACTCTTGGTAATATTAAAGGGACAACTACTATTTGCGAAGGGGTAATTACTATTTACGAAGGTAATTACTATCGATTGATGAAGGTAATTACTATTGAAGAAGGTAATTACTATTGATGAAAGTAAATACTATTGACGAAGATAAATACTATTGACGAAGGTAATTACTATTCACAAAGGTAATTACTATTCACAAAGATAATTCTTATTTATGAAGAGACTCTTAGATGATGACATATGGGCCCCATAAAATAATCAAACTTACCACAAATGTCTCATATGAATGCTCTTTATATACATCAAGGATTGAATAAATATTACCACAAATCATTTTTTTTAATCAACAAATAATTAATCTTTCAACAATTATTAATCATTTATAACTTGTCGTCTCAATTAATAATATAACATATTATACTGAGATGATCTTGTGACAATAATTGAATCAATAATATAAGAGATATGATGCAACAATTCATCGTGAGTAATAATTGAGTATAGCTAAGTGACTTCTCACGTAGCATCAATAATCAATACCGTGTCTACTTATGCAACTACGCCAGCGTATTCTTACTTTTACCACCGGGTAGTTCAACAGTTTTAACAAAGAACACCTCCACCGTTATTTTTATAGAAAGATAATTTTGTCGTTTTCAAACTACGACAATACTTCCGTTAATGGGTCCACTTATGATTGAGCCGTCAGTCATTTAATATTCCCCACAAAAAGAATATTCCCACCAAACGAATATTTTATAACAACTTGCTTACTTTGCAAAATTTATAAATATTACCCACAACTATAACATTATATCAAATTTATTCCATAATATTCAAAAATAATATTTATAGAAAATTCATTTTTATTTATAAAAGTTTGGGGTCTTACAACCTCCCTTCTTATGAAATTTAAGCCCCGAAATTAGGGGTACGACACTGGTATGTCGAAGAGGTAAGGATACCTTGATTTCATTTCGATTCTAACTCCCAAGTCATTTCCTCAACATCGTGGTTCCTCCACAAAACTTTTGACTTGAGGTATAACCTTGGGCGTAGAATATGTTCCTTCTTATCCAAAATTTGAACAAGAACCTCTTCATACGTCAAATCTTCCGCTATTTCGTCCGGTTCTAACTCAATAATATGGTTCGGGTCTTTCACATATTTACGTAACATGGATATTGAAAAACGTTATGAACACGAGACATATTTGGCGGTAAAAAGCGAGTCTATAGGCCACGATTCCTACTCGATCGAGGATTAAAATGGACCGATGAATCGAGGATTAAGTTTTCCTCTCTTTCCAAATCTTGTAACTCCTTTCCATGGAAGCAACTCTTAACAACACACGCGATCTTCTATATCGAATTCCCGTCCTTTCGATGAAGATCAAGATAACTCTTTGTCGATTTTTGAGGTTTTTATACGTTGTCGGATCGTTTGAATCTTTTTCGTAGTCATACGTATCAACTCCCGGCCCCAACAAATTGCTTCACCCACTCATCCCAAAGATTTGGAGAATCGACACTTTCTTCCATACAACGCTTGAATGGAGCCATGCCAATACTTGCTTGATAAGCTGTTGTTGTAGGAAAACTCCACCAATGGTAAGAACTTGTCCCAACTCCCTTGAAATCAAGGACACAGAGTCTTAATAGATCTTGAAGAGTTTGAATAGTCCTCTCCGATTGTCTGTCATCTGTCGAGGATGATATCTTAGAGCTAAATCGTAAAATCTGTGCTCATAGTAGCTTTTTGCAAACCAACCCAAAATCGTGAAGTGAATCTTGGGTCTCGATCGGAAACTATGGATACTGGCGATACCATGCGATCTTACAATCTAGTTTATGTACATACTGAAAAAGACGTTCAAGTGTATAAGTTTCTCAGATTCGGTGAAATGATGCGGACTTGGTCAATCTATCAACAATGACCCAAATCGCATCAATGCCTTGAGAAACCTTAGGAAGACCGTGAATTGAAATCCATGGTAATGTGCTCCCACTTCCATTCTAAAATTTCAAGTGGTTGAATGGACCTTTTGGTACTTGATGCTCCGCTTTTTAACTCGTTGACAAGTTAGACACCTTGAGATAAACAACGCTATCTCTCTCTTATCATTGCTCCACCAAAATATATGATGAATATCATGATACATTTTGGTACTCCTGTGATGGATTGCAAATGGTGTGTTGTGCGCCTCCATCATGATATTATACTTTAAATCGTGGTTATTAGAACACAAAGTGCAGAGTTGACTCAAGTATTCCTTCTTCATCAATTCTTACTTCCCATATAGCACCTTCTTGCACTTTCTTCCTCATAACGATCGTCCTGTCGTCCGTAGCGTAGCTTGAGCGGCTTTAACTTTATCGATTAAAGTCGGTTCTACTCAGATACTCGCTTATCATCACACGCGTCCCCTGAGAGTCTTTAACTCTATCTCCATCCTTTGCAAGTCACACAAAATGGGCCTTTGCGTTGACAATATCTCACTCGTCGCACTTGCATATACGATCTTCTACTCAATGCGTCACCTACCGTTAAGCTTTTCCGAGATGGTATTGGATGGTATGATCATAATCTTTCAGCGATTCAAGCCAACGTCGTTGTCGCGTGTTGAGTTCCTTTTGAGTGAAGAAATATT
The DNA here is from genome assembly GCA_020205615.1 of Panax quinquefolius. NCBI lineage: Eukaryota > Viridiplantae > Streptophyta > Magnoliopsida > Apiales > Araliaceae > Panax > Panax quinquefolius. Next base: position 31,785,716 of record CM035169.1, on the reverse strand, counting down.
TGAGGCTTTTATGATCCGTAAAGATCTCCACTTTCTCCCATACAAGTAATGCCTCCAAATTTTAAGTGCAAAGATAACAAATGCCAACTCTAGATCATGAGTAGGATAATTCCTCTCATATTCTTTGAGTTGTCGCAAGCATAGCTATAACTTTTCCATGTTGCATGAGAACACATCCCAACCCTTTGCTTCAAGCATCATCAGAGATGACAAATCCTCCGAGCCGGATGGTATTGTCGAGCAGTCTTTGAAATAAGTCTCCTCTTGAGTTCTTGAAAACTCTTCTCACATTCTTCGCTCCAACCAACTTTGTATCTTTTCGAGTCAATTTGAGTCGATGGAGTAGCGATTCGAGAAAATCCTTCCACGAATCTCCGATAATAACTAGCTAAACCGAGAAAGCTACGTACTTTCTATCATCGATTTTGGTTGTTCCCGACTTTGAATAGCTTCAATCTTTCTTTGGTCAACAGATATTCCATGACTTGATACCACGTGCCCAAGGAATGCTACTTCTTCAAGCCGAACTCGCATTTCTTCAACTTGGCATAAAGCTTATATTCACGAAGCTTTTGGAGTGTCGACCTCAAGTGTTGCTTTCATGATCTTCACGGCTTTTGGAATAAATAAGGATGTCGTCAATAAAGACGACCACAAAGTGATCTAAATATTCCTTGAATACTTGGTTCATCATATTTATGAAGGCGTGAGGGCATTAGTCAATCCAAAGGACACGACTAGGAATTCATAATGCCCGCATCGGGTTACGAAAGCCGTCTTTGGAATGTCATGGCTCTAATCTTCAATTGGTGATATCCTAACGAAGATCAATCTTTGAAAAGAATTTGGCTCCTTATGGCGGGTCAAACAGTCATCAATACGTGGCAATGGATACTTATTTTGATGGTGACATGATTCAACTCCGATAATCAATACAAAGTCGCGATACTCCCATCTTTCTTCTTCACGAGCGAGCAGAGAGCACCCCAAGGAGAAGTAATAGGATGAATAAAGCCAATGTCTAACAATTCCTGTAGTTGGGTCTTTAACTCACGAAGTTCAATAGAGCCATTCGATATGGGGCTTTGGAAATAGGTTTTGTCTTAGGGTTCAAGGTCGATACAAAATTCAATTTCACGCCTCACGGGGTAGGCGGAAGTTCTTGAGAATACGTCCAGAAATTTATTAACAATAGAAATATCGTTCAAAACCGACGATTTTTGTTTAAATCGTGATATGAGCTAAGAAAGCTTGACATCCGCTTTTTTGATAAACTAATAACTTTATGGCTTGAGATGACCGTGATTGATTTTAATGGTTTGGTCGTTTGAATTAGCATAATAATAGGTTGATTAGGAATATGAAAGCTAACAACCATATGAAAACAATCAATTTTTGCATGATAAGTAGTTAACCAATCAATCCACAGAATCACGCCAAATGCAAGTATTTTAATGAAATAAGATCGACAGTAATGTGAGGGTACCGATTTTGAACCAAACAAGACTTATAAATAGTGGATGTAATGAAGGTTTCTCCCAAATCGGAGTTTCCACAGATAAGTCAAAGTCTAATTGCTCGGTCAAATTTAATCGATGAGCGCAAGTAGGAGAAATAAAAGAATGGGTAGAACCCCATTATCAAATAAAGTATAAACTTCATTAGAGTTTATGATAAACTTAACCGTGATGACCTCATTCGGGTTCCTTGCTTCTCTGGAGGTCACAACAAACGCCTCCTCAGACTACCTGGGTTTGACTTTTCTCGACTACCTTTGGTGCCTCCATCCTAGTTGAATTTGTCTTCGATAAACGACAAAATCGAGCTAAGTGACCTTCTCTTCCATAATTATAACATGCTTTGGACGACATGGCGCAGTTCGGACTGATGTGTCCCTCTCCTCCGTATTTGAAGCATATGATAGGTGGTCTTTCTCCTTCCTTAACAACGGGTCTTTGGTCGACGTCTTTCCATCATTGTTGAATCTCCTTTTCTTGAAATGTCCATTCTTATTATTTTGGCCCTGATTACCACCGATGTGGTTACTATATCTGGCCTGTTGATTCCCTCCACGCTTGTTATCACCGTTTCGATGACTACTCTCGCTAGTATTATAATTTTTACTGCACCCGCTCTTCTTTTTAGTTGCGTTGACTCGTTATCGCTACTCCACTAATCGAGCCCTATTTACAACATCCCGAATACAAACACGCTTTATGAGAAATAAGATGTTGACGTATCTCGACTTCAAACCTCTTAAAAACATTCGCGCCATTCTCTCTTCATTATCCACCGTTGAAATGTGAACCGTGATAACTCCGCAAATTTTGCCTCGTATTGCGACCTGGTCATATTGTTTTGTTCCAACTTGATAAACTCCATCTTCTTCATGTGGCGAATACTTTCGGAAAGTATTTGTCGTTGAAACGACTCTGGAACTTCTCCCAAGATATCTTCATTACAAAGAGGTTGAGTACGTTTCTGGATTCCCACCAAGAATCTCGCCTCTCGCAAACATAAAAGGCGTGAAGGGAACCTTTGCTCCTGAGCATCCCAAGACATCAAATATCTTGTAATCTGCTTTATCCATGCTTCCGCCAAGTGGTTTGGCTTTCTCCTTAAACTCCGGTGGTCCCAGCTCCTTGAATTGTTTAATGCGGTGACCGCCGAGAGTTTTCCGTGTTTCCACCCCACGTTTTGGATGTGAGTCGCTCTACTTGTTGTTGCATAAATTGTATAAAAGCCTCTGAATATTTGATCATTCATCATTTGGTCGGTGTTGTTGTTTGCATGAGGATTGTCGCCTTCACGATGCATTTATCCTCGATTATTGATATGTGGTGAATCAACGATCGCTCAGTGCTCCATTCGTTATTCTCAACATTCTCGGATGTCATTTTCGACATCGCCACAAAACAAAAGGTTAATTGACATGTAAACAAATTATCCCTATATTCTCGACCGACCAATAAAATTGCACATAAACTTAGGTAGGTCATACTAATGGGGTATTCCCCTCCTCCCTCCTAGTCTTATTCTCACATCTTAGCCAAGGATCATATCCTAAGCTCGATACCAACCGTGACGCCCCCAAAATTAGGTATACATCACCCATCTTGGGTAGTCGGATACATAGTGCGAATTTAAATACAACTTACTAATATAACGTAGCCGTATGCAATACGACATAAATCGTGAGTTTGAATACAAAATATTGTCTACTAGATATTATACAAACTCAAAAGGAGTCCTCATTACAATTATTATCACACTATTTCACGTAATAGTGAGGACTACTAATCTTATCCTCTCGACCATTACTCCGCTCCCCGACTTCGTCCCCAAATATATTCTCATTTCCGAAGAGAAAATGAAAGAAAGGGTGATTTCAACTAGCTTTCGAGAAGAAATATTACGACTAAGATAATGCGAATAAATTATCATTAAGCTTCTATGATGTTAAACCGATAAAATATAATGAACATCAAGTTTAACTACAGTGAACCAAAGAATCCATTAAATGAGTCAAGTAGAAAATAAAATCTACTATCTTTTATGATTTAAAAGGTTTTTCATCATCATGTTATAAATTTGAGACTCACTTTTAATAAATATTCCACATCATCGAATCACCCCGCATACTGACAAGGATATTCTTTAGTATCACGACCACAATTATTCATGCACTACGACCAAGAATAGTTGTGTATTCATTAATGGTCATGATCATGCCAACAATCGTCCATCAATGCACTACTACTAATGAGGATTTTTACCACATCATTTGTAACATCACTTGGCCACGACATTACACCGAATAGTCTCTCATCATAATCATACCAAGTCCATCTACGCACTACTGGCCACGATGACTTTCAACATAATATAAACATGAGGATGATGACATGATATAAGAATTCAATAAAACAAGTTCAAGAATTATTTTATCCACGAATTATTAACGCCCAAGTTGTCAACACGAATCTTTGTTTTGTAGAGTAAAATTCAAGAATGATCGTAAGAATATTTCCATGAAAGATCTCGGATGAAACGCAAATATCAAGGATATTCTACTAATTTCATGGAGTATAAGTCAAAGTTTTAACCAACCCAGGTATAATAAAGAATGGAATAACAAATGAAATCACCACGCATGCGATAGAATCATGCAGGCGGGTTATTCAAATGAATAATAAATAACGGAACCGGTCCGGGGTAAAACGCATGACGATGGGATGTTCTAAAGAATAATAATAAAAAGATTTTACCCAGTCCTGTAAAACACACGTATGTGATGTTCCAATGTAATAATAATAAAGATTTTAACCAGTCCTAATTAAAAACACACGATGTGATGTTCCAACGTAATAATAATAAAGACGGAACCCGGTCCGTCCGGTGTAAAACACACAGACAGGATGTTCCAACAGAATAATAATAAAGACGAATGTCACCAAGTATAGGGTAAACCACGTATACAGGTTATTCCAATAGAATAATAAGCAATGGAATAACAACAATTCTCTTCATGAATAAGAAAGAATAACACCCTTTACGAAAGTACAACAAATAATATTCCCTACCTGAAGAACTCGAATATTGGAAAAGTGAAGTAGCGTAGAATACTTTTCTTCTTTCTCTATAGTTTTCTCTACAGAGTTTCAAAGTGAATTCGTAAGAAAATAATGAAGGAATGAAACTTTCTATTTATAGAAAAAGCGAGGGTGGCTCTTGGTCTTAACGAAGGGTCAAAATGACTCTTGGTAATATGAAGAGACAATTCTACTATTTCATGAAGGGTAATTAACCCTTGGAACAATCGAATAAAGCAGCTTAACTCTTGGTAATATTGAAGGACAACTTATTTTCATGAAGGGTAATTACTATCGACGAAGGTAATTACTATCGACGGTAATTACTATTGAAGAAGGTAATTACTTATTGACGAAAAGTAAATACTATTGTGAAGGTAAATACTATCGACGAAGGTAATTACTATTCACAAAGGTAATTACTATTCACAAAGGTAATTACTATTGACGAAGAGACTCTTAGATGATGACATACGTACGCCCCTATAAAATAATCAAACTTACCACAAATGTCTCATAATGCAACTCTTTTATATACATCAAGAGGATTGAATAAATATTACCACAAATCATTTTATTTTTAATCAACACATATTTAATCTTTCAACAATTATTAATCATTTATAACTTGTCGCCTTAATTAATAATATAACATATTATACGATGATGATCTGTGACAATAATTGAATCAATAATATAAGAGATATGATGCAAAGAATTCATCAGTAGCAATAATTGAGTATAATAAGTGACTTCTCACGTAAAGCATCAATAATCAATACCGTGTCTTCTACGTCTGACCACGCCAGATTCTTTACTTTTACCACCGGTAATTCAACAGCTTTTAACGGTAATACCTCCGCCGTTATTTTTATAGAAAGATAATTTTATGCTTTCTAACTACGACAAATACTTGCTAATGGGTCCACCAATGATTGAGCCGTCGCATTTAATATTCCCCGACAAAAGAATATTCCCCACCAAACGAATATTTTATAACAACTTGCTTACTTTGCAAAATTTATAAATATTACCCACAACTATAACATTATATCAAATTTATTCCATAATATTCAAAAATAATATTTATAGAAAATTCATCTTTATTTATAAAAATTTGAGGTCTTACAAAGATATTGCATAGTATTTTTGGATTATTAATTCTTACGTAAGAAGGCATTACTCAATAATTTCTATAATAATTACTGTTCAATATTTTATTTTATTGATTCAATAATTATTACGTTGATATTTTATATTATTGTTGTTTCAATAATTGTCACTGCACAATATTTCCCATTATCAGATCAATAATTCATATTATTGAATAATATTCTTAGATAACATTATTGGCAATGTCTAAGAAAATTCTGTCTAGGAAAGGAGTTTGATCAATTAATTGCGCACTCCTTATCGAAAAGCCCGCTCTTTCCTGGGAACGACCTGGTTGTCATTATTGTGATTCTGTATTATTATTTGTGAATAATTAATTATTAATTTATATGATAAGGAAATATTTATTTTATATGAATTTAAATGAAAGAATTAATGTTGAGATATTTTATCAGAATTTTGTCGGAATGGAGGTATTAAAAATCATCCGTATGTGATTTTCGGTCAATTTTTGTTTGAAATTTGAAAAAACTTTCTTCTACAAAGTTGTAGAGAATTAAATTTTATATGGAATGGACATAAAATTTGTATTTTTCTGATCAAAAGGTTATTTATTATGCATTATTGAAGTTTTGGAAATAAATGTTTTTAATTAAAAACATGGGTGGGCCCCACTTTTGTATTTTATGGAAAAATGCTTAATTTGGTGGGCCCAACTAGCGGTGTGCTGAATTTGGTCAAGAAGGTGTGCATAGAAATTTTTTAAAGAATATTAATATTTTATTATTTTAGTTTGCTTTGGCGTTCTAGCATTTTCCTATAAATAGGGTGTTTAGTTAGAATTAAAAATCACACCAGAATTAGAAGAGTTCTCTCTCTCTTTCTATAATATTGAGCGTATTTTTGTGAGTATTTAGATACTTTAAGAGTTGCTATTCAGTGCAAGTTCCTTCAGTATTATATCCGATATTTCAGCCAGAAGTATTATTCTTTTGAGGTAAGGGATGTTATTTTCTTTGTAAATAATATTATTTCGTTCAATATTATTATACCAAAATATTGGTATGAATTTTATTCTAATTTTTTTTACCTTTTCATGTCGAGGTTACTATTCACGAAGTATGATTTTCTTGTAAAATTTTACCTTTTCTTGTCGGGCTACTATTCACTTATACGGCACTATTCACGAATACGACACTATTCACAGAAAAATAAAATTTTCTCTTCTTTGTCCAAGTTGTTTGTTATGGTTCCTATCTTTGATTGTATCTATGTTTTGATCTTCATTCTTGAATTTTGCTCCACAATTGATTATTATGGAGTATTTTTGAATTGGATAAACCAAAGTACGAATCCCTAATCTTTGTCCTTTTATCTCAGTGGATTCGTTTCTTTAAGATATTTTTCGACAAAAAATCCCCTTTACCCCACTGTGATTGTAGTATTTTAAGCAATTAGACATTGTGCTTTTAAAATATTCAATTAGCCCATTGTACTTTTTAAAAATATTCAATCAAGCAATTCCTTTCAATTTTTTTGGACGGACGTCAAATAATTACACATGTGACATTTAAAAAAATAATCAAAAAATCATTATTTTCTGATATAGCTACACAAAAAAAAAAATCATTGATTATGTGGCAAAAAATAATTAAAATAATAATAAATTAAAATAAATATTTTAATTCAATTTTTAATAATTTTTCATTTTCTATTTTCTTTCTCATTCAAAATGAATAAATAAGCCTAAAATAAAACAATAAATAAAAATACAATTTTGCCATTTACAATACATGTTGACTTTATATTTGACGGTATAAGACCAATTTTTTTAAAATTTTTAGACAAAAAATAAATAATGCAAATTATGAACATAAATAAATAAAACATTATTTATCCTCATTTTTTTCATAATTAATTCAAACTCAAACCCTACTGTTTATCTTTTTCCTCATCAAAATTAAAACCTGAAATCCGTCGACCCAACACCACCAGTTGTAAAAGGACAATTCTATTCATTTTCATACAATTCTGCAAAAACAGAGCTAAAATCTACTTTTTCAATATTAAATAAAAATACAACCAATTGTAAAAAGGAAAGAATGAAAATTACCTGGAGAAAATTGAGGGATCTGAAAATTGAGAGAAGGTATAGTAGGAGAGTACCATTGTGGCTTCGCTAGAGGAAGAAGAAGGTTGCGACGAGATTGGTTTAGGGCTACGCCGCAACTGTCCTAATGATCTAGAGAAGCGTGCCACCAGAGAGAGGTTGTCGGAGAGGAGAGATGACGGAGGGGTGTCGCCGCTGGAGAGAGGAGGTAAGGAGGAGATGAAAGAAGATATGAGTGTCGCCGCTGCAGGGAATACGAAGAGGAAAAGTTGGAAATGAAAAATGAAATTTCGTTAGAAAATAAAACATAAAAATATTTTTATTTTTAGAAATTTTATAAGTATTTTAAAACATAAAGTATTTTTATTTTTATTTTTAAAATAAAACATACATATTATAAATATTATAATATTAATTTTTATTAATATTATACATATTATAAATATTTAGGTAAAGAAAAAGAAAGAAAATAAAACATAAAATATTTTTTTAAATCACAATTGGTACCAATTGCATTTTTTTAAAGTTCAGTGACTCAATAGTATTAGGAATTTGGCTGACTGACTTGCCACGTAGGAAATAACTTGTTTTTTTTAAAAGTCACGTAAAAAAATTGGCCCAATTTTTTAACGTCCGTCCAAGAAATTGGACGGAATTGCTTGATTGAACATTTTTAAAAAGTACAGTGGGCTAATTGAATATTTTAAAATTACAGTGGCTAATTGCTTAAAACACTACAACCACATTGAGATAAAAGTATTTTTTGCCGATATTTTTTTTATCATCCTCAGTCTTTAATGGTGATACTTAATGAATATCTTTGGCATTTAGTGCAAAGATGAATGATTACTTGATGAATATCTTTGGCCCGTAGTGCAAAGATGGACAGGTGTAGATAAACATGATCAACTGGTGATACAAATGAATATCTTTGGCACGTAGTGCAAAGATGAATATTTGATTCAAGATGTATATTGATTGATGTTAGGATAAAATATTGATGATGAACTTTTAAATCATAGAAGATAGTAGAATTTTATTCTCTACTTAACTTTTCTAATGAATTGTTGTTTCATTGCAGTTTGTTGATCTAAAACTTATTATCTATTGTATTCTATCGATTTTTTCTGTTAAGGACTAAGGATAATTTATTCTACATTATCTTAGTCATAATATTTTTATTTGCTTAGAAATTTCACCCTTTTCTTTTTGTTCCATTTTTCTTCTCGGAGGCGAGAATATAGCGGAACTAGTCAAAATTGTGGAGTGATGTTTCAAGTTGTTTTAGCAAATCATCACTATTTTATAAAATAGTGTATCAATAATTGTAATGAGAACTTATTTGAGTGTGGATATTGTCTAGAAGACAATATTTGTATTTAAACTCACAGTATATGTGTTATCGTATTTTGCACGACAATTGTAATAATAAAGTTGTAGTTGTTTTCTGTACCATGTACCAAATTGCAGATGTGTTCACAAAAGCATTGACCATAGAAAAGTTCTACAAGTTCAGGAGAATGGGTTGTGTAGACCTATTTTCGGGGCGTCACACTTTGCTTCCATACTATTCTATGATATTGAGAATTCGTAGGGTGAAAGTTTAGATAAAATTTTACCCAAAAAGATATATACAGCGACCCACGAGCCTGGCCGGTCGATGACATTTGTGTGGTCTAACCAAGCATTGGCTAGGTTCTTTCCTCTACAAAAGTTGGGTGTCCTTGGGGTCCAAACCCAAGAGTAATCTAATTGTATATATACTCGGTTAATGTTTAGTCCTTACTCAATGTAGAACTTAATTTTCCACAAACATTTACTAATACTTTCAAGGGTAATAATTGGGAGTAAATTTCTTATTCATTACCCAATGAATTTGAGCTTCCAAATATTTGATTTTAACTTACTCATAGAGTAGAACACATTAATATGAAAATTTATCTCAAATGATTAATGAAACCAACTTTAATTTAGCTTAAATTCTGACAGAAAGAATTGCAACATTTGTATAAAGCAATAGCAGAAGCATGATATGAATCGCAACAGCTGAGGAGTTCAAAGTTTTTTTGAAGTTTTGGTGCAGCAGGGTATGCTCTCAAGTCTCAAGTTCTGAAGTTTGTTTCTTATCTTCTGGATTAGCTTATTTTGAGGATTGTAGCTTTAAATTATGGTATGAGTATGCTAATTTATTATCAGCTTTTATGTATTCAGTTGATAAGAGCATTCACAACAGTTTTCCTAATAGACTCTCTATCCCTACATTTGAAGAATATATCAATAAATCAAGATCCAAGCGGCTTATATATCTTATATAATTACTATTTTAATCCCTTATATATGATTTGACTCCTCGGGATGAGGGAATCAAAAGAGCGTTCTGTTTATGTAAAATGACGTATCACACCCTTATTTATTGCAATTTTATGTTGGTTAAAGGATCTTATCTAACTTAATTCTTTGATTTGGAGTATCTTTATCAAATTCACTCATTTTTATTTTTAAACAAAGGATTTAAAGAAGAAAGAGAACTATAAAAAATTAAAAATCACCAAATTTTGATTTTGTTCATTTTTTGTAAAAATATTACTAATTATTATAAATTTTATTATTTTATAATTAAAATAAAGTTCTCATAAACACATAATGATCAATCGTTTGACATTTTGATTTCTAGCAATATCTATTTTTAAATTAAAATAATTGCAATTTTAAATTCAAACAACAATTACTTTTAAATAAAAAATAGTTACAACGTTCAAAACATGATTTGGATTGTTGGAACTTTCAAATTTTAACTTTTAATTTTAAATTTTAAAATTTAAAATTTAAGGAATCAATATAAAGAACACTTGTTAGAGTGCATAGTGAAAAAAATTGAATCCCTATCCTACGTAATGGCCCAATAAGACTGCAGAAAGAGGATAAAAATAAAGAAAGCTGTTGTGAATCTTTCTAATGTAATCTTTATTCCATTATCTAATTTTTCATAGATTATGAAATAAATTTTCAGCAATATATTATTCTTAGCCTTTTGTTATAAAAAAAGGGGGAAGGGGGAGTAACCGTTTTTTTTTGCGTTAACAATTTTGTGAAGTTTTCTTGTGTTTTTCTTTCTATCATTTTATGCCTATTAATTCTCTTAAACAAATATTTATTTTCTTTCATTCTTATTTTCTCTTTTTCACTATGTTAGCTCTTTTACTATTCCACTATGTCCCACTCTCTTAACCTTTTATATTAAAAATTCATGTTATTAATTGCGAAAATTTTGAGTCGAATTATGATTGCATACATAAGATATGTAGAAATTAAAAAGACTCATTTTAATTTAGTATATCTTATTATATACACTCTTATATTGATCGTAATCCAATTTCATCAAATATTTATATATATATATATATGTATATTATTTTTCTACATCAAATCATACACTAATGTGTGTAGGTAACTGGTATATATATAAAGATTCGATGGTTACTCTTAAGTCTTAATATTGCAGTATAAAAAAACAATGAAAAGAAATAGACAAGTCAGAAAGAGAATAGTCTATAGTTTTTATTCAACTTGGTTCACATTAGAGCACGAGTTTATACAAATTGAGATTCTAGAAATAAGAGCACTCGTGTATTTTTGGAAATTAAAAAACCAAGCACAAACACCACAAGAATATAATATTATCTCAATGTTGGATACTGGAAACAAATGCAGGGAAAAGTTCATGCAAGTGCTTAAGGTATGATAATGACACTCGAATAGATTATTTTTTTTACTCCTTTTTCTTTTGTTCTGCTTTGGGGGATTAAGGGAGCGTCTAGGGTCAAGGCTCCAGACATAAAATAAAGAATTATCCTTTGGGAATATATATATATATGTGTGTGTGTGTGTGTGTGGGAGTGATTTATAAATAAAGATGAATGAGAATTCTATTCATCCAATGCAGATCCTACCATAATCAAAAAAGTTGAAATTACATCCGTATAACTATTAATATGCGGGATGGTGGACCTTATCTGCACAATAGTTGTGCGGATGAGATATACCATCCGCATAACTATTGTGCGAATGAAATATAATTTTTGAATTCTCATCCGCATAATAGTTGTCCTGATAGTATATCTCATCCGTATAACTATTGTGTATGTTGTGCTTGATCAACAATAATCGTCACACCTACTACTGAACTATACAAAAATATATATGAAATGACTTGGGAAGAAACATAAGTTGACAAGCATGATTGAATAAAGGAGGATCAATAAAACTGGTACACTATAGCCTGTAGCGGCGTATATGATTGTAAATTAATATAATAAAATAAATTCGAAGGAGAAGCATGGAAGTAATTAGTCTTGTCGCTATCAGTTTTATGACTGTCGCTACAACCTGTAGCGGCAGGGAGAATCTTTATTCAATCCAAGTCATCCATTCTGTTTATCAACGGTGAAGTTATTGATTGCTGAAATAGTACTCATGACAATCGATTGACATAGATGTACACTCTCTCTCACACACACACACACACACACACACACACACACACACACACACACATATATATATATATATATATATATATATATATATATGTATTTTCTCTTCTTCTACCTGCAATGACTTTGTTATAAGACATGCAAAAGCTCTTTTCTATATCGCAAGAGCTTGTCATGCGAAGGGTTAATTTTGGCCATTTATTATCGAAATCAACTCTAGAATCATGGTTATTAAAATAGTGTCCATAACAACCGATTGTTATGAATGAAAACCTTATATATATATATATATATATATATATATATATTATATATACAGTTGAAAAGGTTTATGCAATTAACAAAGAATATAAAAATTATAGTCTTTTATCCCCTGATGTTATTAAAAAACATAGGAAAAAGGGTTATAATTTTATTCATATAGGTCTTGTTCAAGTTGCAGTTAAATCACTTAACATTAAAGGAATTAATTCATGTATCTACCTCTGCCTTAAAGAAGCTAGATTTTTGAATTATCACCCCAGTATAATTGGAGTTATGGAATCCAGTTTGCACAATGGACTTGTCCATTTCAATTGCTTTCCGGATTTCACGTTAAGTCTTTGTGACGCCCCCAAAATTAGGTATACATCACCCATCTTGGGTCGTCAGATACATGGTATAAAATTCAAATACAACTTACTAATACAACTGCCGTATGCAATACGACAAAACATAACTGAGAGTTTGAATACAATTATTGTCTACTAGAGATTATACAAACTCAAAAGGAGTCCTCATTACAATTATTAACACACTATTTCACGAATAGTGAGGACTACTAATGCTATCCTCGGGGTGAATCACTCCGCTTCCCCGACTAGTCCTTGCTATGTTCTCATTTCTGAAGAGAACGGTGAAAGAAAGGGTGAGCTCAACTAGCCCGAGAAGAAATATTATGACTAAGATAATGCGTAATAAATTATCGTTAGCATTCAACAATGTTAAACCGATAAAATATAACAACATCAAGTTTAATCTGCAATGAACAAGCAATCCATTAAAAGAGTCAAGTAGAGAATAAAATCTACTATCTTTTATGATTTAAAAGGTTTTTCATGATTTGTGACGCCCCCAAAATAGGTATACATCACCCATTCTCGAGTTGTCAATACATGATATGTAAACAACTACAACTTTATTATTACAATAGTAAAAGCTGTGAGTTTGAATACAAATATTATCTTCTGTATAATATCTATACTCAAATAAATCCTCATCACATTTATTGATACATTATTTTACAAAAATGGTGAGGACTACTAAACAATTCTTTCTAAAACCTTCATTCCATACCCCACTAATTGCTCGCTATATTCTCGCCTCCCCGAGAAGAAAAATGGAACAAAAAGGAAAAGGGTGAGCTCAACTAGCCCAAGAAAGAATATTATGACTAAGATAATATACAACAAATTACCGTTAGTCTTCAACAGGGAAAAATCTAATAGAATACAATAGACAACAAATTTTAAATCAATATTCGCAATGAAATAATAATTCATTAGAAGAGTTAAGTAGAGAATGCAAACTACTATCTTCTATGTATGAATTTAAAAGTTCATCGCCTATCTTTTATCCCTCAGAACATCAATCAATATACATCGGAATCAAATATTCATCTTTGCACTACAAGCCAAAGATATTCATCAGTTGGTCATGTTCATCTAAACACTGCTCATCTTTTTGACTACTACCAAAGATATTCTTCAGAAATCATTCATCTTTTTAGACTATAAAGCCAAAGATATTCAATAATATCATCATTTAAGACCGAGGATGATGAAAATATTTTAAAAGAAACGAATCCATTGAAACAAAATGACAAGGATTAAGGATTAAGGATTCGTACTTTGTTTTATCCATGTTCAAAAATACCTCAAAATAATCATAGTGGTGTAAAATTCAAGAATGATCAAAACATGGATACAATCAAAACTAGTATCCGTATTAGATATTTTGACAAAAAGAAGAAATTTTATTTTTCTATGAATAGTCACACAGATATCGTGAATAGTGCCGTATCGTGAATAAGAACTCAAACACCAAAAGATAAAATTTCCCAAAAAAACATCTTCACGCTTTAATTTAATAGTACTTTTGAATAAGAACTCGTGAATAGTAACTCATGAATAGTAACTCATGAATAGTAACTCATGAATAGTAACCCCATACATGGAAAAGTTCTAAATTTGATAAAAAGTTTCAACCAATATTTCAAAGATAATGATATTGAAGAAATAATATCATTTGAGAAGAAAATAACATCCTTACCTCGAAAGATTAAAGACTTCTAATTGGAATCTACCGTATAGTCTTTGAAGGGAACTTGCACCCGCCTAACAATACTCAAAGTATACTCACAAGAATACGCTCAATATATCGAGAGAAAAAGAGAGAAACTTGAGTTTAATTGTGTTTTCAATTCTAACCTAAGCACCTATTTATAGGAAAATGCTTAGAACACCAAAGTAGAAAATTGAATATAATATTAATATATTTTTCACATTTTCTTTAGCCCACCTTGAGACAACTGATCTCAGCCCATTTGAATCACATGTGAGGCCAACTTAGTTGCAAAAACGTTTTTCTCAAAATAATTAACTAAAACTCCCAAAATTAATTATTTGAACTTGAACTTCAATAATTCATAATAAATAGCCCTTTTATCGGAAAATTCAAAACTCATGAGTTTTAATAAGAAATTCAATTCTCTACAACTTTACGTAAGAAAGTTTTTTCGAATTCCAAACAGAAATTGATCGAAATCCACAAACAGGCGATTTTACTTTACTATAATCAAATTTCATCGATAAATGGGGTCCAATTTACATGTTTAACATGTTTTAAATATTTATTGCAACAAAAATACTCTTTTCTCCTCGTATACTCATATATCCCACATTCGTTGTAAAAATATCACCATTATTTTATTATTATAATATAATAATATATTTAAATAAATTATTTTATCGAGAAAAAGATAAAATTTTAATTTTCAACAATTGTCACATTAAAAATTTTCTCCATCTATATCCACATAAAATCAATATTTTCCTTATCATATGAATAAATAATTAATTATTCACAAATAATATTACAAAATCACAATATTGACAACAGGCGGTTCCAGGAAGAGGGGCTTTCCAATAAGAATTTCTCCTTCTCATGGCGGCGCAATTAGGTGACCAAACCTCTCCTTAGATGTAACTTTCTAGACATTGCCAATAATGTTATCTAATAATATTATTCAGATAATATGAATTATTACTTCGATAATGAAAAATACCGTAGTAATAACAATTATTGAAACAACAAAGAATATAAAATATCAACGCAAAGAATTATTAAATTAATAAAATATCGAATAAGAATTATCATAACCATTATTGAGTAGTGCCTTCTTACGTAGAATCAATAATTGGTGCAATACTGCAAAGCTATCTTGTGTTTTAACCACGAGTATTTTAACAATGATTAATCTGTAATAACTGCACATTATTTTTTTAAACAACTTATATTTATCGCTTTCTTCATCCAATCGCTTTTCATGGGGCTCCACACACGTCGGTTTTATGGTCATTTAATATTCCCCGACAAGATGAATATTCCACGACCAAACGAATATTCCCAAACAACAATGAATATTTTATAACCACTTGCTTATTTTGAAATATTTGCTTATTTTACCCCTAATTATCCACATTAATCAAATCAACCCTTACTATTTCAAAATAATAAATAGAGAAAATTAAATTTCATTAATAATAAGTTGGGGTCTTACAACCTCCCTCCTTATGAAATTTCGTCCTCGAAATCGGCGTGACGTACTGTGTTTCAAAAGGTGAGGATACCTCGCTTTCATTTCCGCTTTCCAATTCCCGTGTCATTTCCTCTATAGATGATTCCTCCACAAAACTTTAACTTGTGGTATGACCTTTCATGCGTAGGACATGCTCCTTCCTATCCAAGATCTTGACAGTACCTCCTCATATGTTAAGTCTTCTATTATCTCGTCCGGTTCTAACTCTATAACGTGGTTCGGGTCTTTCACATTTTTACTGAAGTACGAGATATGTGAAACACATTATGAACACGAGACATACTCGGAGGTAACGCGAGTCTATAGGCTACATTTCCTACTCGGTCAAGAATTTGAAATGGACCAATAAATCATGGATTGAGCTTTCCTCTCTTCCCAAATCTTGTAACTCCCTTCCACGGAGCAACTCATGCAACAATACATGATCCCCTACATTAAATTCCACGTCCTTTCGATGAAGATCCGCATAACTCTTTTGTCGATCTTGTGCCGCTTTATACGTTGTCGAATCATTTGGATCTTTTTCGTAGTCATACGTACTCAACTCGGGTCCCAACAAAGGTTGCTTCACCCACCTCGTCCCCAACATACCTTTGGAGAGCGACACTTTCGTCCATATAATGCTTCAAATGGAGTTACACCTATACTTGCACGATAACTGTTGTTGTAGGAGAATTCCACCAATGGTAAATACTTATCCTAACCGCCTTAAAGTTCAGGACACGTAGTCTTAATAAATCTTCAAGAGTTTGAATAGTCCTTTCTCGATTGTCCGCTCGTTTGAGGATGGTATGCCGGCCCAATCAAATCCGTGCCATAGCTTTTTGCAAGCTAACCCAAAATCTTGAAGTGAATCTTGGGTCACGATCCGAAACTATGGATACAGTGCATGCCACGTGAACCTCACAATCTCATTCACGCATATACTAGCAAGACGTTCAAGTGAATAAGTCTCCGTGTCGACAAGAAATGAGCGGATTTGGTTAATCTATCAACAATAACCCAAATAAGATTGATGCCCGAGAAACCGTAGGGAAGACCCGTAAACGAAATCCATGGTAATGTGTTCCCACTTCCATTTCGAAATCTCAAGTGGTTGCAACGGACCCTTAGGTACCGGATGCTCCGCTTTTACACGTTGACAAGTTAAACACATTGAGATAAACTTTGCAATCTGTCTCTTTATATTGTTCCACCAAAATGTATGTCAAGATCACGATACATTTTAGTACTTCCGTGATGGATTGCAAATGGTGTATTGTGTGCCTCCATCATAATCTTGTACTTCAAATCGTAGTCGTTAGGAACACAAAAGTCTAGAGTGGACTCAAGTATTCCTTCTTCATCAATTCTCGCTTAGGAATAGCTCCTTCTTGTACTTTCTTCTTCATACGCATCGGCTCCGGCCCGGTGGCTTGAGCAACCTTAACTTTTTCTATTAAAGTTGGCTCTATCGATACTTGACATCATCGCACTCGCTCGTTCACATATATGATCTTCTACTTAACGCCACGCACTACCGTTATTCTTTTCCAGGATGGTATTGAATAGTGTGGTCGTAGTCTTTCAATAGCTCGAGCCAACGTCATTGCCGCGCATGTTGAGTTCTTTTTGAGTGAAGAAATATTTAAGGCTTTTATGGTCCGAATATATCTCCACTTTCTCCCCATATAGATAGTGCCTCCATATCTTTAAGCGCAGCAACGATCGATTTGCTAACTCTAGATCATGAGTAGGATAATTCCTCTCATACTCTTTAAGTTGTCATGAGGCATAAAGCTATGACTTTCCCATGTTGCATGAGAACACATCCTAACCCTTTGCTCAAGCATCATCAGAGATAACAAATCCATCCGAACCAGATGGTATTGTTAGAACAGTCTTAGAAATATGTCTCCTCTTAAGCTCTTGAAACTCTTCTCGCATTCTTCGCTCCAAACGAATTTTGTATCCTTCCGAGTTAAATTTGGGTTAATGGAGTAGCGATTCGAGAAAACCCTTCCACGAATCTCCGATAATAACCAAATAAGCCCAAAAACTACGTGACTTCATCCACCGACTTGCTGCTCCCAACTTTGTATTGCTTCAATCTTCGCCAGATCAACAAATACTCCATGTTTCGACACCACGTGCCCAAGGAATGCTACTTCCTCAAGCCAAAACTCGCATTTCTTCAATTTGGCATATAGTTTGTTTTCACGGCCTTTGGAGTACCAAATTTCAAATGGTGCTCACGATCTTCACGACTTTTGGAATATATGAGGATGTCATCAATAAAAACAACAACGAATCGATCCAAATATTCCTTGAATACTCGGTTCATCATATCAATGAAAGCGCGGAGCATTAGTCAATCCGAAAGACATGACTAAGAATTCATAATGCTCGTCTGCGAGTTCTAAAGCGCGCCTTTGAATATCCTCGCCTAATCTTCACCGATGATATCCGAATCGAAGATCGATTTTGAAAAGAATTGTGCCTTACTTACAATCGGTCAAACAAGTCATCAATACGAGGTAGAGGATACCTATTCTTGATGGTGACATGGTTCAATTCCGATAAATCAATACAAAGTCGCGATACTCCCCGCTTTTCTTCTTTACTGAATAAAACAGAGCACCCCAAGGAGATGTACTAGGGCGAATGAAACCGATGTCCAACAATTCTCGTAGTTGGACCTTTAACTCCTGAAGTTCAATAGAGAGCCATTCGATATGGGGTTTTAGAAATGGGCTTTGTACCAGTTTGAGATCAATAAAGAATTCAACTTCACGTTACGGGGTAGGCATTTGAAAGTTCTTCAGAAATACGTCGGAAAGTCAATAACAACAGGAATATTATTCAAATTTGACGTGTCTTTATTCAAATCCATAACATAGGGCTAAGAAAGCTTGACATCCGCTTTTTGAATAAACGAATAGCTTTATGATTAGATATGGCGATTGTAAGACCAAAAATTTTTTTAAAATAAAAGGAATTTCCTTTATTTATTATTTTGAAATAGTAAGGTTGATTTGATTAATGTGGATAGTTAGGGTAAAATACGCAAATATTTCAAAATAAGCAAGTGGTTATAAAATATTCATTGTTGTTTGGAATATTCGTTTGGTGGTGGAATATTCAATCATTTTGTGAATATTCGATGCTGCCGCGCAAAGCGACCGTGTGGGCCCCATAACGAAAGCGATTGGATGAGGAAAACGACAAATATAAGTTGTTTAAAAATAACTGGCGTAATTGTTACCATTATCTTTGTTGGAATACCCGGTGGTTAAAACACACTAATACGCGTTGTTGAACAAGAAGACACCAGGTATTGCATCAATTATTGATCCTCTTACGTAGAAGGCACTACTCAATAATTGTTACGAAATTCTTATTCGATCAAAGATTTTATTTTATTGATTCAATAATTGCTGCGTTGGTATTTTATATTATTGTTGTTTCAATAATTGTCAACTTTTAGATATTTCCCATTATCGGATCAATAATTCATATTATTTGAATAATATTATTAGATAACATTTTTTGGCAATGTCTAGAAAGTTCTGCTCAAGGAGAGGTTTGGTCACCTAATTGCTACGCCAAGAAGGAGAGATCCTTATTGAAAGCCCCTCTTTCCTGGAACCGCTGGTTGTCATAATTGTGATTCTCGTAATATTATTTGGGAATAATTAATTATTAATTTATATGATAAGAAAATATTTATTTGATATGGATATAAATGATGGATTTATTTATTATATGTGGTTATAATTGAAGGATTTAATGTTGAGGTGTTTTATCGGTATTTTTGTCTGAATGGAGGTATTAAAATCAAATCAAGATTTTTTACGATATATTGCGTGAGTTATAATTTTAATCGTGAATTGGATCGTCATGATTTTTGGATATGTTATACATATATAAGTTGAGTATATGTCTACAAATTTTGAACCGTTAAAAATGAACGAATGATTTGTTATAAATTTTAAGAGGTGTTTGATTCTTGAAAGAGGGTTATAATTGATTTTGGTGGAAAATTCTAGAATTGAGTGGGCCCCACTTGTGGTTGGTGAAAAAATGTGCTGAATTTTATTTCAAATGTGGTGGGTGGCAATAGTAGCAGGTAAAGCCATCAGGTAACAGGTCAAGTCTGCTTCGACGGGCTAACATTTTCCTATAAATAGAGGGCTAAGTTAGAATTGAAAATCACACCGTAAACAAAGTTTTCTCTCTTCTCTCTATCTATATTATTGAGATTTTGTGAGTATTTAGATACTTTGAGAGTTCTTTGTCAAGACAAGTTTCATTCAAATCACTTCCGATCTTTCCTTCCGGCACCGATTCTTTGAGGTAAGGGATGTTATTTTCTTCTCAAAATGATATTATTTCTTCAATATCATTATCTTTGAAATATTGGTTGGAACTTTTATCAAATTTGGAACTTTTTCATGTATGGGGTTACTATTCATGAGTTACTATTCACGAGTTACTATTCATGAGTTACTATTCACGAGTTACTATTCACGAGTACTATTCATGAAGCGTGAAAATGTTTTTTTGTGGAATTTCTATCTTTTGGTGTCTGAGTTACTATTCACGATACTCAAGACTATTCACGATATCAAGACTATTCATGTATATGGCACTATTCATCGAAAAATAAAATTTCTTCTTTTCGTCCAAAATATCTATTCTCGGATACTAGCTTTGATTGTATCCATGTTTTGATCATTCTTGAATTTTACACCACTACGATTATTTTGAGGTATTTTTTGAACATGGATAAAACAAAGTACGAATCCTTAATCCTTAATCCTTGTCATTTTGTTTCACCGGATTCGTTTTTTTAAAAATATTTTTCATCATCCTCGGTCTTAAATGATGATATTATTGAATATCTTTGGCTCAGTAAAGCAAAGATGAATGATTTCTGAAGAATATCTTTGGCTCAGAAGTGCAAAGATGAACAGTGTTTCAATGAATACGACTAATCGATTAATATCTTTGGCTCAGAGTGCAAAGATGAATATTTGATTCCGTATGTTTATGGATTGTTGTTATAGGATAAAAGATGGACGATGAACTTTTAAATTCATACATGTAAGAGATAGTAGTTTGCATTCTCTACTTAACTCTTCTAATGAATTATTATTTCCATTGCGAATATTGATTTAAAATTTGTTGTTCATCAGATTCTATTAAATTTTTTCCTGTTGAAGACTAACGATAATTTGTTGTATATTATCTTAGTCATAATATTCTTTACCGAGCTATTTGAGCTCACCCATTTCCTTTTATTCCATTCTTCTCGTGGAGGCGAGAATATATAATGAAAGTACGAAGCCTGGGTAATGGAATGAAGGTTTTAGAAAGGATTGTTTAGTAGTCCTCACCATTTTTGTAAAATAATGTATCAATAAATGTGATGAGGATTTATTTGAGTATAGATATTGTCTGTAAGATAATATTTGTATTTAAACTCACAGCTTTTATCGTTGTAATAATAAAGTTGTAGTTGTTTACGTATCATGTATTGATAACTCGTAATGGGTGATGTATACCTATTTTGGGGGCGCCACAACAATGATTGATTTGAATGGTTTAGTTGCTTGAATTGCATAACAAAAGTTGGTTAGGAATATGAAAACTAACAACCTTACGAAAACAATCAATTTTGGCAATGATGAGTAGTTAACCAATCAATCCCTAAAATCACATCAAAAGCAAGTATCTTTAAAGAGATAAGGTCAATGTAAGGTAATGGTGCCAACTTGAATCAAACAAGATTTATAAACAATTGGATGTGATGAAAGTTTCTCCTAACTGAGTTTCCACAGATAGACAAAGTCTAATTTCTCCGGAGTCAAGTTTAAACGTTGAGCACAAGCAAGAGAGATAAATGAATGGGTAGCACCGGTATCAAACACAAGCAAGAGAGATAAATTTTTAGGAAATTCAATTCTCTACAACTTTGCGAAGAAAGTTTTTTCGAATCCAAATGTAAATTGACCAAATCCACAAACCAGCAATTTCTTTGGCTATAATCAAATTTCAGTCAATAAATGGGGTCCAATTTACATGTTTAACATGTTTTAAATATTTATTGCAACAAAAATACTCTTTCTCCTCAGATACTCATATATCCCACATTCGTTGTAAAAATATCACCATTATTATATTATTATAATATAATAATATATTTAAATAAATTATTTTATCGTAAAAGATAAAATTTTAATTTTCAACAATTGTCACATTAAAAATTTTCTCCATCTATATCCACATAAAATCAATATTTTCCTTATCATATGAATCAATAATTAATTATTCACAAATAATATTACAAAATCACAATATCGACAACCAGTGCCTTCCAGAGAAAGAGGGGCTTTCCAATAAGAATTTCTCCTTCTTGTGCCGCAATTAGGTGACCAAAACCTCTCCTTATGCAGAACTTTCTAGACATTGCCAATAATGTTATCTAATAATATTATTCGGATAATATGAATTATTACTTCGATAATGAAAAATACCGTAAATGACAATTATCAAAACAACAAAGATATATAAATATCAACGCAAAGAATTATTAAATTAATAAAATATCGAATAAAGAATTACATAACCATTATTGAGTAGTGCCTTCTTACGTAAGAATCAATAATTGGTGCAATACCAGTGTCTTCTTGTGTTTTAACCACGTAGTATTTTAACAAAGATAATTCAGAATAACTACACCGCTTATTTTTAAACAACTTATATTTATCGCTTTCTTCATCCAATCGCTTTCAGTTATGGGGCCCACATACGGTCGCTGGCGGCCGTCATTTAATATTCCCGACAAAGCATTTAATATTCCACGACCAAACGAATATTCCCCGACAACAATGAATATTTTATAACCACTTGCTTATTTTGAAATATTTATGTATTTTACCCCTAATTATCCACATTAATCAAATCAACCCTTACTATTTCAAAATAATAAATAGAAAATTAAATTTCATTAATAATAAGTTGGGGTCTTATAATGACTTTTATCACTGGGACTCAAATTAATAAATAATCCACATCATCGAATCACCCATTTACTACTGACCAAGGATATTCTTTAGTATCACGACCACAAATTATCCATACCACTACTGACCAAGGACATTCGTGTATTCATTAATGGTCATGATCATGCCAACAATCTGTCCATCAATGCACTACGCCAATGATAACTTTTACCACATCATTTGTAAAATTACTACCATGATTACAATCAATAATCCTCAGTCATAATCATACCAAGTCCATCTATGCACTACGAATACGTATGACTTTCAACATAATATAAACATGAGGATGATGACAATGATATAAGAATTCAATAAAACAAGTTTAAGAATTAATTTATCCAGAACTAATAATGTCCAAATTGTCAACATGATATCGCTTTGTAGAGTAAAATTCAAGAATGATCGGAAGAATATTTCCATAAAAGATCTTTGGATGAAACGCAAATATCAAGGATATTCTACTAATTTCATGGAGTATAGAAGTCAAAACTTTAACCAACCGAGTATAATAAAGAATGAAATAACAAAAGAAATCACCACGCATGCGGTGATTTCAGATAGATAGGTTATTCTAACAGTAATAATAATAATAAAACCGTGTCGTGCAAAATTTGCAACCGGCTGTGATGTTCCAATGTAATAATAAAAGACGGAATCAAAGTTCTGTAATACACACACATGGCGGGATGTTCTAATGTAATAATAATAAAGACGGAACCAGTTTGGTGTAAAATACACAGATGTGATGTTCCAAGTAATAATAATAAAGATTTAAACCAGTCCGGTAAAAACACATGCATGTGATGTTCCAACGTAATAATAATAAATACTGGAACCAGTCCGATGTAAAACACACAGATATGATGTTCCAATGTAATAATAGAAGAATGTGACCAAGTATAGGTAAACCATGATACAAAGTTATTCCAATGAGAATAATAAGCAATGGAATAACAACAGCTTCTCTTTATGAATAAGAAAGAATAACACCCTTACATTAGTAGGAGATTGAATATTGCAAAGAGTGTAATGTAATGTATACTCTTCTTCTTTCTCTTATTCTCTCTATACTTTTTCTCTCTATAGCTTGAATGAATTCGTGAAAAATAATGAAGCACTAGGCCTCTATTTATAGAAGATTTCTAGCTTAAGACTTGAAATGTGAAAAGGCAAGTGGCTTGACGGCTGGTGATGTGAAAAGAAAAGTGATTTGACGCCTGTAATGTGAAACGACAATTGGTTCGACTTTTGTAATATGAAACGGCAAGTGGTTTGACGTCTGGTAAAGGTAGTTACTATTGACGAAGGTAATTACTATTGATGAAGGTAATTACTATTGACGAAGGTAATTTGTGACGCCCCCAAAATAGGTCCATTCCATCCAACCCATTCTGAGTCGCCAAATACATGGTACAGAAATAACTACAACTTTATTATTACAACATATAAACTTTGAGTTTAAATACATATATTGCCATCTAGACAATATCCACACGCAAATAAATCTCCATCATAATTATTGATACATTATTTTACAAAAATGGTGAGGACTACTAAACAACTCTCTCTAGAACCTTTATTCCATACCCCAAGACTAAGAACATTCTCGCCTCCTCCGAGAAGAAAAAATGGAACAACAAGGAAAAGGGTGAGCTCAACTAGCCCAAGAAAAGAATATTATGACTAAGATAATATACAACAAATTATCATTAGTCTTCAACAAGGAAAAAAAACTAATAGAATACAATAGACAACAAGTTTTTAAACCAATATTCGCAATGAAATAATAATTCATTAGAAGAGTTAAGTAGAGAATGCAAACTACTATCTTCTATATATGAATTTAAAAGTTCATCGTCGATATTTTATCCTCGTAACATCAATCAATATATATCTGAATCAAATATTCATCTTTGCACTACTGAGCCAAAGATATTCATCACCGCTTCATGTTCATCTAAACACTGCTCATCTTCGCACTACTGGCCAAAGATATTAATCGATCGATCATGTTCATCTCAACACTGCTCATCTTCTTTTGCACTACTGCCAAAGATATTCATCAAGAAATCATTCATCTTTGCACTACAAAGCAAAAGATATTCATTATATCATCATTTAGGACTAAGGATGATGAAAAATATTTTAAAGAAAACGAATCCAAAGAAACAAAAGAATAAATATTAAGGATTCAGTATTTCAAATTATTCCATGTCCGAAAATACCTCATGAATAATCATAGTGGAGTAAAATTCAAGAATGATCAAAACATGGATACAATCAAAGCTAGTATCCGAATAGATATTTTAGACGAAAAGAAAAATTTCATTTTCTATTGAATAATCTTAGATTCGTGAATAAAGGTGGTATCGTGAATAATGGACGATATCGTGAATAAGAAACTCAACACCAAAAGATAGAAATTTCACAAAAAAACATCTTCACGCTTTCATGAATAGTACTCGTGAATAAGAACTCGTAAATAGTAACTCATGAATAGTAACTCGTGAATAAGAACTCATAAATAAGTAACTTAGGCATGAAAAAAGTTCTAAATTTGATAAAATTTCCAACCAATATTTCGGCATAATGATATTGAAGAAATAATATCATTTTCAAATAAAATAACATCCCTTACCTCGAAAGATGATTAGATTTAGTTGAAACACCTGATATAAAGGCTATGACTTGAACTTGCACCAGTATAGCAATACTCAAAGTATACTCAAAATACTCACAAGAATACGCCAATAATATAGAGAGAAAACTTCAGTTTCTGGTGTGATTTTCAATTCTAACCTAAGCACCCTATTTATAGGAAATTGCTTAGAACACCAAAGCAGAAAATTGAATATAATAATATTATATATAAACAAAATTCATACGCCCACATCTTGAATCTGAATTCAGACACCATGCACATGTTAAATATGCCCACATATATAAAAATGTTTTTATTAATAAAAATAAATAAAACTTCCAAAAATCAATTATTTCGAAACTTTAGAACTTCAATAATTCATAATAAATAGCCATTTTATCAGAAAATTCGAATCTCACGAGTTTTTATAGGAAATTCAATTCTCTACAACTTTGCAGAAGAAAGTTTTTCCAAATTCCAAACAGAAATTGACCGAAATCCACAAACGGGCGATTTTATATGCTATAATCAAATTTCAGTCAATAATTGGGGTCCACCGACACACAAAACATGTGTTAATCATTTAATGCAACAAAAATACTCTTCCTCCTCATATACTCATATATCCCACATTCATTGTAAAAATATCACCGTTAATATATTATTAAAATAATATATTTAAATGAATTATTTTATCAGAAAAAGATAAAATATTAATTTTCAACAATTGTCATTTTAAAATTTTTCTCCATCTATATCCACATAAAATCAATATTTTCCTCATCATATGAATCAATACTTAATTATTCACAAATAATATTACAGTAATCACAATATTAACAACGAGTGCAGCTTCTGTGAAGAGGGGCTTTCCAATAAGAATTTCTTACTTACTAATAAGCAATTAGGTGACCAAACCTCTCCTTAGATGTAACTTTCTAGACATTAAGATTTTACCCATAACTAACCACATTAGTCAAATCAACCCTTACTATTTCAAAATAATAAATAGAGGAAATTCCATTTTATTAAAAAAAATAAAAATTTGGGGTCTTACTGACCTCCCTCCTTATGAAATTTCGTCCTCGAAATTGACGTGACGTATTCAGTGTTTGAAAAGATGAGAATACCTCGCTTTCATTTTCGCTTTCCAACTCCCGTGTCATTTCCTCAATAAAGCATGGTTTCTCTACAAAACTTTAACTTGTGGTATAACCTCTGTGACATATATACATGTTCTTTCCTCTACAAGATCTTGACAGTACCTCCTCGTGACGTTAAGTCTTCTCTGCTATCTCGTCCTGGTTCTAACTCAATGACGTAGTTCGGTCGTCCACATATTTACGTAACATCGATACGTGAAAAATGTTATGAACATCGCCATCTATACTTGGCGATAAACGAGTCTATAGGCCACGCTCCTATTCGATCGAGAATTTCAAATGGATTAATAAATTGAAGGTTTGAGCTTTCCTCACCTCACCGATTCTCGCTTTTGAAATAACAACTTCTTGCACCTCCTTCTTCAAATTCATCACCGGTGTGTAGCTTGAATGCCTTTTAACTTTATCGATTAAAGCCGGTTATACTCAGATATCATCACGCGTGGTACCTAGAGTTTTCATCTCCGCCTCTATTATTTGTAAATTATACTGAAATGAGTCTTTGACAATATCGTACTCAGATCTTGATACGATCTTCTACTCAACACGCCACCTACCACGTTCGCTTTTCCAGGATGGCATGGTCGTAACATGTCTTTGAAATGAGTCTCCTCTTGAGTTCTTCAAGCTCTTCCCACATTCTTTGCTCCATTCGAATTTTGTATCTCTACGAGTCACCGTTAATGGAATAATAGCGATTCGAGAATATCCTTCAACGAATCTCCGATAATAACCAACTAAGCCTCTGAAAGCTACGTATTTCGATTACTGATTTAGGTTGTTCTCAATCGTGACTCATATCCCAACCTTGATAAGACGTTACAATGACACCTATCTCGCTTACTATCGCACTAATATGGTGTCCCCTACGAGAGTCCGGCTTGGTGCATTCCACAAAGGAAGTCACCAGATAAAGGCTCAGTACCAAATTCTATAGTTGAATTTTAACTCCTCAAGTTCAATAGAGCCATTCGATATGAGATTTTAGAAATGAGTTTTATCTCGGGTTCAAAGTCGATACAAAATTTAATATCGATCTTTGGGAGTAAGCCAAGAAATTCTTCAAGAAATACGTCGGGAAAAATTAATAACAACAGGAATATTATTCAAATCTGAAGTGTCTTTATTCAAATCCATAACATGGACTAAAAAACTTGACATCCATAATAAACGAATGACTTCATGGCTTGATATGAAAATGTTTGACTACAATGGTTTGATTGCTTGAATTCAATAACAAAGTTGCTTAGGAATATGAAAACTAACAACCTTACGAGAGTAATCAATTTCGGCGTGATGAGTAGTTAACCTTAAAATCACATCAAAAGCAAATATCTCTATAGAAATAAGGTTAACGGGTAATGTGATAAAGGCCAACTGAATCAAGCAAGATTTCTAAACAACGGATGTAATGAAAGTTTCTCCTAATGGAGTCTCCACAGATAGGTCAAAGTCTAATTTCTCCAGAGTCAAGTTCAAACGCTGAGCGCAAGCAAAGAGATAAAATAATGGGTAGAACCTATCTAGTAAGGTATAAACTTCGCAAGAATTTATAATTAACTAACCTGCGTCTTAACGTTCGGGTTCCTCACATTTTGACCTCCTCACGCGACAAACGCTTCTTCCAGAACCATTGACTTTGACTTTTCGGGACATCCTTTTGAGTCACCATTCCATTGGATCTGGTTTCGATATTGTACAATCTCGGCGATATGTCCTTCTTTTCCACAATTATAGCATACCTTAAACTGTTGTGGGATGATTTGGGTGATATGTCCTCTTCCCGCATTTATAGCATATGACCGGTGGTCGTTCTCCTCCCTTAGACCCCGATTCTTTGCGCAGACCGCCGTCTTCACATGGTTGTTGTTAAATCTCCTCTTTTTAAAATCTCCTCCCACTCGCTTCTTTTCTATTTTCATGGCCACGATTATTACCACCGTAGTGGTTACCGCCTTTGTTCAGATTCTTCTTTCTCCGTGGGTTATCGTTATTCGATGATCGCTATCTTGATGATCCTCGTTATGGTCCCTCGGTTGAACGTATTTCGTTATCTCGCCTAAACAACCGAGCCTCAATGACAACATCCGAATAGAGAGAAAATTTATGAGAAATGAGATATCGACGTATGCGGGGTTTCAAACCTCTCGTAAACATCCGCGTCATCGCTCCTCATTCTCCACCAAATGAGGTGCAACTCGATAACTCCGCGAACTTCGCCTCGACTTTGGGACACCGCCATGTTATTCTGCTTCCATCTAATAAACTCCACTTCCTTCATATGACGAATACTTTCGTAAGTACTTGTCATTGAACTGCTTTCAAATGTCTCCCGCGACATGCCGAAAGGCAAATGGATGGAGTACGCTTCACGATTCCCACCAAGAATCTGCCTCGTTACGGAACATAAAAGTAGCGAATGGAACTTTCTGTTCTCCGTGCATCCCAAGACATCGAATATCTTGGTAATTTGTTTGACCCACGCCTCCGCCTTTAATCGGATCCGGCTTTCCCAATTTGCAGTGGTCCCAACTCTTTGGCGCTTGCACGTGACCTCCCGTGAATTGCTATCATTTCCTCCTGTATTTTGAGCACGAGTCTCCTCGTCTCGATTTTGCATGAACCGCAAAAACTTCTAAACATCCCTCGCTCATCATCTCGCTTTCCGTGGTGTTGTTCACAGAGGAACATTTTCACTGTGCAGCACGTTCTCCTCATTGGTAAAGACAGAGCATCTCCACTGGTCTCATTTACTCCATCATAATATTCTCAATCGACATTCTCAAATCATGCATAAAACAAGGGTTAATTAAGGAAATCAATATATCACATAATATCCCTATATACGACCAACTAACAAATAAGCTTAGGTAGGACACACTAGCGAAGGATTTACTCGCCTCCCTCCTAGTTCTATTCCCCGATCTCCGCCAGAGATCATATCCCTAAGCTCTCGATACCAACCGCGACGCCCCCAAAATAGGTCCATTCCATCCAACCCATTCTCGAAGTCGCCAAATACATGGTACGTAAATAACTACAACTTTATTATTACAACATATAAACTTTGAGTTTAAATACATATATTGCCATCTGCACAATATCCACACGCAAATAAATCCCCATCATAATTATTGATACATTATTTTACAAAAATGGTGAGGACTACTAAACAACTCTCTCTAGAACCTTCATTCCATACCTCGACTAGTACTGCTACATTCTCGCCTCCCGAGAAGAAAAAATGGAACAACAAGGAAAAGGGTGAGCTCAACTAGCCCAAGAAAGAATATTATGACTAAGATAATATACAACAAATTATCATTAGTCTTCAACAGGAAAAAAAACTAATAGAATACAATAGACAACAAGTTTTTAAACCAATATTCAGCAATGAAATAATAATTCATTAGAAGAGTTAAGTAGAGAATGCAAACTACTATCTTCTATATATGAATTTAAAAGTTCATCGTCGATATTTTATCCCCGTAACATCAATCAAGATATATCTCGAATCAAATATTCATCTTTGCACTACAGCCAAAGATATTCATCACCGTCATGTTCATCTAAACACTGCTCATCTTTGCACTACGGCCAAAGATATTCATCAAGAAATCATTCATCTTCTGCACTACTACAGGCCAAAGATATTCAGTTATATCATCATTTAGGACTAAGGATGATGAAAAATATTTTAAAGAAAACGAATCCAGTGAAACAAAAGAATAAATATTAAGGATTCGTATTTCACCTATTCCATGTCCGAAAATACCTCATGAATAATCATAGTGGAGTAAAATTCAAGAATGATCAAAACATGGATACAATCAAAGCTAGTATCCAGAATAGATATTTTAGACGAAAAGAAAAATTTTCATTTTTCTATGAATAAAGGTCAGATTCGTGAATAAAGTCGTCAGATACGTGAATAGTGACGATATACGTGAATAGTAATTCGACACCAAAAGATAGAAATTTCACAAAAAAAACATTATCACGCTTCATGAATAGTACTGTGAATAAGAACTCGTGAATAAGAACTCATGAATAGTAACTCGTGAATAAGAACTCATGAATAATAACCCAGACATGAAAAAGTTCCAAATTTGATAAAATTTCCAACCAATATTTCGGCATAATGATATTGAAGAAATAATATCATTTTCAAATAAAATAACATCCCTTACCTCGAAAGACAAGATTTCTTAATAAAAACACCTGATATAAAGCATGACTTGAACTTGCACCGTATAGCAGCAATACTCAAAGTATACTCAAAATACTCACAAGAATACGCTCGATAATATAGAGAGAAAAACTTCAGTTTAAAGATTTTCAATTCTAACCCAAGACCCTATTTATAGAAATCGCTAACACCAAAGCGTAAAATTGAATATAATAATATTATATATAAACAAAATTCATACGCCCACATCTTGAATCTGAATTCAGCCACCATGCACATGTTAAATATGCCCACAACATATAAAAAACGTTTTTATTAATAAAATAAATAAAACTTCCAAAAATCAATTATTTCTAACTTCGAACTTCAATAATTCATAATAAATAGCCATTTTATCAGAAAATTCAAATCTCATGAGTTTTTTTATAGGAAATTCAATTCTCTACAACTTTGCAGAAGAAAGTTTTTCCAAATTCCAAATGTAAATTGACCAAATCCACAAACGGGCGATTTTACAAAGCTATAATCAAATTTCAAATAATAAATGGAGTCCACCGACACACAAAAACACGTGTTAATCATTTAATGCAACAAAAATACTCTTCCTCCTCATATACTCATATATCCCACATTCATTGTAAAAATATCACTACTAATACATTATTAAAATAATATATTTAAATGAATTATTTTATCGTAAAAGATAAAATATTAATTTTCAACAATTGTCATTTTAAAATTTTCTCCATCTATATCCACATAAAATCAATATTTTCCTCATCATATGAATCAATACTTAATTATTCACAAATAATATTATAGAATCACAATATTGACAACTAGGCGCTTCCTGTGAAAGAGGGGCTTTCCAATAAGAATTTTTCATCTTGGTATGCAATTTAGGTGACCAAACCTCTCCTTAGATGTAACTTTCTAGACATTGCCAATAATGTTATCTAATAATATTATTCAGATAATATGAATTATTGCTTCGATAATGGAAAATACTTGTGTGATGACAATTTATCAAACAACAAAGAATATAAAATATCAATGCAAAGAATTATTGAATCAATAAAATAAAATATCGAATAAGAATTATCGTAATAATTATTGAGTAGTGCCTTTCACGTAAGAATCAATAATTGGTGCAATACCGTGTTCTCTTGCTCAACAACGCCAGACATTAGTGTGTTTTAACCAATCGGGTATTCCAACAAGATTTACTGTAATAACTATGCCGTTATTTATAAACAACTTATATTTGTCGTTTTCTTTCATCCAATCGCTTTCAAGTTATGGGGCCCATAAAGAGATCACTACCGTGCATTTAATATTCCCCACACAGCATTTAATATTCCACGACCAAACGAATATTTCCCGAAAATAATGAATATTTTATAACCACTTGCTTATTCAAAATATTTGCGCATTTTACCCATAACTAACCACATTAATCAAATCAACCCTTACTATTTCAAAATAATAAATAGAGGAAATTCCATTTTATTAAAAAAAAAAAATTTGGGGTCTTACATAATTACTATTGACGAAAGTAATTACTATTGACGAAGGTAATTACTATTGATGAAGAGACTCTTAGATGATGACATATGGGCCCCCCATAAAATAACCAAACTTACCACAAACGTCTCATAATAGACTCTTTATATACATCAAAGATTGAATAAATATTACCACAAATCATTTTATTTTTAATCAACACATATATAATCTTTCAACAATTATTAATCATTTATAACTTGTCGTCTCAATTATTGATTTAATAATATAACATATTATACTGATGATAATCTTGTGACAATAATTGAATCAATAATATAAGAGATATGATGCGCAGAATTATCGTGAAATAATTGAGTATAATTGAGTGACTTCTCACATAAGCATCAATAATTAATACTGATTTTTGCTACTATACAACCACGCCAGACATCGTATTCTTTACTACCTAGGGTAGTTCAATGGTTTTAACGGTAACACCTCCGCCATTATTTTCATAAAGTATTTTTTTGTCGCTTTTCTCAATCCGACAATAATTACATTATGGGGTCCACTAATTATTGTGTCATTCGCATTTAATATTCTCCCACAAAAAGAATATTTCCCGACCAAACGAATATTTTATAACAACTTGCTTACTTTGCAAAATTTATAAATATTACCCACAACTATAACATTATATCAAATTTACTCCATAATATTCAAAAATAATATTTATAGAAAATTCATCTTTATTTATAAAAGTTGGGGTCTTATTGTAACGACCCCAAAATAGGCCCATTCCATCCAACCCATTCTGAGTCACCAAATATATGGTACAGAAAACAACTACAACTTTATTACAACAATTGTCTTGCAAAATACAATAACACATATGCTGTGAGTTTGGATACAAATATATACCAACTGTAGCACGTCACAATGACACCTTACATAAATATATAGTCAAAAACTATTTTAGAAATTAGAATATTTGGGAAGTGCTCAAGGAAACCTTCGTATACTGGAGGCCATGCTTTTAGGTTATGGTAGATATCATATGGCCACGAAATTATCCTTGGTTGAACCAATAGTCCCCAAAAAAAACGAGAAGATTACTATCATATTCTTCCCAATGGTGAGTCTTCTCTTGACATATCATTATCTCCACTCGCTCTAATTGGGTATTATACTCCAAACAAACACCAAGATTATATAGGTAGTGCTTGTAAATATACTCGCAAGAAGTGGATGAGCACAACCATGTCTTATGATGACACGAGGTTGTATGTCCTTGTACATCTTGTATGATAGTGGCAAAACACCCTTCCAAGTTAAATTCACCTCACCCTCAACATCTATAGACCACCATTCTATTCCTCGCTATCCCCGCTCGACCCAAACACACTTTTTTATTACCTAAAAAGAATTGTGAAACAAAAGGGTGAGCACAACTAGCTCAAGAAAGAATATTATGACTAAAGATAAATAAATTATCAATAGTCTTCATCAAGAATAAATCGTAGATTTAGAACATATAGGTAGATGATAAAACTTTTCAACCATAGTTGCAGCGGAATGAGCAATCCATTAGAAGAGTCAAATAGACCATAAAATCTATTATCTTCTCCATGTTAAAAGTCCACCAACAATGTTTTATCCTTGTAACATCAATCAACAATTCCTGTCCACAATCACATGTATAACTCATAATCATAATTGTAGTTCTAAATTCCTCTTCTTATCCAGGACGAAGATAATTTCATCACCTTTCTTTACCTGAAACATCAAAGATCATGGTTATACCAAATCACAGTTCCTGTTCATAATCATACTAATAAATTCATCTTTGCACCACGGCCAAAGATATTCATCAACAGTTCATCTTTGCACTACATGCCAAAGATATTCAACAACAAGTCATCTTTGCACTACGAGCCAAAGATATTCAACAATAGGTCATCTTTGCACTACGGGCCAAAGATATGCAAATAACAGTCATCTTTGCACTACTACCAAGATATTCATCAATAATTCATCTTTTGACTACGACTAAAGATATTCATATATCAAAGAAATACATAATCATTTCGTAAGTTATATAACAATAATTATAACCATGTTGGTCAATTCACCTTTGCACTTAAGCTAAAAATATTCAATTGTAAAAATTTAATGGTCATGATCATACTAGTCAACAATTCAACTTTTTGCACCATCGCCAAAGAGAACCTATAGTCACGATCATACCAATAATCTACCCATCTTTACACTCAAGTCAAAGAGAAATATTATCATTAGGGTTATAAGAATGTTATATAAAAACAATATAATCAAAACATGGTTTTAATTTCTAGAGTAAGATTCATAAATCAACGATAATTTGGTCGAGAGAAAAACCAATTTGTCGTGAATAGTACTCGTATTCGTACATAGTACCGTGATACGCAGCATAAGAACTCCTCATACCTAAAAGATAAAGTTTCATAATAAAATCCATATCAATATTTATAACACCTTAATCCAAATGTTATAAAATCACTTAATAATATCAAAATCTTAATATTCTTAATATTACAACAATATTTAATAATTTCTAAAACTTATAAACAATTTAATTAAATTATTTACACTTTACTAATTAATGCATTTAATCATCATAAAATGCCAAACTCATAAGATTTCATCACCAATAACCAAAACCCTCATCAAAAATCTGCATATACCTCATATATGATTCTCAAGCAATAAATTCATATTTTCCAATTTTCTTACTTCACATAACATATTTAATTCATTTACTCATAACTAGAACATTTTCATGAAAAATACCAAATCAGTTCCAAAAATATTTATTTTTTGGGATTTAGAAGAATATAGTCCCATATTGAATATATATTTTTCTCAGAATTTTTAAAATTCATTTACTATTTTCCATATGGCCAAAACTACCTAATAGTTAGACATTTATCATAAATTGTAATTTTGTCCAAAATTTCTGAAATTAATATGGTATACTGATATTATATAGATGTACTCCCAATAAAAATTTCATCAATTTTGGAGTTAACCACAAGGAGTTATAAATAAGCTACTTTTAAAATAGTCTTTTCTCATAAAATCCATAACTCCGAATCTATACATCCAAAATCGCCATTTTTGACACAAAATCTACAAAACTCATCAAAATATCATTTTAATTTTTTTCAGAATTTTGAAGGTCCGAAAAATACAAAACTGAAAAACATAATCACCCTTAAAAATCCCTTTACTATCCCTTACCTCAAAAGAAAAGAAGATCTTTGGAATGTTTGATATAATTTGAATCGAACTTGCACCGTATTGCAATACTCAAAGTATACTCAAAATACTCATAAGAATACGCTCGATAATATAGAGAGAGAAAACTTCAGTTTCTGGTGTGATTTTCAATTATAACCTAAGCACCCTATTTATAGGAAAATGCTTAGAACACCAAAGTAAAAAAAATATTAAAATATTAATATATATATATATATATATATATATATATATATATATATATAATCTTCACGCACACCTTGGACAATCTGATCTCAGCTTTTTTTTTCATGCTAGTGGGCACACCTACCTTGTTAAAAACGTTTTTCTTTTAAAACAAATTTAAAACTTTTGAAAAATAATTATTTTGGAGCTTCGAACTTCAATAATTCATAATAAATAGCCCTTTTGTTCGAAAATTCGAATCTCGCGAATTTTTATAGGAAATTCAATTCTCTACAACTTTACAGAAGAAAGTTTTTCCAAATTCCAAACAAAAATTGATCGAAATTTATAAACGGATGATTTTACAGTCTATAATCAAATTTCAGTCAAGAAATGGGGTCCTCCGACATGTTTAACATGTTTTAAACATTTATTGTAACAAAAATATTCTTCCTCCTCATATACTCATATATTCCACATTCACTGTAAAAATATCACCATTATTATATTATTAAAATATAATAATATATTTAAATGAATTATTTTATCGTAAAAAACAAAAATATTAATTTTCAACAATTGTTACATTAAAATTTTCTCCATCTATATCCACATAAAATCAATATTTTCCTCATCATATGAATCAATAATTAATTATTCACAAATAATATTACGTAATCACAATATCGACAACCGTGCAGCTCCTCAGAAAAGAGGGGCTTTCCAATAATGATTTCTCCTTCATCGAATTAATTAGGTGACCAAACCTCTCCTGTAGATGTAACTTTCTAGACATTGCCAATAATGTTTTCTAATAATATTATTCAGATAATATGAATTATTGCTTCGATAATGGAAAATATCGTGTAAGTGACAATTATTAAAACAACAATAATATAAAATATCAACGCAAAGAATTATTGAATCAATAAAATATTGAATAAGAATTATTGTAACAATTATTGAGTAGTGCCTTCTTACGTAAGAATCAATAATTGGTGCAATACCGGTGTAACACGTTGTTTTTAACCACCGAGTATTTTAACACTATTAATTGATAATAACTACGCCAAGTTATTTTTAAACAACTTATATTTGTCGCTTTCTTCATCCAATCGCTTTCCATTATGGGGCCCACAAAAGACTGCGCAGGTACCGTCAGATTTAATATTCCCTCGACAGAAAGAATATTCCACGACCAAATGAATATTCTCCGACAATAATGAATATTTTATAACCACTTGCATATTTAAAAAAAAAATTCATATATCACCCTTAACTTTAAACTTTTATCAATTTAACCATTTACTGAATAGTAATTTATAAGAAAAAATTGAATACTTTTATTTCATAAAATTCGGGGTCTTACACTTACAACCTACCCTTCTTATGAAATTTCGCCCTTGAAATTAGGGTACGTACCTGGTATGTCGAAGAGGTAAGGATACCTTGATTTCATTTCAGATTCTAACTCCCAAGTCATTTGCTCAACATCGTGGTTTCTCCACAAAACTTTGACTTGAGGTATAACCTTGGAGCGTAGAATATGTTCCTTCTTATCCAAGATTTGAACAGGAACCTCTTCATACGTCAAATCTTCCGCTATTTTGTCCGGTTCTAACTCAATAATGTGGTTCGGCTCTTTCACATATTTACGTAACATGGATATGTGAAAAACGTTATGAACACGAGACATACTTGGCGGTAAAGCGAGTCTATAAGCCACAGTTCCTCCTCGATCGAGGAAAAAATGGGCCGATGAATCGAGGATTGAGTTTTTCTCTCTTTCCAACTCTCGTAACTCCTTTCCGTGGAGCAACACGCAACAACACATGATCTTCTATATCGAATTCCACGTCCTTTCGACACGTCCTTTCGATGAAGATCAGCATAACTCTTTTGTCGATCTTGTGAGGTTTTTATACGTTGTCGGATCGTTTGAATCTTTTTCGTAGTCATACGTACCAACTCCGGCCCCAACAACGTTGCTTCACCCACCTCATCCCAAAGATACCGATTGGAGAACGACACTTTCTTCCATACAACACTTCAATGGAGCCATGCCAATACTTGCTTGATAATCAAGTATTGTTGGAAAACTCCACCAATAAGTAAGAACTTGTCCAAACTTCCCATGAAATCAAGGACACAGAGTCTTAATAGATCTTCAAGAGTTTGAATAGTCCTCTCCGATCGTCCCGTCTCGTCTCGAGGATGATATCTTAGAAGCTAAATCGTAAGTCTTTCCCCATAGCTTTTGTAAACTAACCCAAAATTGTAAAGTGAATCTTGGGTCTCGATCGTAAACTATGGATACTGCAGATACCATGCAGTCTTACAATCTCGTTTATATACATACGAGCAAGACGTTCAAGTGTATATGTGACGCCCTCAAAATAGGTATACATCACCCATTCTGAGTTGTCAGTACATGGTACAAAAACAACTACAACTTTATTATTACAACAAGAAATCGTGAGTTTGAATACAAATATTATCTTCTGACAATATCTATACTCAAATAAATCCTCATCACATTTATTGATACATTATTTTACAAAAATGGTGAGGACTACTAAACAATTCTTTCTAAAACCTTCATTCCATACCCCTACTCAGATTTCGCTATATTCTCGCCTCCCGAGAAGAAAAAATGGAACAAAAGGAAAAGGGTGAGCTCAACTAGCCCAAGAAAGAATATTATGACTAAGATAATATACAACAAATTACCATTAGTCTTCAACAGGAAAAATCTAATAGAATACAATAGACAACAAATTTTAAATCAATATTCGCAATGAAATAATAATTCATTAGAAGAGTTAAGTAGAGAATGCAAACTACTATCTTCTATGTATGAATTTAAAAGTTCATCGCCTCATCTTTTATCCCCGTAACATCAATCAATATACATCCGAATCAAATATTCATCTTTGCACTACGTGCCAAAAGATATTCATCACCGGGTCATGTTCATCTAAACACTGCTCATCTTTGCACTACTACCAAAGATATTCTTCAGAAATCATTCATCTTTGTACTACTGTGCCAAAGATATTCAATAATATCATCATTTAAGACCGAGGATGATGAAAAATATTTTAAAGAAACGAATCCAAAGGAAACAAAATGACAAGGATTAAGGATTAAGGATTCGTACTTTGTTTTATCCATGTTCAAAATACCTCAAAAATAATCATAGTGGTGTAAAATTCAAGAATGATCAAAACATGGATACAATCAAAGCTAGTATCCAAAATAGATATTTTGGACAAAAGAAGAAATTTTATTTTTCTATGAATAAGTGTCAGATATCGTGAATAGTCCGAGTATCGTGAATATTAACTCCGACACCAAAAGATAGAAATTTCCCAAAAAACATCTTCACGTTTCATGAATAGTACTCGTGAATAAGAACTCGTGAATAAGTAACTCGTGAATAGTAACTCATGAATAGTAACTCGTGAATAAGTAACTCATGAATAATAACTCATGAATAGTAACCCCGACATGGAAAAGTTCCAAATTTGATAAAAAGTTTCAACTAATATTTCAAAGATCATGATATCAAGAAATAATATCATTCGAGAAAGAAAATAACATCACTTACCTCGAAAGATTAAAGACTTCTAAATTTGGAATACCGGGTATAAGTATCAAGGGAACTTGCACCGCCTAACAATACTCAAAGTATACTCACAAGAATACGCTCAATATATCGAGAGAGAAATAGAGAGAAACTTCGCCTCTAAGTGTTTTTTCAATTCTAACCCAAGCACCCTATTTATAGGAAAATGCTTAAACACCAAAGTAGAAAATTGAATATAATATTAATATATTTTCATATTTTCTTTAGCCCACCTTAGACAACTGATCTCAGCCCATTTGAATCACACATGAGGCCAACTTAGTTGCAAAAAAACGTTTTTCTCAAAATAATTAACTAAAACTCCCAAAAATTAATTATTTGAACATCTAACTTCAATAATTCATAATAAATAGCCCTTTTATCAGAAAATTCAAATCTCAAGAAGTTTTATAGGAAATTCAATTCTCTACAACTTTACGTAAGAAAGTTTTTTCGAATTCCAAATGAAATTGATGTAAATCCATAAACCAAGCGATTTTACGTGCTATAATCAAATTTCACCAATAAATGGGGTCCACCGACATGTTTAACATGTTTTAAATATTTATTGCAACAAAATACTCTTCCTCCTCGATACTCATATATCGCACATTCGTTGTAAAAATATCACCATTATTATATTATTTAAATAAATTATTTTATCGTAAAAAGATAAAATTTCAATTTTCAACAATTGTCACATTAAAAATTTTCTCCATCTATATCCACATAAAATCAATATTTTCCTTATCATATGAATCAATAATTAATTATTCACAAATAATATTACAAAATCACAATATCGACAACCAGTGCAGTTCCTCCTGTGAAAGAGGGGCTTTCCAATAAGAATTTTCCTCCTTTCTCATGCCGCAATTAGGTGACCAAACCTCTCCTTAGATAGAACTTTCTAGACATTGCAAATAATGTTATATAATAATATTATTCAGATAATATGAATTATTGCTTCGATAATGAAAAATATTGTAAATGACAATTATCAAACAACAACAATATAAAATATCAACGCAAAGAATTATTAAATCAATAAAATATTTGAATAAGAATTATCGTAACCATTATTGAGTAAAGCCTTCTTCACGTAAGAATCAATAATTGAATGCAATACTGCAAAGCTACTTGTGTTTTAACCAATCGAAGTATTTTAACAAAGATTAATCTGTAACAACTACACCGTTTATTTTTAAACAACTTATATTTGTCGCTTTCTTCATCCAATCGCTTTCACATGGGGCCCACATGGTCGGTCAAGCTACTGTCAATATTTAATATTCCCCGACAAGATTTAATATTCCACGACCAAACGAATATTCCCCGACAACAATGAATATTTTATAACCACTTGCTTATTTTGAAATATTTATGATTTTACCCCTAATTATCCACATTAATCAAATCAACCCTTACTATTTCAAAATAATAAATAGAGAAAAATTAAATTTCATTAATAATAAGTTGGGGTCTTACAACCTCCCTCCTTATGAAATTTCGTCCTCAAAATGGCGACGACGACTTCTGGTGTTTCAAAAGGTGAGGATACCTCGCTTTCATTTCCGCTTTCCAATTCCTGTGTCATTTCCTCTATAAAGCATGATTCCTCCACAAAACTTTAACTTATGGTATGACCTTTTCATGCGTGGGACATGCTCCTTCCTATCCAAGATCTTGACAGTACCTCCTCATACGTTAAGTCTTCTACTATCTCGTCCTGCTCTAACTCTATAACGTGGTTCGGTCTTTCACATTTTTACGAAGTACGATATGTGAAACACATTATGAACACAAGACATACTCGAGGTAACACGAGTCTATAGGCTACATTTCCTACTCTCGGTCAAGAATTTGAAATGGACCAATAAATCGTGGATCGAGCTTTCCTCTCTTTCCCAAATCTTGTAACTCCCTTCCATGGAGCAACTCGCAACAATATATGATCCCTACACTAAATTCCACGTCCTTTCGATGAAGATCCGCATAACTCTTTTGTCGATCTTGTGCCGCTTTGTATACATTGTCGAATCATTTGGATCTTTTCCGTAGTAGTATACGTACCAACTCGGGTCCCAACAAAGGTTGCTTCACCCACCTCATCCCAACATACCGGGAGAAATACACTTTCGTCCATATAATGCTTCAAATG
This sequence comes from Panax quinquefolius, assembly GCA_020205615.1. Lineage (NCBI taxonomy): Eukaryota > Viridiplantae > Streptophyta > Magnoliopsida > Apiales > Araliaceae > Panax > Panax quinquefolius. The sequence continues at coordinate 31,743,750 of CM035169.1, read as the reverse complement.
GAGCTACACCTATACTTGCTGATAATCATTGTTGTAGGAGAATTCCACCAATGGTAAATACTTATCCCAACCGCCTTTGAAGTCAGGACACAGAGTCTTAATAAATCTTCAAGAGTTTGAATAGTCCTTTCGATTGTCTGGTCCGCTTTGAGGATGGTATCGCCGAATCAATCGTATAACTGCGCTCCATAGCTTTTTGCAAGCTAACCCAAAATCTTGAAGTGAATCTTGGGTCATGATCCAAAACTATGGATACAGTATGCCACGCAACCTCACAATCTCATTCACGTGCATACTAAGAAGACGTTCAAGTGAATAAGTCTCCGTGATCGCAAGAAATGAGCGGACTTGGTTAATCTATCAACAATAACCCAAATAGCATTGATGCCCGAGAAACCGTAGGAAGACCCGTAAATTTAAATCCATGGTAATGTGTTCCCACTTCCATTTCGAATCTCAAGTGGTTCAGCAACGGACCCTTAGGTACCAGATGTCGCCTTTACACGCCGACAAGTTAAACACATTGAGATAAACTTTGCAATCTCTCTCTTCATATTGTTCCACCAAAATGTATGTCAAGATCACGATACATTTTAGTACTTCCGGATGGATTGCAAATGGTGTATTATGTGCCTCCATCATAATCTTGTACTTCAAATCGTAGTCGTTAGGAACACAAAGTCTAGAGTGGACTCAAGTATTCCTTCTTCATCAATTCTCGCTTAGGAATAGCTCCTTCTTGTACTTTCTTCTTCATACGCATCGCCTTCTGCCCATTGGCTCGAAGCAACCTTAACTTTTTCTATTAAAGTTGGCTCTACGCGTATATACTTGACATCATCGCACTTTCGCTCCTCGCATATGATCTTCTACTCAACGCGTCATTACCACCACGCTCGCTTTTCCAGATGGTATTGAATAGTGTGGTCGTAGTCTTTCAATAGCTCGAGCCAACGTCATTGCCGCATGTTGAGTTCTTTTGAGTGAAGAAATATTTAAGGCTTTTATGGTCCGAATATATCTCCACTTTTTCCCCATATAGATAGTGCCTCCATATCTTTAAGCGCAACGATCACGCGCTAACTCTAGATCATGAGTAGGATAATTCCTCTCATTCTCTTTAAGTTGTCATGAGGCATAGGCTATGACTTTCCCACGTTGCATGAGAACACATCCTAACCCTTTGCACGAAGCATCACCAGAGATAACAAATCCATCCAAACCCATGGTAGTGTTAGAACAGTCTTAAATATGTCTCCTCTTAAGCTCTTGGAACTCTTCTCGCATTCTTCGCTCCAAACGAATTTTGTATCCTTCCGAGTTAGTCAAGGTTAATGGAGTAGCGATTCGAGAAAACCTTCCACGAATCTCCGATAATAACCAATTTGCCCAAAAACTACGTGATTTCATCACCGACTTCTATTGCTCCCAACTTTGTATTGCTTCAATCTTCACGGATCAACAAATACTCCATGTTTCGACACCACGTGCCCAAGGAATGCTACTTCCTCAAGCCAAAACTCGCATTTCTTCAATTTGGCATATAGTTTGTTTTCACGAAGCCTTTGGAGTACCAAATTTCAAATGGTGCTCATGATCTTCACGACTTTTTTGGAATATATGAGGATGTCATCAATAAAAACAACAACGAACCGATCCAAATATTCCTTGAATACCTTCTCATCATATCCATGAAAGCCAGCAGGAGCATTAGTCAATCCGAAAGACATGACTAAGAATTCATAATGCTCGTCTCGAGTTCTAAAGCGCGCTTTGAATATCCTCGCCTCTAATCTTCAAATGATGATATCCGAATCGAAGATCGATTTTTGAAAAGAATTGTGCCCCTTGCAAATCGTCAAATAAGTCATCAATACGAGGTAGAGGATACCTATTCTTGATGGTGACATGGTTCAATTCCCCGATAGTCAATACAAAGTCGCATACTCCGCGCCTTTCTTCTTTACGAATAAAACAGAGCACCCCAAAGGAGATGTACTAGAACGAATGAAACCGATGTCCAACAATTCCTCGTAGTTGGACCTTTAACTCTGAAGTTCAATAGAGCCATTCGATATGGGGTTTTAGAAATGGGCTTTGTACTGTGTTCAAGATCAATAAAGAATTCAACTTCACGCTCGGGGTAGACGGAAGTTCTTCAGAAATACGTCGGAAAGTCAATAACAACAGAATATTATTCAAATTTGACGTGTCTTTATTCAAATCCATAACATGGGCTAAGAAAGCTTGACATCCATTTTTCAATAAACGAATAGCTTTATGATTAGATATGATGTTGAATCGATTTTAATGGTTTAGTTGCTTGAATTCGCATAAACAGTTGGTTAGGAATATGAAAACTAACAACCTTACGAAAACAATCAATTTTGGCATGATGAGTAGTTAACCAATCAATCCCTAAAATCACATCAAAAGCAAGTATCTTTAAAGAGATAAGGTCAACGGTGAAGGTAATGGTGCCAACTTGAATCAAACAAGATTTATAAACAATGGATGTGATGAAAGTTTCTCCTAACTGAGTTTCCACAGATAAATCGAAAGTCTAATTTCTCCTGAGTCAAGTTTAAACGCTGAGCACAAGCGGAGAGATAAATGAATGGGTAAAGACCCAGATATCAAGTAAGGTATAAACTTCGCAAGAATTTATAAATAGCTTACCCGTGATCACCTCGTTTGGGTTCCTCGATTTTGACCAATCACAACAAACGCCTTCCGGAATCGCTTGACTTTGACTTTTCTAGATACGTCTTTTTGAGTCACCGCCTCATTAACTAGGTTTTGCTACTGCATAATCTCGAGCGATATGTCCTTCCTTTCCATAATTATAGCATACCTTGAACTATTGTGGACAGCTTTGGTGATATGTCCCTCTTTCCGTGATTTATAGCATATACCCGGTGGTCGTTTCTCCTCCTTAGAACCCGATTCTTTACGCACACTCGCGCTTCACATGGTCGTTGTTAAATCTTCTCTTTTTAAAATCTCCTCCCACTCGCTTTTTTATATTTTCATGGCCATGATTACCACCAGAGTGGTTACCATTTTTGTTCGTCTGCTTTTTCTCTGCCGGTTATCATTATTCTCATTGATCGCTATCTCCGGTACGATCCTCGGTTATGGTCCCTCAGTTGACCGTACTCGTTATCTCGCTTCTAATAATTGAGCCTTGCTTACAACATCCGAATAGAGAGAAAGTTTATGAGAAATGATATCTTGACGTATCTGCGGGTTTCAAACCTCTAAGAAACATCCGCGTCATACGCTCCTCATTCTCCACCAAATGAGGTGCAAACTCGATAACTCTGCAAACTTTGCCTCGTCATCGAGACACACCGTCATTGTTTTTTTTATAATATGATGAACTCCACTTCCTTCATATTACGAACACTTTCGTGAAAGTATTTGTCATTAAATAGTTTCAAACGCTTCCCAAGACATGCCGAGGTGGCGAATGGAACCTTTTGTTCCTCCGCATCATCCCAAGACATCGAATATCTTGGTAATTTGTTTGACCCATGTTTTCGCCATGATCGGATCCGCTTTCCTTAAATTCGGTGGTCTCAACTCTTTGAATCTTGCTTGTTGTGATAACCCGTGAATTACTATCATTTCCTCCTCAGTATTTTGAACACGAGTTTCCTCGCTTTGATTTTGCATGAACTGCAAAAAGCTTCTAAACATCCCCTCGCTCATCATCTCGCTTTCGGTGGTGTTGTTCACAGGGAGGAACATTGCCACTGTTGCACATTCTCCTCGTTGGTGAGTACAAAGGCGTCTCCACTGGCCTCATTTCCATTGTTAATATTCTCGGTCGACATTCTCAAATCATCATAAAACAAGGGTTAATTAAGGAAATCAATATATCACATAATATCCTTATATCTTCGACCAACTAAAAAAAATAAGCTTAGGTAGGACACACTAGCGAAGGATTTACTTCTCTCTCCCTCCTAGTTCTATTCCCCGATCTCCGCCAGAGATCATATCCCTAAGCTCGATACCAACCGTGACGCCCCCAAATAGTATACATCACCCATTCGAAAGTTGTCAATACATGGTACAAAAACAACTACAACTTTATTATTACAACAAGAAAGCTGTGAGTTTGAATACAAATATTATCTTCTAGATAATATCTATACTCAAATAAATCCTCATCACATTTATTGATATATTATTTTACAAAAATGGTGAGGACTACTAAACAATTCTTTCTAAAACCTTCATTCCATACCTTTACTCTCATTTCGCTTATATTCTCGCCTCCACGAGAAGAAAAATGGAAAAAAAGGGAAAGGGTGAGCTCAACTAGCCCAAGAAAAGAATATTATGACTAAGATAATATACAATAAATTACCGTTAGTCTTCAATAGGGAAAATCTAATAGAATACAATAGACAACAAATTTTAAATCAATATTCGCAAATGAAATAATAATTCATTAGAAGAGTTAAGTAGAGAATGCAAACTACTATCTTCTATGTATGAATTTAAAAGTTCATCGCCTATCTTTTATCCCCAGAACATCAATCAATATACATCTAGAATCAAATATTCATCTTTGCACTCTGAGCCAAAGATATTCATCACTTAATCATGTTCATCTAAACACTGCTCATCTTTGCACTACTACCAAAGATATTCTTCAGAAATCATTCATCTTTGCACTACAGCCAAAGATATTCAATAATATCATCATTTAAGACCGAGGATGATGAAAATATTTTAAAGAAACGAATCCAAAGGAAACAAAATGACAAGGATTAAGGATTAAGGATTCGTACTTTGTTTTATCCATGTTCAAAAATACCTCAAAAATAATCATAGTGGTGTAAAATTCAAGAATGATCAAAACATGGATACAATCAAAGCTAGTATCCGTATTAGATATTTTGGACAAAAAGAAGAAATTTTATTTTTCTATTGAATAAGTCAGATATCGTGAATAAAGGCCGTATACGTGAATAATAACTCAACACCAAAAGATAGAAATTTCCCAAAAACATCTTCACGCTTTTTAATAGTACTCGTGAATAAGAATCTCGTGAATAAGAACTCATGAATAGTAACTCGTGAATAAGAACTCATGAATAGTAACCCCGATACGGAAAAGTTCCAAATTTGATAAAAAGTTTCAACCAATATTTCAAAGATATCATGATATTGAAGAAATAATATCATTTGAGAAGAAAATAACATCCCTTACCTCGAAAGATTAAGACTTCTAAATGGAATAAAGGGTATAGTCTTTGAAGGAACTTGCACTTGCCTCTAACAATACTCAAAGTATACTCACAAGAATACGCTCAATATATCGAGAGAGAAATAGAGAAACTTGGGTTTAAAAGTTTTTCAATTCTAACCTAAGCACCCTATTTATAGGAAAATGCTTAGAAACACCAAAAAGAGAAAATTGAATATAATATTAATATATTTTTCACATTTTCTTTAGCCCACCTTAGACAACTGATCTCAGCCCATTTGAATCACATGTGAGGCCAACTTAGTTGCAAAAAAACGTTTTTCTCAAAATAATTAACTAAAACTCCCAAAAATTAATTATTTGAACTTGGTGCTTTTCAATAATTCATAATAAATAGCCCTTTTACCGTAAAATTCAAATCTCGCTTGTTTTTATAGGAAATTCAATTCTCTACAACTTTGCGGAAGAAAGTTTTTCCGAATTCCAAATGTAAATTGACATGAAATCCACAAACCAGGCAATTTTACAAAGTTATAATCAAATTTCAATTCGATAAATGGGGTCCATGAGACATGTTTAATATGTTTTAAATATTTATTGCAACAAAAATACTCTTCCTCCTCATCATATACTCATATATCCCACATTCGTTGTAAAAATATCACCATTATTATATTATTTAAATAAATTATTTTATCGAAAAAGATAAAATTTCAATTTTCAACAATTGTCACATTAAAAATTTTCTCCATCTATATCCACATAAAATCAATATTTTCCTTATCATATGAATCACTAATTAATTATTCACAAATAATATTACAAAATCACAATATTGACAACCAAAGTGCGGTTCAGAAAGAGGGGCTTTCCAATAAGAATTTCTCCTACTGGCCAAGCAATTAGGTGATCAAACCTCTCCTTAGACGTAACTTTCTAGACATTGCTAATAATGTTATCTAATAATATTATTAAGATAATATGAATTATTGCTTCGATAATGAAAAATACCTGTAATGACAATTATCAAACAATGACAATATAAAATATCAACGCAACAATTATTAAATCAATAAAATAAACCATTTGAATAAAGAATTATCGTAACCATTATTGAGTAAAGTGCCTTCTTCGTAAGAATCAATAATTGGTGCAATACTTGTAATGCTAACCTCTTGTGTTTTAACCAATTTAGTATTTTAACAAATAATGTGAGACCCCAGATTTTATCAATAAAGATTTAAATTTTGTCGAAATAATTTTTAATATTATGGTGTGAATTTGAGATAATATTATAGTTGTGGGTAGTATTTATAAATTTTGCAAAGTATCACAGTGGTTATATTATATTCGATTGGTTAGGGAATATTCGGTTTAGCGAGGGAATATTAAATCTGACTACTCAATCATTGGTGGACCCTGCAAAAATTATTATCATCGGATTGAAAAAACCACAAAAATATTTTATTGAAATAACGGCGGAAGTTTTACCGTAGTTCTTGTTGAACTACTTTCGGTAGTAAAAAAATACGATGTCGTGTGGTTGCATAGTAGCATTACGGTATTGATTATTGATGCTTATGTGAGAAGTCACTCGGTTTGATTCCATTATTGTCGATTAATAATATGAATTATTATAGCGATAATGACGTTTTGTTTTATTAAGTATTATTAACGTAATAAAAGCGAAACATCTTTTTCTATAAAATAGAATACTTTATTAAAGTTATTATAAATAGAATATATTATATTTTATTATGCATAGTGTTGCATAGTGTTTTGCATAGTATTTTGCATAGTATTGTTTTTTGCATAGTAAAATGTTTTATATAAATAGAATATATTATATTTTATTTAAAAGATTTTCTTTAAATATGGACCGTCGATTAAAGTAAATCAATACTGGATAGTTCATGGATTAATTCTTATGCATTCCATTTTCCTATAAATAGAAGCTCATTCCTTCATTATTTTCTTACGAATTCATTGAAACTCTAGAGAGAAATTATAGAGAGAAAGCTATAGAGAAAAATTATAGAAAGAAGAAGAGTATACTTTACTTCACTACTTCTATATTCAGGTTCTTTTTACGGTGAGGGTGTTATTCTTTCTTCTTGAAGAGAACTTACATTATTCCATTCATTATTATTACATTGGAATAACTTTTGTAAAAGTGGCATACCTATACATAACTTTTGTATCATGGCATACCTATACTTGGTGAAATCCTTATGTTATTCCATTGCTTATTATTACATTGGAATAACTTTGTATCTGCGATTTACCTATACTTGGTGACATTCTTCTATTATTACATTGGAACATCCTGTCATGTGTTTTTGCAGGACACTGGTTAAGATTTTATTATTACATTGGAACATCACATCTGTGTGTTTTTTACACCGGACACAGTTCCGTCTTTATCATTCATTGGAATATCCTATCGTGTGTTTTTACACCGGATGCAGTTCCATCTTTATTATTCTGTTGGAACATCCCATCGGTGTGAATTTCACGACACAGTTCCGTTATTATTATTACATTTGGAATAACCTATCTGTCTGAAGTCTGCATGCATGGTGATTTCTTTTGTTATTCCATTCTTTATTATACCCAGGTTGGTTAAAACTTTGACTTATACTCCATGAAATTAGTAGAATATCCTTGATATTTGCGTTTCATCCAAAGATATCTTTTCATGGAAATATTCTTCCGATCATTCTTGAATTTTACTCTCTGAAAGCAAAGATCGTGTTGACAATTTGGGCGTTAATAATTCATGGATTAAATAATTCTTGAACTTGTTTTATTGAATTATTATGTCATTGTCATCATCCTCATGTTATATTATGTTATCTTTGGCTTACGTGCATAGATGAACTTAGTATGATTATGACCGAGGATCATTCGGTATATAATCATGACTTGATATAAATGATGTGACAAAAGTCCTCGATTGGCACATGTAATGCGATGATGGATAGTTTTGGTATGATTATGACCGAGGGTGATTCGGTATAGTCGTGACCATTGATAATTTGATGAAAATCCTTGGCCAGTGTGAATGCGAGGATGATTAGATGTGGTGGTTTATTTATTAAAATGAGTCTCGTGATAAAATTGATGAAAACCTTTTAAAACCTAAAAGATAGTAGACTTTATTCTCTACTTGACTCTTTTAATGGATTGCTTATTCACTGCAGATTAAACCGGTTGTCTATTGTATTTTATCGGTTTAACAACATTTGAAGGCTAATGATAATTTATTACGCATTATCTTAGTCATAATATTTCTTCTTTGGGCTAGTTGAGCTCACCTTTTTTCTTTCACTTTTCTCTTGAGGAAATGAGAACATAGGTGGGACGAGTCGGGAGCGAAGTAATGGTCCGAAGGATAGCATTAGTAGTCCTCACTATTCAGTGAAATAGTGTGATAATAGTTGTAATGAGGACTCCTTTTGAGTTTGTATAATATCTAGTAGACAATATTTGTATTCAAACTCACGGTTTATGTCGTATTGTACCTGACGATTAGGTTAATAAGTTGTATTTGAATTTATGTACCATGTAAGTGGCGACCCCAAGATGGGTGGCGTATACCTAATTTTGGGCGTCACGCGGTTGGTATCGAGCTTAGGGATATGATCCACATGGCCGAGATGTGAGATAAGAACTAGGAGGGAGGAGGCGAAATTCCTTCGCTAGTATGACCTACCTAAATTTATTTGGTATTTAATTGGTCGAATTGAGTATAGGGATAATATGTGATATGTTAATTAACCCTTGTTTTGTGGCGGTGTTTGAGAATGATATCCTAAAATCTTTGAGATAAGCAATGAAGCACATGAGAGTGTTGATTCACTCAAACAAAAGGTAACGACCAACAACACGATAATAATCATCTTTGGTGGCAACGATTTATCGAACAATGATAACCATCGTGGGAAAAATTATCATGCTAAGAATGGTAACCACTTGGTGGTAATCATGGCAAAGATAATAGAAGTGGAAATTACAAGAAGAAAGGTCATTTAACTCAATTTTGTTGTGCACCAAAAGTCAAGTCTAGTGGACGGATGTGGCACCAAAGGTGGATATGGACAAAACAAAGTCGTTGGTTTTAGGAAGTACATTTTTCATGACTTCTCAAAAAGCGAGTAAACCCGAACGAAGTTAGCACGGGTTAAGTTAATTATAAATTAATTGCTAAGTCTATACTTTATTCAATCTGAAGTTCTACCCACTCTTTTATTTCTCTTAGTTGTGTTCAACGTTTAAATTTGACTCAGGAGAAGTTAAACTTTGACTTATTGGTTGAAACTTCGTTGGTAGGAACCTTCGTTACCTCCTTTATTTTTTAATCTTGTTTAATTCAAATAAACACTTTCACGTTACCCGTCGATCTTATCTCTTTGAAAATACTTGCCTTTGAGGTAATTTTTGAAAATCGATTGATTAACTACTCATTATTCTTTTTGTAAGGTTGTTAGCTTTCATATTCTAACCAACCAATATACTGAATTCAAAGTAACCAAATCCTAAAGTTAATCAATTGTGATATCAAGCCATAAGTAAAGAGCCCCGATCCTTTCGTTGTTGACTTCCTTGTGTGGAATGCAAAAAGCGGACTTTACAGTAGGCGACATCGTGAATGAAGATGGCAAGTTTATAGGTATCATTGTGAGGTGCTTATCTAGGTTAAAGGGATAGAAGTCACAGTTGGTATCAATGTGACGTCTTATCCAAGTCTTGGATAAGAGTAGCGATTTTGAATGATATTTCTATCATTAATAAATTTCTTGACGTATTCTTGAAGATTTCCTAGCCTACCCTAGGCGTGAAATCGAATTTTGTATTGACCCCGGTCTGAAAACCCATTTCTTAAACCCTCAAATATTTCTTCAACTAAAATGATGCAGTTTACGTGGTTTATGATGAAAGTCATAATAAAAGCATTGGAATAATGAAAATCATGGGTATATATGAAGTATTAGTAAGTTTTATGATGAGTTATGTTGGTTAGTATGTGAAAACATGAAAGTTTCTTAGAAATCACAAAGAGTTGAAAATCGATTTTGGTGAAAAACGTAACATGAAATTCAATTGACCATATCTCTTATTATATTTTGAATTTTTGAATGTGGTCAAGTCCTAGAGTTAGATCTATGAGTTACCTAACTAATCCAAGTGGAATTACTGGAAAAGGTGTTGTAGATTTTTGTGTGGACTGATTTTTAGCAAAGGAGGCCAAAGCTGTAAATTTCAAAATGCTACTGCCCAGAAACTTTAAGGGACTGTTTCGGCCACTTAAATTATGAGAAAAATTCTGGCCTTTTGGGACATGAAAGTATATGGTATAAAGTACATCCTGTCCAAAAATGAGCTCATTACGACTTAAAATGAGCAAGTTATGACTATTTCAATATTTAGGTTTTTCCGACAAAAACTGCTATAACTTGAGTTCTATAACTCAGATGACCATGAAATTTAAACTAGAAGCTCACGTTAACATGTGTAAGGTCCTGCCAAGATTTGGGAATTTTGGAGTTAAACTTGAGGTAGCTAATTTCTTAAGGAATTAATTAGAAATTGATTTTTGAAAAATAGTAAATGAATTTTAAAATTCCGAGAAAAATATATTTTCATTATGGGACTATATTATGCTAAATCCCAGAAAAGAAATATTTTTGGGACTAATTTGGTATTTTTCATGAAAATAGTTTAATTCTGAACATATGAGTTAAATATGTTATGTGAAGTATGAAAGTTGAAAATAGGATTTTATGGCTAGAGAATCCTATATAGAATATATGCATATTTTTTTTGATGAGGATTTGATAATTGGTGATGATATTTTATGAGTATGGCATTTTGAATGATTAAATGCATTATATGGTAAAGCGTAAACAATTGAGATAAATTGTTTATAAATTTAAGAAGTGATTAAAATATTATTATAATATTAATGTTATTAGATTATGAGATTATTAAGTGATTGATAACATGGGGATATTCTTGAATCTGGATAAATTATATTATAAATGTTTAATATTTATCCTTTATCTCATTTGATTGATTCTTTATATCATTATCCTCATGTTTATATTATGTTGAAAGTCATCTACATGGCTTTGTGGTGCATAGATGGACTTGGTATGATTATGACCACGGATTATTGGTATAATCATAACCAGTAATTGAATACACAATTATCTTTGGTAGTAGTGCATGGATAATTTGTGGTCGTGATACTAATGAATACACAATTATCTTTGGTAGTAGTGCATGGATAATTTGTGGTCGTGATATTAATGAATACACAATTATCTTTGGTAGTAGTGCATGGATAATTTGTGGTCGTGATACTAATGAATACACAATTATCTTTGGTAGTAGTGCATGGATAATTTGTGGTCGTGATACTAATGAATACACAATTATCTTTGGTAGTAGTGCATGGATAATTTGTGGTGCGTGATATCTTAATGAATACACAATTATCTTTGGTAGTAGTGCATGGATAATTTGTGGTCGTGATACTAATGAATACACAATTATCTTTGGTAGTAGTAGTGCATGGATAATTTGTGGTGCGTGATACTAATGAATACACGATTATCTTTGGTAGTAGTGCATGGATAATTTGTGGTCGTGATCTTAATGAATACACGATTATCTTTGGTAGTAGTGCATGGATAATTCGTGGTCGTGATACTTAATGAATATCCTTGGCACGTAGTGCGGGGATGATTCGATGATATGGATTAATTATTGAAATGAGTCTCTCGTGAATGAAATATTAATTCATGGATGTGGTAAAAAGTCATCTTTAGGTAGTAGTGCATTGATAGACTTGGTATGATTATGACCACGGATTATTCGGTATAATCATGGCCAGTAATTGAAAACACGAATATCCTTAGCGAAGATGGTGCATGGATAATTAAGTGGTTGTGATACTATTAAAATTGAGTCTCGAGCATTATTGGTTTTACTGATTATATATCTTTGGCTTTGTAGTGCAAATGAATTGTTAATAAATATCTTTGGCTGTAGTGCAAAGATGAATTGATATCTTCTAGTGAGGATTTGAACTTAATATTTTCAACGATAAAGGTATTCAAGGTATCCTCACCTCTTTATCATATCGTGCACGTACCACTAATTTCAGGCGAAATTCCATAAGGAGGGAGATTGTGAGACCCCAGTTTTATCAATAAAGATTTAAATTTTGTCGAAATAATTTTTAATATTATGGTGTGAATTTGAGATAATATTATAGTTGTGGGTAGTATTTATAAATTTTGCAAAGTATCAAGTGGTTATATTATATTAGATTGGTGGGGAATATTCGGTTTAGCGAGGAATATTAAATGCAACTACTCAATCATTGGTGGACCCCACAGCGAAATTATTGTCGGATTGAAAAAGCGACAAAAATATTTTATTGAAATAACGGCGGAAGTTTCTGGTAGTTCTTCTTGTTGAACTACTTTCGGTAGTAAAAATGCGATGTCGTGTGGTTGCATAGTAGCACACGTATTGATTATTGATGCTTATGTGAGAAGTCACTCGGTTTGATTCCATTATTGTCGATTAATAATATGAATTATTATAGCGATAATGACGTTTTGTTTTATTCATATTATTAACGTAATAAAAGCGAAACATCTTTTATATAAAATAGAATACTTTATTAAAGTTATTACATAAATAGAATATATTATATTTTATTATGCATAGTGTTGCATAGTGTTTTTTTCATAGTGTTTTGCATAGTATTGCATAGTGTTTGCATAGTAAAATGTTTTTATATAAATAGAATATATTATATTTTATTTAAAAGATTTTTCTTTAAATATGGACCGTCAGTTAAAGTAAATCAATGCTGAATAGTTCATGGATTAATTCTTATGCATTCCATTTTCCTATAAATAGAAGCTCATTCCTTCATTATTTTCTTACGAATTCATTGAAACTACAGAGAGAAATTATATAGAGAAGCTATAGAGAAAATTATAGAAAGAAGAAGAGTATTACTTTTCTTCACTACTTACATATTAGGTTCTTTTTGTACGGTAAGGGTGTTATTCTTTCTTCTTGAAGAGAACTTACATTATTCCATTCATTATTATTACATTGGAATAACTTTTGTAAAAGTGGCATACCCTATACATAACTTTGTATCATGGCGTACCCTATACTTGGTGAAATCCTTATGTTATTCCATTCTTATTATTACATTGGAATAACTTTTGTATCTGTGATTTACCCTATACTTGGTGACATTCTTCTATTATTACATTTGGAACATCACATGCATGTGTTTTTTTACCGGACTGGTTAAGATTTTATTATTACATTGGAACATCACATCATGTGTTTTTTTTACACGGACTGGTTCCGTCTTTATCATTACATTGGAATATCTATCGTGTGTTTTTTACCGGATCTGGTTCCATCTTTATTATTACATTTGGAACATCATCACATCGATTGTGAATTTCACGACACGGTTCCGTTATTATTATTACATTGGAATAACTTTATCATCTCAATCTGCGTGCATGGTGATTTCTTTTGTTATTCCATTCTTTATTATACCCAGGTTGGTTAAAACTTTGACTTCATACTCCATGAAATTAGTAGAATATCCTTGATATTTGCGTTTCATCGATATCTTTTCATGGAAATATTCTTGATCATTCTTGAATTTTACTCTCTGAAAAGCAAAGATCATGTTTGACAATTTGGGCGTTAATAATTCATGGATTAAATAATTCTTGAACTTGTTTTATTGAATTATTATGTCATTGTCATCATCCTCATGTTATATTATGTTATCTTTGGCTTACGTGCATAGATGAACTTAGTATGATTATGACGAGGATCATTCGGTATAATCATGACTTGATATAAATGATGTGACAAAAAGTCCTCGGTGGCACATAATGCGATGATGGATAGTTTTGGTATGATTATGACCGGGGGTGATTCGGTATAGTCATGACCATTGATAATTTGATGAAAATCCTTGGCCAGTGAGTGCGGGGATGATTAGATGTGGTGGTTTATTTATTAAAATTTGAGTCTCGGTGATAAAAATTGATGAAAACCTTTTAAAACCTAAAAGATAGTAGACTTTATTCTCTACTTGACTCTTTTAATGGATTGCTTATTCATTGCTGATTAAACTTGGTTGTCTATTGTATTTTATCGGTTTAACATTTGTTGAAGGCTAATGATAATTTATTACGCATTATCTTAGTCATAATATTTCTTCTTGGGCTAGTTGAGCTCACCCTTTTCTTTCACTTTTCTTCTCTTGAAATGAGAACATAAATTTGGACGAGTCGGGGAGCAGTAAGTAATGGTCGAGAGGATAGCATTAGTAGTCCTCACTATTACTACGTGAAATAGTGTGATAATAGTTGTAATGAGGACTCCTTTTGAGTTTGTATAATATCTAGTAGACAATATTTGTATTCAAACTCACGGTTTATGTCGTATTATACCTGACAGTTAGGTTAGTAAGTTGTATTTGAATTTATGTACCATGTAAGTGGCGACCCAAGATGGGTGGCGTATACCTAATTTTGAGGCGAGCGTCGCGGTTGGTATCGAGCTTAGGGATATGATCCACAGCTAGATGTGAGATATAGAACTAGGAGGGAGAGAACGGAATTCCTTCGCTAGTATGACCTACCTAAATTTATTTGGTATTTAATTGGTCGATCGGAGAGTATAGGGATAATATGTGATATGTTAATTAACCCTTGTTTTGTGGCGGTGTTTGAGAATGATATCCGAAAATCTTTGAGATAAGCAATGAAGCACATGAGAGTGTTGATTAGGCTCAAACAAAAGGTAACGACCAACAACACGATAATAATCATCTTTGGTGGCGGCCAATATCGAACAATGATAACCATCGTGGGAAATTATCATGTTAAGAATGGTAACCACTTGATTGGTAATCATGGCAAAGATAATAGAAGTGGAAATTACAAGAAGAGAAGGTCATTTAACTCAATTTTGTTGTGCACCAAAGTCAAGTCTAGGCTGGGATAGTGGCACCAAAGGTGGATATGGACAAAACAAAGTCGTTGGTTTTAGGAAGTACATTTTCATGACTTCTCAAAAGCGAGTAACTTGACGAGCGAAGTTATACGGGTTAGTTAATTATAAATTCTTACGAAGTCTATACTTTATTCAATCTGGGTTCTACCCATTCTTTTATCTCTCTTAGCTTGCGTTCAACGTTTAAATTTGACTCAGGAAATTAAACTTTGACTTATTATTGAAACTTCGTTAGGGAGGAACCTTCGTTACCTCTTACTGTTTATTAATCTTGTTTAATTCAAATAAACACTTTCACGTTACACCGTCGATCTTATCTCTTTGAAAATACTTGCCTTTGAGGTAATTTTTGAAAAGCGATTGATTAACTACTCATTATTCTTTTTGTAAGGTTGTTAGCTTTCATATTCTAACCAACTGTTATCTGAATTCAAAGTAACCAAATCCTAAAGTTAATCAACGTGATATCAAGCCATAAGTAAAGAGCCCGATCCTTTCGTTGTTGACTTCCTTGTGTGGAATGCAAAAAGCCGGACTTTACATAGGCGACATCGTGAATGAAGATGGCAAGTTTATAGGTATCATTGTGAGGTGCTTTATCTAGGTTAAGGGATAGAAGTCACAGTTAGTATCAATGTGACGTACTATCCAAGTCTTGGATAAAATGTGCATTTTGAATGATATTTCTATCATTAATAAATTTCTTGGCGTATTCTTGAAGATTTCTAGCCTACCCTAGAGCGTGAAATCGAATTTTGTATTGACCCCGGATCTGAAAACCCATTTCTTAAACCCTCAAATATTTCTTCAACTAAAATGAGCAGGTTTACGTGGTTTATGATGAAAGTCATAATAAAAGCATTGGAATAATGAAAATCATGGGTATATGAAGTATTAGTAAGTTTTATGATGAGTTATGTTGGTTAGTATGTGAAAACATGAAAGTTTCTTAGAAATCACAAAGAGTTGAAAATCAGATTTTGGTGAAAAAGCGTAACATGAAATTCAATTGACCATATCTCTTATTATATTTTGAATTTTTGAATGTGGTCAAGTCCTAGAGTTAGATCTATGAGTTACCTAACTAATCCAAGTGGAATTACTGGAAAAGGTGTTGTAGATTTTTGTGTGGACTGATTTTAGCAAAGGAGGCCAAAGCTGTAAATTTGAAATGCTACTGCCCAGAAACTTTAAGGGACTGTTTCGGCCACTTAAATTATGAGAAAAAATTCTGGCCTTTTGGGACATGAAAGTATATGGTATAAAGTACCTCCTGTCCAAAAATGAGCTCATTCGACTTAAAATGAGCAAGTTATGACTATTTCAATATTTAGGTTTTTCCATGAAAAACGCTATAACTTGAGTTCTATAACTCAGATGACCATGAAATTTAAACTAGAAGCTCACGTTAACATGTGTAAGGTCCTGCCAAGATTTGGGAATTTTGGAGTTAAACTTGAGGTAGCTAATTTCTTAAGGAATTAATTAGAAATTGATTTTTGAAAAATAGTAAATGAATTTTAAAAATTCCGAGAAAAATATATTTTCATTATGGGACTATATTATGCTAAATCCCAGAAAAGAAATATTTTTGGGACTAATTTGGTATTTTTCATGAAAATAGTTTAATTCTGAACATATGAGTTAAATATGTTATGTGAAGTAACAAAGTTGAAAATAGGATTTTATGGCTAGAAATCCTATATAGAATATATGCATATTTTTTTTTGAGAGGATTTGATAATTGGTGATGATATTTTATGAGTATGGCATTTTGAATGATTAAATGCATTATATGGTAAAAGCGTAAACAATTGAGATAAATTGTTTATAAATTTAAGAAGTGATTAAAATATTATTATAATATTAATGTTATTAGATTATGAGATTATTAAGTGATTGATAACATGGGGATATTCTTGAATCTGGATAAATTATATTATAAATGTTTAATATTTATCCTTTATCTCATTTGATTGATTCTTTATATCATTATCCTCATGTTTATATTATGTTGAAAGTCATACATGGCTTTTGTAGTGCATAGATGGACTTGGTATGATTATGATGACGGGATTATTGGTATAATCATAACAGTAATTGAATACACAATTATCTTTGGTAGTAGTGCATGGATAATTTGTGGTGCGGTGATACTAATGAATACACAATTATCTTTGGTAGTAGTGCATGGATAATTTGTGGTCGTGATATTAATGAATACACAATTATCTTTGGTAGTAGTGCATGGATAATTTGTGGTCGTGATACTAATGAATACACAATTATCTTTGGTAGTAGTGCATGGATAATTTGTGGTCGTGATACTAATGAATACACAATTATCTTTGGTAGTAGTGCATGGATAATTTGTGGTGCGTAATCTTAATGAATACACAATTATCTTTGGTAGTAGTGCATGGATAATTTGTGGTCGTGATACTAATAATACACAATTATCTTTGGTAGTAGTGCATGGATAATTTGTGGTCGTGATACTAATGAATACACGATTATCTTTGGTAGTAGTGCATGGATAATTTGTGGTCGTGATAATCTTAATGAATACACGATTATCTTTGGTAGTAGTGCATGGATAATTAGTGGTCGTGATCTTAATGAATATCCTTGGCACGTAGTGCGGGGATGATTCGATGATATGGATTAATTATTGAAATGAGTCTCGTGATGAAATATTAATTCATGGATGTGGTAAAAAGTCGTCTTTGGTAGTAGTGCATTGATAGACTTGGTATGATTATGACCACGGATTATTCGGTATAATCATGGTAGTAATTGAAAACACGAATATCCTTAGCCCGATGGTGCATGGATAATTCATGGTTGTGATACTATTAAAATTTGAGTCTCGATATTATTGGTTTTGATTGTTATATATCTTTGGCTTTGTAGTGCAAAGATGAATTGTTAATAAATATCTTTGGCTGTAGTGCAAAGATGAATTGATATCTTTGGTAGGATTGCAAAGATGAACTTAATATTTTCAACGATAAAGGTATTCAAGGTATCCTCACCTCTTTATCATATCAGTGCGTACCCTAATTTCGAGGCGAAATTCCATAAGGAGGGAGATTGTGAGACCCCAGATTTTATCGATAAAGATTTAAATTTTGTCGAAATAATTTTTAATATTATGGTGTGAATTTGAGATAATATTATAGTTGTGGGTAGTATTTATAAATTTTGCAAAGTATCAAGTGGTTATATTATATTCGATTGGTGGGGAATATTAGGTTTAGCGAGGGAATATTAAATGCAATGACTCAATCATTGGTGGACCTAGCGAAATTATTGTCGGATTGAAAAACGACAAAAATATTTTATTGAAATAACGGCGGAAGTTTTCTGGTAGTTCTTGTTGAACTACTCGGTAGTAAAAATGCGATGTCGTGTGGTTGCATAGTAGCATTGGTATTGATTATTGATGCTTTATGTGAGAAGTCACTCAGGTTTGATTCCATTATTGTCGATTAATAATATGAATTATTATAAGCGATAATGACGTTTTGTTTTATTAAGTATTATTAACGTAATAAAAGCGAAACATCTTTTATATAAAATAGAATACTTTATTAAAGTTATTACATAAATAGAATATATTATATTTTATTATGCATAGTGTTGCATAGTGTTTTTGCATAGTGTTTTGCATAGTATTGCATAGTGTTTGCATAGTAAAATGTTTTTATATAAATAGAATATATTATATTTTATTTAAAAGATTTTTCTTTAAATATGGACCGTCAGTTAAAAATAAATCAATACTGGATAGTTCATGGATTAATTCTTATGCATTCCATTTTCCTATAAATAGAAGCTCGTTCCTTCATTATTTTCTTACGAATTCATTGAAACTCTGAGAGAAAATTATAGAGAGAAGCTATAGAGAAAAATTATAGAAAGAAGAAAGAGTATTCTGCTTACTTCACTACTTCTATATTCAGTTCTTTTACGGTAAGGGGTGTTATTCTTTCTTCTTGAAGAGAACTTACATTATTCCATTCATTATTATTACATTGGAATAACTTTTGTAAAAGTGGCATACCTATACATAACTTTGTATCTGGCATACCTATACTTGGTGAAATCCTTATGTTATTCCATTGCTTATTATTACATTGGAATAACTTTTGTATACTGTGATTTTACCTATACTTGGTGACATTCTTCTATTATTATTACATTGGAACATCACATGCATGTGTTTTACACCGGACTGGTTCCGATTTTATTATTACATTTGGAACATCACATACGTGTGTTTTACGGGACTGGTTTCCGTCTTTATCGATACATTGGAATATCCTATCATGTGTTTTTACAGGATCAGTTCCATCTTTATTATTACATTTGGAACATCACATGGGTGTGAATTTCACGACTGGTTCCGTTATTATTATTACATTGGAATAACTTTTGTCTATCTGAATCTGCATGCGTGGTGATTTCTTTTGTTATTCCATTCTTTATTATACCCAGTTGGTTAAAACTTTGACTTCTATACTCCATGAAATTAGTAGAATATCCTTGATATTTGCGTTTCATCGATATCTTTTCATGGAAATATTCTTACGATCATTCTTGAATTTTACTCTACTGAAAGCATGTCATGTTGACAATTTGGGCGTTAATAATTCATGGATTAAATAATTCTTGAACTTGTTTTATTGAATTATTATGTCATTGTCATCATCCTCATGTTATATTATGTTATCTTTGGCTTACGTGCGTAGATGAACTTAGTATGATTATGACCGAGGATCATTCGGTATAATCATGACTTGATATAAATGATGTGACAAAAGTCCTCGATGGCTTTGTAATGCGATGATGGATAGTTTTTGGTATGATTATGACCGGGGGTGATTCGGTATAGTCATGACCATTGATAATTTGATGAAAATCCTTGGCCAAGTAGTACGGGGATGATTAGATGTGGTGGTTTATTTATTAAAATTTGAGTCTCGGCGATAAAAATTGATGAAAACCTTTTAAAACCTAAAAGATAGTAGACTTTATTCTCTACTTGACTCTTTTAATGGATTGCTAATTCATTGCAGATTAAACTGGTTGTCTATTGTATTTTATCGGTTTAACCTTTGTTGAAGGCTAATGATAATTTATTCGCATTATCTTAGTCATAATATTTCTTCTTGGGCTAGTTGAGCTCACCCTTTCTTTCTTTATTATTCTCTTGAGAAATGAGAACATAAATTGGGACAGTCGGGGAGCAGTAATGGTCCGAGGATAGCATTAGTAGTCCTCACTATTACGTGAAATAGTGTGATAATAGTTGTAATGAGGACTCCTTTTGAGTTTGTATAATATCTAGTAGACAATATTTGTATTCAAACTCACGGTTTATGTCGTATTATTACACGACAGTTAGGTTAATAAGTTGTATTTGAATTTATGTACCATGTAAGTGGCGACCCAAGATGGGTGGCGTATACCTAATTTTGGGGCGTCACAATACGGAATTTCAAGTGGTTCTGATGGACCTTTTGGTACTTGATGCTCGCTTTAACTCGTTGACAAGTTAGACACCTTGAGATAAACAATGCTATCTCTCTCTTCATATTGCTCCACCAAAATGTATGACGAATATCATGATACATTTTGGTACTGTGATAACCCGAGATTTCGAATAATCAAAATTTTACGAATAATTTTTTTTTAATATTATTATTAATTATCAAATTTGTTACAAGTATCTGTGATACGAGTCTCGAGAAGGTCAATTTATGTATTGACTAATAAATTTAGAGTAGAGTTGTGCTTAACAAGCTTTAGAAACCCTAACCCTAATTTCTGGATAGGGATTCGGTAGAAAATATAATTAAAATAATTATATTGATGAGAATGTGTTTGTACCGTATGTTGATAATGATCAATGATTGATCCAAAAAGGTTTAAAAATTAGTAAACCCTAATAAGAGATTAGAAACCCTAATCGAAAGTCGGGAAACCCTAAATTTAAATTCGGGAATCCTAAACCCTAATTAGGAAACCATAATCCTAATTGGTAGGTTTAATGTGTTTATTAAACTTTAATATGATTAGAAAACCCTAATTATATTTTAGTTACTTTAATTTCTATTTTACAAACCCTAATTATAATTTGGAAATTTTAATTTTATTAAAACCCTAATTTCATATTCGGGATTTGTAAACCCTAATTAGGAAACCCTAATCCTAATTAGTAAGCATAATGTGATTAGTAAATGTTAATATAATTAGTAAACCCTAATTATACTTTAGAAATATTAATTTCTATTTAAAACCCTAATTTTTATTTTAGATTTTTTTTTTTAGTTTTAGAAACCCTAATTAGAAAATTCTAGAATTTGGGGTTTGTAAAACCTAAGGGTTAGAACCTTAGGGTTAAACCCTAAGGGTTTGGACAAATGACAAGAATACCATTAAATTTATTTTACAAAAGACCAAAATGCCCTTTTAAGCATATTTAAAAGGTAACTTGCAAAATTCACCAACACCTTTAGTTGGTGAACCACTAATTTGACTTTGGGACTTAAAATATCAGCAAATCTCCAGCAAAAATCGTCCATTTCATCAGCCAAAGCAACATGTCACAATATATAAAGATTTGGGAGAGAGAAAATCACAAAAACTAGCCATTTTGCTATCTTGCTCTCACCTACTCTCTCTCTCACTAGAAGCTCCGAAAATCTCAAGTGTATCAGTCCCTAGAACATCCACTTGATCCCCTAGATCAAATTTAGAGAGCAAGATCAAAGATTTAAAGAAAGAAGGTATAAACCTAATTTTTATTTTTGATCCATGTTGCTAAGAAAACGTTTTTGTTTATGTGTTTAGATCTTTGCTAGATGATGTTTAATGATGATCTATGTTGATATAACATAGATCCATAGCATCAAAATGCTTTAAAATTGAGTTTTTCCAAAACTGTCAAGAACATGGTTTGTGGTCTGACAAGCTAATGTCAGGCGCCA
Source organism: Panax quinquefolius (assembly GCA_020205615.1). Classification (NCBI taxonomy): domain Eukaryota; kingdom Viridiplantae; phylum Streptophyta; class Magnoliopsida; order Apiales; family Araliaceae; genus Panax; species Panax quinquefolius. The sequence continues at coordinate 31,721,451 of CM035169.1, read as the reverse complement.
CAGATTCGTGTCTGTTTATGATTCTTGTTGTTTTATGTTTTGGATCTGTTATTTGGTATAAGGTCTTTAATCTTCAAGTGGTTTTATAGCCATCAGATGTCCCGATTGCACGATATTAATGGTCAAAGAGGGTTGACCGGGCATGACCAGTCACTTTCTGGGTAACCCAGAAAGTGTAAAATATGGTCTGACAAGATCTTTGAAGGTCCATATCTGTCAGGTTGTTTGTTGTTTGTTGATGTTGTTGTATACATGTTGTAGCCTGTAATATCGAGTCCAAGAACCTGCCTTTAGATTCCATAAACATCAAATGTATTGGTTTTAATGGGTGGTCAAAATAGCCCATCTGATCACGAATCACTTTTCTGGAAATTCCAGAAAGTGTATGAACGTGACTTCTGACACGGTTTGACCAGATCATATCTGGTGATTTAGTTGTTTATAGACTGATGTTTTGTTATGTAATTGTTCCTTGGTATGAGTACTAGAGGTATACAACAAGAAACCACTTGTTTGATGATCAGAACACCAAATTAATCGAGCATGGAACTGGACCCTCGAACTGCCTGGGTTTCTGGAAAACCCAGGACACGTCTGACAGTGACTTAGCATGGCCAGAACTTCATGATCTGATGTTGTATGATCGAGTTGTCGATTGGTAAATATAGTATTACATATACACTACCAAATAAGTGTCTTAGCGAGCCCAGAACATGCATAATCAGAGGATTGCAAGCGGTCAAACCGAACACCTTGAACACTGACTTTGTCAGTGTTCTTGAGCCAAGAACACCTAAGGGTACAGAATGTGTCGCTAAAAGCAATTAGCGACGGTTTTGATTTTTTTTAATTTCTGAATTTCCGATAATTAATTAAAAATAGAAAATAAATTATAAAAATTATTAAAAATGGTTTTAAAAATTATTTTAAATTATGAAAAATAATTTTTGACCAATTGAAATATTTTTCTTTAATATTTATAATTATTTAAATATGAAAGGTATTTAATTTATTTACTTAGTGTAATAAATAAATTAGAAGAAAATGATTTAATATTATGAAAATCATTTTAAATAAGAATAAAGTGTTAGAAAATATTTGGAATTATAAAATATAATTTTAATATTTTTAGAGAATTTTCATTAATATTTTAATATTAATGATATTAGATTTATTTAATTATTATATTTAATAAATGAATTAAAAATGATTTTATTGATTTAAAATCATTTAAAAATAAGAAAAATGTTTTAAAGATATTTTAAGTTATAATTAGTGACTTTTAATATTTTGATAAATATTTCATTAATATTTAAATATTAATGGTGATGATTTAAAAATAATTTTAATTAATTTAAAAATCATTTAAGTAGAATATTAATGATTTAAAATATTTTAAGTTATTAACAATAACTTTAATATTTTGACAAGTATAACTTTAATATTTTTATATTATTAAATATTAATGATAATAATATTATTTGATAATTAAATCATTTAAAAATGATTTAAGTGTTTGAAAAATTATTATAAATTGTAATAATTGTTTATAAATTATTAAAAGCTTCCAAAAAATATTATAAATGATATTTGACTTATCTAAAATAATATTGAAGCTTAGAGACCAAGTTTAATTGACAATCAATGTGTTAATTGTCGAATAGGGTGACCAGGACACCGAGAATTGACCGAAGTCCAACCAGACCGAAATAGTTAGACTTGATAAGTGTTAATATAGGTTATAAACACTAATGTGGCTATGTGGTAATGTGTCTAGGAGACAAATTGACTGTGAATTATAGTGTTATGTGTTATAAATTATTGTGCTAATTGTGAGACCGATATTATTGGTTATAGGTCTTACGAATGCAAATAAATTTATTATATAGCAGTAATCAACGCGGAACGCAAGTTTCCTAACTCGATCTTGAGTTATATTCATTCAATTATTATAATGATTAATTATTGCTAATTATACCATGTCCAGGGAATTTATTATTGATTATTCGCAGTTAGTGTATGATTAATAATTCAAATTGAATTACTGATTCGAAAAATATACATACGTAGAATAACTGTTTTTGGATATTCAAATTCGTAGAAGATAGAATTGACAGTAAAGATAATTCCTGTTTATTGTCAAATTATGTTGAGAAATGTCTTAGCTAATTATTCTGGCTAGACGAACATTTGTTAGAACTTGATAAATTTGAGAAAAGAATTCAATTGTTATTGGTAGATCGATGCCAATTATTTCGGCTAGATCGATAAGTAAATAAAAATTGAAATCATTGTGTTTCGTTGTTAAATCAAATCTTGATTCTAAGACTGAGAAGAACAACCTTTTATATAAAGGGAACATTTTAGGTCGATATTCTTTATCACAAGACTTTATTAAGTATTATGCATAATATCGGGTATAATAAAGCTGATCACTTATTATACTTGCAGAGGGGTATGATTTAATCTTTATGGTCATCTGATACTCCTGCGTATGTATCAAAGTAAATCTCTGATAGATACCAGAGAAAATAAGTTCAAAGATCTGGTGAGATCACTCAGCATAAATCTGGAAAACATTCCACTTTGTTATTGCGTAGAATTGATTCTTGTTTATTCATTTGAATATCGTAGCATCCTTGAAAGCGTTGTACTCATTTCATTATCAAATTATTGTGTTGCATAGAAAGGGAGAAGCCTTGTTATTGATTAACGCATTGTTCAGCTAATTCAAAGTTCTCCGAACTTTGGTGTCATTCTATCGAAATAGATAGTCTATTATTCTGATACTTATACATTCATTGTATATCTTAACTTGTGGGGTAAATTTGTTGCTCACCCTTGCTAAATAAAACTTTTCAGCTAAGGACGAAGTGGCAGGAGGTGCTGTGAAGAACAAAGGCAAAGATATAGTGATTAATTAGTTATGAATAACATTATTATTATGTTGTATTTGTGAACCCTTTTTGTATAACTAAAGGGTATGTTTGTAATGTTAAGGTTATCGGACCTGGGACTAATGTATTAATAACATATGTTAATGTGATATGTATTACTATTTCTATATGAATGGGTAGATAGTTAGTATTATATTATGGATCGTGAACTCCAAACTCGGGGGTCAGGTAACCTGGATTTGGGGGTGTCACAGGTACTCCCAGGATGGATTGCAAATGGTGTGTTGTGCGCCTCCATCATGATTTTATACTTTAAATCAGGGTCGTTAGGAACACAAAGTCTGGAGTTGACTCGAAGTATTCCTTCTTCATCGATTCTTGCTTCCTAGCACCTTCCTTCTTGCACTTTCTTCCTCATACGCATCACCTCTCAGTCCGTAACTCGACTTGCGCTTTAACTTTATCGATTAAAGTCGGTTCTACTCGTATATTCGCCATCATCATATGGGTCCCTGGAGTCTTTATCTCTATCTCCATCCTTTGCAATTCACATAAAATGGGCCTTTGCGTTGACAATATCACACTCGTACTTGCATATGATCTTCTACTCAATGCGTCAGCTACCACGTTCATTTTTCCAGGATGGTATTGGATGGTATGATCATAATCTTTCAACAATCCAAGCCAACGTCGTTGTCGCATGTTGAGTTCCTTTTGAGTAAAGAAATATTTGAGGCTTTTATGATCCGTAAAGATCTTCACCTTACTCCCCATAAGAGTAATGCCTCCAAATTTTAAGTGCAAAGACAACAGCTGCCAACTCTAGATCATGAGTAGGATAATTCCTCTCATATTCTTTGAGTTTTCTTGAGGCATAGGCTATGACTTTCCTATGTTGCATGAGAACACATCCCAACCCTTTGCTCAAGCATCATCCTTTGTAGATGACAAATCCTCCGAGCCGATGGTATTGTCAAAATAGGTGCCAAATGAGTCTCCTCTCGAGTTCTTGAAAACTCTTCTCACATTCTTCGCTCCAATCAACTTTGTATCTTTTCGGTTAAGTGAGTTAATGGAGTAGCAATTCGAGAAAATCCATCCACGAATCTCCGATAATAACCAAATAAAGCCGAGAAAGCTACGTCTTTGATTCGATGATTTAGGTTGCTCCCCACTTTGAATAGCTTTAATCTTTGCTGGGTCAACAGATATTCCATGACTTTATACTACGTGCCCAAGGAATGCTACTTCCTCAAGCCAGAATTCGTATTTCTTCAACTTGGCATAAAGCTTGTATTCACGAAGCTTTTGGAGTGTCAGCCTCAAGTATTGCTCATGACCTTCACGGCTTTTGGAATAAATAAGGATGTCATCAATAAAGACGACCACAAAGTGATCCAAATATTCATTGAATACTCGGTTCATCATATCCATGAAGGCAGCATGAGCATTAGTCAATCCAAAGGACATGACTAGGAATTCATAATGCCCGTACCGAGTTCTGAAAGCTGTCTTTGGAATGTCATCGGTTCTAATCTTCAATTGGTGATATCCGGAACAAAGATCAATCTTTGAAAAGAATTTGGCTCCTTACAACTGGTCAAACAGGTCGCATACATGGTAATGGATACCTATTTTTGATGGTGACATGATTCAACTCCCGATAATCAATACAAAGTCGCATACTCCCATCTTTCTTCTTCACGAATAGAACAGGAGCACCCCAAGGAGAAGTACTAGGACGAATAAAGCCAATGTCTAACAATTCCTACAGTCGGGTCTTTAACTCTTGAAGTTCAATAGGAGCTATTCGAAATGGGGCTTTGGAAATGGGTTTTGTACCGGGTTTAAGGTCGATACAAAATTCAATTTCACGCTCAGGGGGTAGGCCAGGAAGTTCTTTGGGGAATACGTCAGGAAATTTATTAACAATAGAAATATCGTTCAAAACTGACGTATTTTTGTTTAAAATCATGACATGAGCTAAGAAAGCTTGACATCCGTTTTTCAATAAACGAATAGCTTTATGGCTTGAGATGACCGTGATTGATTTTAATGGTTTGGTCGCTTGAATTCGCATAATAGGTTGATTAGGAATATGAAAGCTAACAACCTTACGGAAACAATCAATTTTTGCATGATGAGTAGTTAACCAATCAATCCCTAGAATCGCGTCAAATGCAAGTATTTTCAATGAAATAAGATCTACAGGTAATGTGAGGGTACTGATTTGAACCAAACAAGACTTATAAACAGTGGATGTAATAAAGGTTTCTCCCAACGAAGTTTCTACAGATAAGTAAAAGTCTAATTTCTCTGGAGTCAAATTTAATCGATGAGCGCAAGTAGGAGAAATAAAAGAATGGGTAGAACCGGTATCAAATAAAGCATAGATTTCGTTAGAGTTTATGATAAGCTTACCCGTGATGACCTCATTCGGGTTCCTTTACTTTCTAGGAGGTCACAACAAACGCCTCTCCCAGACTACTGATTTCGATTTTTTTTACGGGACTACCTTTGGTGCCTCCATCCTAAATTAATTTGTCTTTGGTGAACGACAAAAAATCGGGCTTTAAGTGACCTTCTTCCACAATTATAACATACTTTGACTGGCATCGCTATTGGATCGATGTGCCCTCCCTCCGCATTTGAAACATAAGATAGTGGTCGCTCTCTTCCTTAACGACAGTCTTTGGTCTTAACGCCTTTCCATCATTGTTGAATATTGTAAGACCCCTCAAATTTTAAATAAAAGGAATTTCCTTTATTTTGAAATAGTAAGGGTTGATTTGATTAATGTGGATAGTTAAGGGTTAAATACGCAAATATTTCAAAATAAGCAAGTGGTTATAAAATATTCATTGTTGTCGGGGATATTCGTTTGGTCGTGGAATATTCGTCATCGGGGGAATATTCGCATTTACGACGCACGGCGCAGCCCATGTGTGGGCCCCATAACTGAAAGCGATTGGATGAAGAAAATGACAAATATAAGTTGTTTTAAATAACGCGTAGTTGTTGCTTGATTATCTTGTTGGAATACCCGGTGGTTAAAACACACTAATACGCCATTGAGCAAGAAGCATACCACGGTATAATTTATTGATTCTTACGTGAAGGCACTACTCAATAATGGTTACGATAATTCTTGCTCAATTATTTTATTGAGTTAATAATTCTTTGCGTTGATATTTTATATTCTTTGTTGTTTGATAATTGTCATTACACAAGATCTTTCATTATCGGGCAATAATTCATATTATCTGAATAATATTATTAGATAACATTATTGGCAATGTCTAGAAAGTTCATCTAAGGAGAGGTTTGGTCATCTAATCAATTGCCAAAAGAAGAAGAAATTCTTATTGGAAAGCCCTCTTTCCCTGAACCGCACGGTTGTCAATATTGTGATTCTGTAATATTATTTGTGAATAATTAATTATTGATTTATATGATGAGGAAAATATTGATTTTATGTGGATATAGATGGAGAAAATTTTAAAATGACAATTGTTGAAAATTAATATTTTATCTTTTTCGATAAAATAATTCATTTAAATATATTATTTTAATAATATATTAACGGTGATATTTTTACAATGAATGTGGGATATATGAGTATATGAGGAGAAAGAGTATTTTGTGGCATTAAATGTTTAACACATGTTTTGTGTGTTGGTGGACACAATTATCAATCAAAATTTGATTATAGCTTTAGTAAAATCGCCTGCTTGTGGATTTCGGTCGATTTTGTTTGGAATTTGGAAAACTTTCTTCTGCAAAGTTGTAGAGAATTGAATTTCCTATAAAAACTCGCGAGATTCGAATTTTCTGATGAAAGGGCTATTTATTATGAATTATTGAAGTTCAAAGCTCAAAAATAATTGATTTTGGGAGTTTAAATTATTTTTGTTAAGAAAAACGTTTTTGTATTTTTTGGACATCATTAACATGTATGGCTGGTGTTTTGACCAAAAGGTGGGCTAAGGAAAATTTGTATAATTATATTAATATTATATTAAATTTTCGCTTTTGTGTTCTAAAGATTTTCCTATAAATAGGGTCTTGGGTTAGAATTGAAAATCACACCGTAAACCAAGTTTTCTCTATTTCTCTCTCGATATTTTGAGCGTATTCTTGTGAGTATTTTGAGTATACTTTGAGTATTGCTAGATTTAAGCAAGTTCCTTCAAAGACTATACCCTTGATTCTAAATTTAAAGACTTGATCTTTTCGAGGTAAGGGATATTATTTTTTTGTAATGATATTATTTCTTCAATATCATTATCTTTGAAATGTTGATCCTAAGTTTTATCAAATTTGGAACTTTTTCATCTGGTTACTTATTCACGAAGTTACTATTCACGAGTTACTTATTCACGAGTTACTATTCACGAAGTTACTTATTCACGATTCTTATTCACGAAAGTACTATTCATTAAGCGTGCGTGAAGATGTTTTTGTGGAATTTCTATCTTTTAGTGCTCTTGAGTTACTATTCACGATATCTGCACTATTCACGATATCTGACTATTCACGATACTCTGCATTCTATTATTCAATTAAAAATAAAATTTCTTCTTTTCGTCTAAAACATCTATTCGGATACTAACTCCTGATTGTATCCATGTTTTGATCATTCTTGAATTTTACACCACTATGATTATTTTTGAGGTATTTTTTGGGCGTGGATAAAACCAAGTACGAATCCTTAATCCTTAATCCTTGTCATTTTGTTTCAATCGGATTCGCTTTCTTTAAAAATATTTTCATCATCCTCGGTCCTTAAATGATGATATTATTGAATATCTTTGGCCCGTAGTGCAAAGATGAATGATTTCAAGAATATCTTTGGCCCAGTGGTGCAAAGATGAACAGTGTTGAGATGAACACGATCGATTGATTAATATCTTTGGCTCAGTAGTGCAAAGATGAACAGTGTTTAAATGAACACGACTAATCGATGAATATCTTTGGCCCAGAGTGCAAAGATGAATATTTGATTCCGTATGTATATTGATTGATGTTACAGGGATAAAATATTGATGATGGAATCATTAAATTCATAGATTATAGTAGATTTCATTCTCTACGTAACTCTTCTATGAATTATTATTTCATTCGCGTAATATTGATCCAAAAACTTGTTGTCTATTGTATTCTATCGATTTTTCCTCGTTGAAGACTAACGATAATTTGTTGTATATTATCTTAGTCATAATATTCTTTATCGGGCTAGTTGAGCTCACCCTTTTCCTTGTTGTTCCATTTTTCTTCTCGTGGAGGCGAGAATGTAATGCGAGTACTAGTCGGGGTATGGAATGAAGATTCTAGAGAGAGTTGTTTAGTAGTCCTCACCATTTTGTAAAATAATGAATCAATAATGTGATGAGGATTTATTTGAGTATAGATATTGTCTGAAAGATAATATTTGTATTCAAACTCACGCTTTCTTCGTTGTAATAATAAAGTTGTAGTTGTTTACACTACGTATTTTGGCGACTCGTAATGGGTGTTGTGTATACCTATTTTGGGGGCGCCACAAATGGTATCGAGCTTAGGGATATGATCTCCATGGCGGAGATCGGGGAATAGAACTAGGAGGGAGAGACGAGTAAATCCTTCACGCTAGTGTGTCCTACCTAAGCTTATTTGTTAGTTAGTCGATATATAGGATATTATGTGATATATTGATTTCTTAATTAACCCTTATTTTAAGATGATTTGAGAATGTCGAATCGAGAATATTAACAAATGGAGCAAATGAGACCGTGGAGATGCTCAGACTCACCAACGAGGAGAACGTGTAACCGGCCGGTAATGTTCCTCCCGTGAAACAACAACACCAATCGAGCGTATGATGAACGAGGGGATGTTTAGAAGCTTTTGCGCTTCATGCAAAATCGCATGAGGAGACTCGTGTTCAAAATACAGGAGGAAATGATAGCAATTCACGAGTGGTCACAAACAAGCAGCTCAAAGAGTCGGGACCACCGCACTGCAGGGAAAGCCGGATCCGATTAAGCGAGACGTGGGTCAAACAAATTACCAAGATATTCGATGTCTTGGGATGCACGAGAACAGAAGTTCCATTCGCCACCTTTATGTTCCGTGGCGAGGCAGACATCGGTGGGAATCAGGAAGCGTACCATCCAAATTTGCACTCAAAGATGTCGCCGGGAGACGTTTGAAATGCAGCTTCAATGACAAGTACTTCCCGAAAGTATTCGTCATACGAAGGAAGTGGAGTTTATTAGACTAGAGCGTAATAACATGACGGTGTCCCAAAGACGAGGCGAAGTTCATGGAGTTATCCGTGTTCGCACCTCATTTGGTGGAGAATGAGGAACGATGACGCCGGATGTTTCGAGAGGTTTGAAACCCGACATACGTCAAGATCTCATTTCTCAAATTTTCTCTCTATTCAGATGTTGTCAATGTGGCTCATTGTTAGAAATGCGAGATAACGAGATACGCTCAACCGAGGGACCATAACCGTGATCATACTCAAGATAGCGATCATCGTAATAACGATAACCAAAGCAGAGAAAGAAGAATACATTACAAAGCGGTAACCACTCCGTGGTAATCGTGGCCATGAAAATAGAAGAAACGAGCCTGGGAGGAGATTTTAAAAGAGGAGATTCAACAACGACCATGTGAAGACGCGTCGGCGCCTATAAGAACTAGTTTTAAGGAGGAGAACGACCACCTATCGACATGTTACAAATGCGGAAAGAGGGACATATCACCAAACGCCTGCCCCACAACAGCTTAAGGTATGCTATAGTTGTGGAAAGGAAGGACATATCGCCGAGATCAGACTGCAGAATAAACCTAGTTCAAATTGGGGACTGACGGTGACTCAAAAGATCATCCCCTGAAAAGTCAAAGTCAACGATTTCGGAAGAGCGTTTGTCGTGACCGGTCAAAATGCAAGGAACCCGAACGGTTAGCACTCAAGTTAGTCAATTATAAATTCTTGCGAAGTATATACCTTACTAGATATCGCTTCTACCCATTCTTTTATCTCTTTACTTGCGCTTCAACGCTTAAACTCGACTCCGAGAAATTAGACTTTGACCTATCTGTGGAAACTCCGCTTAGGAGAAACTTTCATCACATCCACTGCTTATAAATCTTGCTTGATTCAGTTTGCACTATCACATTACCCGTTAACCTTATTTCTATAGAGATATTTGTTTTGATGTGATTTTAAGGTTAACTACTCATCATGCCGAAATTGATTATTTTCTTAAGGTTGTTAGTTTTCATATTCCTAAGCAACTCGTTATTCAATTCAAGCAATCAAACCATTGTAGTCAAACATTTTCATATCAAGCCATGAAGTCATTCGCTTTATTACGGATGTCAAATTTTCTTAGTCCATGTTATGGATTTGAATAAAGACACGCCGATTTGAATAATATTCTGTTGTTATTGATTTTCCCGACGTATTTTCTGAAGAATTTCTTGCTTACTCCCAAAGCCTAATATTAAATTTTGTATCGACTTTGAACCCCAGATAAAAAACTCATTTCTAAAATCTTATATCGAATGGCTCTATCAACTTCGTGGAGTTAAAATTCAACTATAGAATTTGGTACCGAGCCTTTATCTTGTGACTTCCTTTGTGGAATTCACCTGCCCGCACTCTCTCGTAGGGGCGCCATATTCGATGCGATAAGAACCGATAGGTGTCATTGTGACGTCTATCCAAGATTGGGATATGAGTCACGATTGAGAGCAACCTAAGTCAATGAATCGAAATACGTAGCTTTCAGGCTTAGTTGGTTATTATCGAGATTCGTTGAAGGATATTCTCGAATCGCTATTCCGATTAACTTAGCTTACTCGAAAAGATACAAAATTAGGTATGGAGCGAGGAATGCGAAAGATTTTCCAAGAGCTCAAGAGGCGACTCATTTCGGCACATATTCTAATTCCATACCATCTTGGAAAAGTGAACGTGGTAGTGACGCGATGAGTAGAAGATCATATCGCGGAACGAAGTGCGATGATGTCAAGTATACGACAGAGCCAACTTTAATAGAAAAAGTTAAGGTTGCTCAAGCCACCGACCCGAAAATGATGCGTAAGAAAGTACAAGAAGGAGCTATTCCGTAAGCGAGAATCGATGAAGAAGGAATACTTGAGTCCACTCTAGACTTTGTGTTCTAACGACTCGATTTGAAGAACAAGATTATGATGGAGGCACACAATACACCATTTGCAATCCATCTCGGGAGTACCAAAATGTATTATGATCTTCAACATACATTTTGGTGGAGCAATATGAGGAGAGAGATCGCGTGGTTTATCTCGATGTGTTTAACTTACTAACGTAAAGGCGAAAGATCTTGTACCTAAGGGTCCGTTGCAGACCACTTGAGATTTTGAAATGGAAGTGGGAACACATTACTATGGATTTCAATTACGGGTCTTCCTGCGGTTTCTCAAGGCATCAATGCTATTTTGGTTATTGTTGATAGATTAACCAAGTCTTCTCATTTCTTACCGATACGAGAGACTTATTCCCTTGAACGCCTTTCTCGTATATGACGTAAATGAGATTGTGAGATTGCATGGCATGCCAAGATCCATAGTTTTAGATTGTGACCCAAGATTCACTTCATGATTTTGGGTTAGTTTGTAGAAAAGCTATGGGCGCGAATTTACGATCTGGGTTTGGCATACCATCCTCAAACGGATGGGCAATCGAAAAGGACTACTCAAACTCTTGAAGATATATTAAAACTCGTGTCCTAGATTTTAAAGGAAGTTGGGATAAGTACTTGCCATTGGTGGAATTCTCATACAACAATAGTTATTAAACAAATATAGGCATGGTTCCATTCAAGCATTATATGGACAAAAATGTCGCTTCTCCAATATGTTGGGATGAGGTGGGTGAAGCAACATTGTTGGGACCCGAGAGTTAATACGTATGACTAATGATTCGACAACGATACAAAATGCACAAGATCGACAAAAGAGTTATGCGAATCTTCATCGAAAGGATGTGGAATTTAGTGTAGGGGATCATGTATTGTTGCGAAGTTGCTCCATGGAAGGGAGTTACAAGATTTGGGAAGAGAGGAAAGCTCAATCCACGATTTATTGGTCCATTTCAAATTCTTGACCGAGTAGGAAATGTAGCCTATAGACTTACGTTACCTCAGTATGTCTCGTGTTCATAATGTGTTTCATATATCCGTATTTCAGAATATGTGAAAGACCCGAACCACGTTATCGAAGTTAGAACCGGACGAGATAGCCAAGACTTAACGTATGAAGAGGTACTGTCAAGATCTTGGATAGGAAGGAGCATGTCCCACGCCAAGAAAGGTTATACCACAAGTTAAAGTTTTGTGGAGGAATCATGCTATAGAGGAAATGACACGGGAGTTGGAAATGGAAATGAAAGCGAGGTATCCTCACCTTTTCAAACACTGTGACGCACGTCCAATTTCGAGGACGAAATTTCATAAGGAGGGAGGTTGTAAGACCCCAAATTTTTAAATAAAAAGGAATTTCCTTTATTTTGAAATAGTAAGGGTTGATTTGATTAATGTGGATAGTTAAGGGTTAAATACGCAAATATTTCAAAATAAGCAAGTGGTTATAAAATATTCATTGTTGTCGGGGATATTCGTTTGGTCGTGGAATATTCAATGCTCATTGGGGAATATTCGATGCGACCCAAGCGACCCATGTGTGGGCCCCATAACGAAAAAGCGATTGGATGAAGAAAACGACAAATATAAGTTGTTTTTAAATAACTACAGCGTAGTTATTGCTATTATCTTATTGGAATACCGGTGGTTTAAAACACACTAATACGCGTTGTTGAACAAGAAGACACCAGATTGCACCAATTATTGATTCTTACGTAAAAGGCACTACTCAATAATGGTTACGATAATTACTGCTCAAATATTTTATCGAGTTAATAATTGTCTTGCGTTGATATTTTATATTCTTTGTTGTTTCAATAATTGTCATTACACAAGATCTTTCATTATCGAAGCAATAATTCATATTATCTCAATAATATTATTAGATAACATTATTGGCAATGTCTAGAAAGTTCTGCCTAAGGAGAGGTTTGGTCATCTAATCAAGGCCAGCAGAAGAAGAAATTCTTATTGAAAGCCCTCTTTCCTTGAACCTGCACCTCGTTGTCAATATTGTGATTCTCAGAATATTATTTGTGAATAATTAATTATTGATTTATATGATGAGGAAAATATTGATTTTATGTGGATATAGATGGAGAAAATTTTAAAATGACAATTGTTGAAAATTAATATTTTATCTTTTTCTCGATAAAATAATTCATTTAAATATATTATTTTAATAATATATTAACGGTGATATTTTTACAATGAATGTGGGATATATGAGTATATGAGGAGGAAGAGTATTTTGTGGCATTAAATGTTTAACACATGTTTTGTGTGTTGGTGGACACAATTATTGATCAAAATTTGATTATAACTTTAAAATCGCCTGCTTGTGGATTTCGGTCAATTTTTGTTTGGAATTTGGAAAACTTTCTTCTGCAAAGTTGTAGAGAATTGAATTTCCTATAAAAACTCATGAGATTCTGAATTTTCTGATGAAAGGGCTATTTATTATGAATTATTGAAGTTCCAAAGTCTAAAATAATTGATTTTGGGAGTTTAAATTATTTTTTGTTAAGAAAACGTTTTTGTATTTTTTTGGACATCATTAACATGTGTGGCTGGTGTTTTGACCAAAAGGTGGGCTAAGGAAAATTTGTATAATTATATTAATATTATATTAAATTTTCTGCTTTTAGTTTCTAAGCATTTTCCTATAAATAGGGTCTTAGGTTAGAATTGAAAATCACACCAGAAACCTGAAGTTTTCTCTATTTTCTCTCTCGATATTTTGAGCGTATTCTTGTGAGTATTTTGAGTATACTTTGAGTATTGCTAGATTGCAAGTTCCTTCAAAGACTATACCCCAGATTCTAGCTGAAAATCTTGATCTTCGAGGTAAGGGATATTATTTTTTTGTAATGATATTATTTCTTCAATATCATTATCTTTGAAATGTTGATCTGAAGTTTTATCAAATTTGGAACTTTTTCATGTCGGGTTACTATTCACGAAGTTCTTATTCATGAGTTACTATTCACGAAGTTACTATTCACGAAAGTACTATTAATGAAGCGTGAAGATGTTTTTTGTGGAATTTCTATCTTTTAGTGTCTGAGTTACTATTCACGATATCTGACTATTCACGATATCTGAGACTATTCACGTGTACTGTACTATTCAATAGAAAAATAAAATTTCTTCTTTTCGTCCAAAACATCTATTCGGATACTAACTCGATTGTATCCATGTTTTGATCATTCTTGAATTTTACACCACTATGATTATTTTGAGAGGTATTTTGGGCGTGGATAAAACCAAGTACGAATCCTTAATCCTTAATCCTTGCCATTTTGTTTCATTTGATTCGCTTTTTTAAAAATATTTTTCATCATCCTCGATCTTAAATGATGATATTATTGAATATCTTTGGCTGTAGTGCAAAGATGAATGATTTCTCAAGAATATCTTTGGCTTTTAGTGCAAAGATGAACAGTGTTGAGATGAACATGACCGATTGATTAATATCTTTGGCTCAGAGTGCAAAGATGAACAGTGTTTAAATGAACATGACTAATGATGAATATCTTTGGCTCAGTAGTGCAAAGATGAATATTTGATTCCGGATGTATATTGATTGATGTTACAGGGATAAAATATTGATGATGGACCGTTAAATTCATAGATTATAGTAGATTTCATTCTCTCACGTAACTCTTCTATGAATTATTATTTCATTGCGAATATTGATCCAAAACTTGTTGTCTATCAGATTCTATCGATTTTTCCTGTTGAAGACTAACGATAATTTGTTGTATATTATCTTAGTCATAATATTCTTTACCGGGCTAGTTGAGCTCACCCTTTCCTTTGTTGTTCCATTTTTCTTCTCGTGGAGGCGAGAATGTAGCGCGAGTACTTAGTCGGGGTATGGAATGAAGATTCTAGAGAGAGTTGTTTAGTAGTCCTCACCATTTTGTAAAATAATGAATCAATAATGTGATGAGGATTTATTTGAGTATAGATATTGTCTAGAAGATAATATTTGTATTCAAACTCACGCTTTTCTTGTTGTAATAATAAAGTTGTAGTTGTTTACATACCATGTATTTGGCGACTCGGAATGGGTGTTGTGTATACCTATTTTGGGGGCGCCACAAATATCCTCTTCTTGAAATGTCCATTCTTATTGTTTTTGGCCTCGATTACCACCGAGTGGTTACCATTTCTGGCGGCCTTTGTTGATTCCTCCACGCTTATTATCACCGCTTCGATGATCGCTTCTCATTGGTATTATCATTTTGCCACCGCTTCTTTTTTAGTTAGGTTGACTCGTTATCGCTACTCCCACTAATCGAGCCCTATTTACAACATCCGAATATAAACACGCTTTATGAGAAATAAGATGTTGACGTATCTCCCGCTTCAAATCTCTTAAAACATCTGTATGTCATTCTCTTCATTATCCACCAAGTGGGACGAACCGGATAGCTCCGCAAATTTAGCCTCGTATTGCGACACCCTGGCCATATTGTTTTTTTCCAACTTGATAAACTCCACCTCCTTCATGTGACGAATACTTTTGGGAAAGTATTGGTCGTTGAAACGACTCTTGGAACTTCTCCCAAGACATCTTCAAGACGGCAAGTTGAGTACGCTTTTACCGATTCCCACCAAGAATCACTCTCTGCAAGACATATAAAGGCGTGAAGGGAACCTTTTGCTCTCCTGAGCATCCCAAGACATCAAATATCTTGGCGATCTACTTTATCCATGCTTCCGCCATAAGTGGTTTTGGCTCTCCTTAAACTCCCGGTGGTCCCACTCCTTGAACTGCTTTATGCGGACCGCCGAGAGTTTCGATATTTCCACCGCATTTTGGACGAGCCGCTCTCGCTTCATTGTTGCATAAATTGTATAAAAGCCCCGAACATTTGAACATTCATCATTTGGTCGGTGTTGTTGTTTGCATGAGGATTGTCGCCTTCACGATGCACATTGTCTCGATTATTGATATATGGTGAATCAACTATGCTTTGTGCTCCATTGCTATTCTCAACATTCTCGGATGTCATTTTCAGATACTGCCACAAAACAAAGGTTAATTGACATGTAACATATTATCTCTAAATTCTGACCGACCAATTAAATACCACATAAACTTAGGTAGGTCATACTAGCGAAGTAATTCCCCATCTTTCCCCTCCGAGTATTATTCTCACATCTTAGCCAGGGATCATATCCCTAAGCTTTGATACCAACTGTGACGCCCCCAAAATTAGGTATACATCACCCATCTTGGGTCGCCGACATACGTATATAAAATTCAAATACAACTTACTAATACAACTGTCGTGTACAATACAACAAAACATAACTGTGAGTTTGAATACAATTATTGTCTACTAGAGATTATACAAACTCAAAAGGAGTCCTCATTACAATTATTAACACACTATTTCACGTAATAGTGAGGACTACTAATGCTATCCTCCTGGACCGTCACTCCGCTCCCCCTCGACTAGTCCCTCGCTATGTTCTCATTTCAAGAAGAAACGGTGAAAGAAAGGGTGAGCTCAATAGCCCAAGAAGAAATATTATGACTAAGATAATGCGTAATAAATTATCGTTAGCCTTCAAATCTGTTAAACCGATAAAATATAACAACATCAAGTTTAACTGCAGGTGAACAAGCAATCCATTAAAAGAGTCAAGTAGAGAATAAAATCTATTATCTTTTATGATTTAAAAGGTTTTTCATGACTTTTATCATTTGGGACTCGACAATAAATAATCCACATCATTGAATCACCCACGCACTACTACCAATGATATTCTTTAGTATCACGACCACAAATTATCCATGCACTTCTGACCCAAGGACATTCGTGTATTCATTAATGGTCATGATCATGCCAACAACCTGCCTATCAATGCACTACGGGCCAATGATAACTTTTTACCACATCATTTGTAACATTACTACCATGATTACACCGAATAATCCACAGTCATAATCATACCAAGTCCATCTATGCACTACAGGCCACGATGACTTTCAACATAATATAAACATGAGGATGATGACAATGATATAAGAATTCAATAAAACAAGTTCAAGAATTAATTTATCCAGAACTAATAATGTCCAAATTATCAACATGATAATTGCTTTGTAGAGTAAAATTCAAGAATGATCAAAAGAATATTTCCATGAAAAGATACTGGATGAAGCGCAAATATCAAGGATATTCTACTAATTTCATGGACTATAGAAGTCAAAACTTTAACCAACTGAGTATAATAAAGAATGGAATAACAAAAGAAATCACCATGTATGCGGTACTTGGCATAGATAAAGTTATTCTAACGTAATAATAATAATGAACCGTGTCGTGCAAAATTTGCAATCGGCGGGTGATGTTCCAATGTAATAATAAAGACGGAACCAGTCCTGTAAAACACACGCATGTGATGTTCAAACAGAATAATAATAAAGATTTTAACTAGGTCCTGTAAAAAACACATGTATGTGATGTTCCAATGAATAATAGAAGAATGTCACCAAGTATAGGGTAAACCATGATACAAAGTTATTCCAATGAGAATAATAAGCAATGGAATAACAACAGCTTTTCTTCATGAATAAGAAAGAATAACACCCCTTACATTAGTAGAAGATTGAATACTGCAGTAGTGTATTAACAAAATACTCTTCTTCTTTCTCTCTTATTCTCTCTATACTTTCTCTCTCTATAGTTTGAATGAATTCGTGAAAAATAATGAAGTACTAGGCCTCTATTTATAGAAGATTTCTAGCTTAGCACTTGAAATGTGAAAAGGCAAGTGGCTTGACGACTGGTGATGTGAAAAAAAGTGGTTTGACGCCTGTAATGTGAAACGACAATTGGTTCGACGCCTGTAATATGAAACGGCAAGTGGTTTGACGTCTGGTAAAGGTAGTTACTATTGACGAAGGTAATTACTATTGATGAAGGTAATTACTATTGACGAAGGTAATTACTATTGACGAAGAGACTCTTAGATGATGACATATGGGCCCCTCATAAAATAACCAAACTTACCACAAACGTCTCATAATAGACTCTTTATATACATCAAGGATTGAATAAATATTACCACAAATCATTTTATTTTTAATCAACACATATTTAATCTTTCAACAATTATTAATCATTTATAACTTGTCGTCTCAATTATTGATTTAATAATATAACATATTATACAGATGATACTGTGACAATAATTGAATCAATAATATAAGAGATATGATGCAGTAATTATTATAGCAATAATTGAGTATAGCTGAGTGACTTCTCACGTAATCATCAATAATCAATACAGCTGGTGAGATTACTCATATGATTGAGGGATCTCAACCCCTTGCTTTGATTTACAGGATTTATTATAAAACCATGAAAACTAACTTGAATGTTCATACTCTTAATAAAAGTCCAAAAGATCAAACAGTTTTGATTCAAAGTTCAACTAATGATGCAAATGTCCAGATCCCGAGAATAATTCTTTGGAAAGATATTACCTTACCTAGTCAATGGACTTTACCCAGTGAAATACCTCAACAACCTATAGTCAATAACTTACCCTCTTACCCTTAGCAGACTCATACCTAGGTTCTAAAACCTGACACTGCTCACCCAAGAGACTTACAAAGGTTTTCGGCGAACTAGGTGGACTACAGGTAAGGCTTAGGTGACTTCATAACTTTGAGAAATGAGAAATTTTGAAAATAGAATAAATAAGTTGATTAAATAGATTTACTCAACAAGTAGAAACAACAAACAACTTGGCTTTGATACCATTTGGGGCGGAAGGAGACTGAATGTGAATCCACTACTTTTCCAAAAAGTAGCCTCTAGTCACATGCTTCTGTGGCCCCACAGTCGCATCAGTCAATAGAATACGCCAAATTTTCCATCGAAAGCAGATTATTCGGTCTAAAGTTTGCTTTTACTTTACTTTAGTAAATGTAATATGTTTCTTACTTTGTACTTTTACTTCAGTTAATATAATAGTATCCATATAACAGTTCAATCCTTATTTTATAAAAGGATTCCAAACCCATTTAGTTAGACAGATTTAAAAAGACTCTGAGTTCCTTCTCAGACGAATCTTTAGACTCTCTCCCTTCTCTTTTCTTCTTCTTCTTCAATGTTCTTAGTTAACAACTGATTGTAAGTCACTTTTATTTTTCACTACTTGTAAATAGTTTCAGTTATCAATAAATTTTCAATTTTATAGTAAATTAATTGTGTTTATATGCGCATCTGTTCTTCTTCATCTCATTCCATCTCATTCCGCCCCAAATGGTGTCCTAAGATCCTGGTAGAATTTGCCAATATAATTGAGCGAGCTAAAAAATCTCTGTAGCTGTGTTTTGTCGGTAATCTTATCTGAAAATCGGTCGGCAAATTGAATAGCTCTATCAATAGGCCGAGTGAGTCCGCGATAGAGGATTAGTCCGAGAAACCTGACTTTTGTCAGAAATAGACTACACTTGGAAGGAGAAAGAACAAGACCATTGGTTTTAACTGTTTTGAAGAACGAATTTAAATGCTTAATATGCTCTTCAATAGTCTTGGAGAAAACAAGGATGTCATCAATATAAACGATGATGAAATGACTAAAGGGATTCAAAATATTATTAAGAATATTCTGAAATTCACTGGGTGCATTTTTTAAACCAAATGACTGAACATTTCATTTGTAATGACCGAACGGAGTGATGAATGCTGTTTTATACCTATCATCAGGGTGGATGACAATTTGTCAGAAACCGGATTTAAGGTCAAATTTACTGAAAATAGTGGATGAGTTTAATCTACTAAGGAGATCTTCCTTATTGGGTAGAGGATATCTAATCCACTCAAGGACAATCAGTTAAAAGGAACTCTTGTTCCTCACCTAGTTAATCCGGTTGCTCAACCCAACCCAGTTACCAAATTCCAGGTTCTTGGAACAATTCCAAGGCCTTTTTCTTCAGTTTTAGCTAGTCAACCAAAACCAGTTAATCCTTTTTGTAATCAATCGAGGGCAACCTCTTCAAAACCCAGTTATCTCGCTTCTGAGTATCTTCTAAAGTATGAACAACATATGTTCCATTTAGAACTTCACATGAAGCCTAAAGACGATCCCATTAAACTCGCTGTCCAATATTTTCCTACTGGATGGCATTTCATTCCATGGGCTCCTTACAAATCCCTTGCGTTTTAAAATGACTGAGTTGAGCTTTGAGAGGATCAGGAAGGATCTCAAAGCAAGGACCAAACCTAGACCACCAAAGGGTGAACCAGAATGAGAATTGACTTTTGAATTTGTGGTCGAACTGTAAGAACCACGAATGACTATGATCCTCATTTTGATGGAGGAAGATCTTGTTCCATGCTTCAATATAATCAAAATAACAATATGAGTTGTTTTGACTAGAAAGCTGCCTAAGACCAGAAGGAGAACCTCCCCAATCTGAATATATATATATATATATATATATATATATATATATATATATGTCAACGACGGTGGCACGTGTAAACAAAATTCAATTTCATAGCAAGTTGGAAATAAAAGCGGGAGACAAAAAAACATTTTATTTGGGGACACTAGGAAACTGTTTAGAGACACAGTTGCTTTCCCGCGTCCAAAAAAATAAAAATAAAAATTGAATAAATTTATTTCTCAAGCTTATTCTTAATATTAATTTAAAATATAATAATGATAAGAAGATAATACTCAATCAATTAAGAGTTGAAGTGATAGTATACTAGGAGTTTCATATTATTAGCTTTATAAAAAAAGGAATTTCATTATATTTTAAGTTTAAAAATAAAAATGTATCTTTAAGATAATAAAAATAAATAAATATATTTAATTTTAAAATGGATGGACACTTTTTAATTTGTCATTCTAATGTCGAATAGAACCATGCATGTAATGTTTGATGAGGCATCGACATACTTGGAATTATAAAATAGTTATACACTCGTCCCATAATAAGTGATTTTTTAGTTTAAATTACACATACCAATACACAAGTTAAAATGACAAAAATACTCTTAATATACTTTCTTTGGAGTTGAAGAGTTAATGAGAGTCATTTGATTGTAGTGAGTAATGGAGGAAACGAAGAGTCAAGGGCATATATGAGAAAATATTGTAAAAATTGTATTGGAGTTCTAACACATCACTTATTTTGGGAAAAAATATTAAACCTAAAAAATCACTTATTGTGAGACAGAGGTAGTATATGTTAATAAAGGTGCATGGACAATAAAAAATATTAAGATTTCAAAGTTGATGTACAAGGGTATATATAAATGGGTTTTCTCAACATGTGCCCTTAAGGCACATGCTAAGCATGAAATTCAAAGGATGAGATTCACTAAAATACTACTCCCTCCGTCCCATAGTTATATCTGATTTTCTATTTTGAGATGTCCCAATATATAAGCTACTTATTATTTATAAAATTTAGTTGGTTCATTGTTTTACTTTTATGCCCTTATAATAAATATTCAACCATTACTCTTTTTTTGAAGAAAGAACATTCAATATCATTATTTTTATCACCACGTTTAATGTTGTTGTATTCTCCTTGGTTAAAGTTTATGGACTTTAATGGTCAGTACACGTCAATCAATGAAGTTGAGAGTTCCAGTGTGATAAGTAAAGAGTAATTAACTTATTTATTAATTCCATATTAAGGGGCATATGTGAAATTTTTTTGTTAAAATTGCTACTAAAATTGATTTTCTTAAACTATGTGCCAAAATAAATCAGCCTATAACTATAGGACAGAGGGAGTATTATTTTATGCATTTAAGTCGAGTAGATTTCATAGATGCAATCTGTGACTAGTAACAACAAATGATAAATGGGCAAGGAAATTGTGATGCCTTGGGTCGGATCCGGTTAGCATGAAGTTTATTTTTTAGTAAGTTGATCAATTGATCAATAGAATGTTGACACACATAAAACTTCGACTGCGTTGTCAGCACTCTATTAACCAATTGATCAACTACCTAAAAATAAATTTAATGCTAACCACTTTCCCTTAGACCTCATTCATTTCCATTCCCTCAAATCCACCCGCAGCAGAATGATGGACCACATTGCTGTCTTAAGCACACCAGCCATCTGGACAAAGACAGACATGTAGTACTAGTAGTGGTAGTACTGTACTAGTTTTTCAATCACCTACTACTAGTCTAGAAGATATGGACACCCTTTAGTTTAATTTGTTTAAATTCGGTCCAATTCCATCCATATATTTTGTGTATGGGCCGAAGTATCTCCCTTTTCAGAAATGATTTCTTTTTTCCGGTCAAGGAGGGCCGGACTATTTGTTTTGCCCGCCTAAAAAGAATAAAAATTAGAGTTCTTTACACTACTATATAACAATTAGAAAGTAATTACAAAATTAGTGCATTCACAAAATAATTACAAAAAGAGTGCAACACAATAACCACGTCAGATCATTCAGTTTTACAGAAATAAGGAAACACTGAAATCAATGAGAAGTTACTGCTATCTGTGGCAGTTACCAATTCTTTGCAAATGTTCTACGATCGAGCAACCCAAACAAATCGATCATCCAAACCGAAGAGAGACTGACAATCCAATCACGAAATCGACCAGTCTATTCAAAATAACGAAAAAAGAAGAAGTCGGAGTGACCGAATCCCGCAAAAAAGAAATCCAAAATCGGCATTCACGAAAAGATCGAAGGATTTGGAAACTGACATTCTGCTGCAGAGAATGAATTTTTTTTTAACACTATTTGGTTACCCATAAAAACTAAAATGGTTACCATTGTATGAAGGTTTGGCTACCAGCTGCACCATATTCAAAATAATTTTATTTTTAAAAAATTATTTATAAGTAATCAACAGCTACATAAATGAGAACTCTTACATTACATTTCGGATACCATCTACACCTTCTGCTAAAAAAAAATTAATCATACATACATTATTATCACTATAAAATTGATCATTCGGGATGCCTCAATGAGATTTATTGGTCACTATATATTGGACAATTAGACACATGTTAATTGCGTTGTCTAATTGGGGTGTATTATACATTGAAAATTCGACGTACCATAACTAGATACTTTCAAATTAAAATTCAGAAAATATTATAAATTGGATAAGTAATAATGGAATTCCTCAATATGTTCAATGTGTTAAAATAATCAAAAGGTAAATAATAACCAACATGATGAAGTTTTGTCACTCACTAATACACATTTGGTTACCTCTAAAGGAAAGAATTCAAAAAATCCAATATGAACAAACAAACAATGTCAAACTACTGGTAATAGAATCAAAGACCAATCAACAGTTTCCAAATATATAAACACTAGTTACCAAAACACAATCAGCAGGTTTTCAAAACCGATTTAATCAACTTTTATATTGTCAAAAAGTACCTAGTAACCAAATCAGAATATAACAGTAACCAAACGAAGTAGCTGCGACGACCACAAACGAACCAAACGAAGCAGCAATGTCTGGAAAGTTAGAAACAGAGCTGCGGCAGCTTCGGACTCGTAAATTGAGCTAAGTGAAACAAGCAAAAGAATGTCACCGACCATGAAAGTGCGTATGAGTTCCGACAAAGACGGAGCGGACATCGGCGATAACGGGAGATCAACGTCGACAAGAACGAAAAGAACGTCGGCCGAAATCTAAAATAGAAGAGAAATTTGGTTTTCAAGTTCTCAAATTAAAAAATAAGGGTTTCCAACTAAAGACACTTTCAATAAAAAACAGAGAGAAACGATAAAGGGGAAAGACATGCAATTCAAATTGTCACAGATTAGGCAACCAACCGGGAACAGTTACCATTGCAAAACGAATTTGCCACATCAGCAACCCATTAAAACACTCAACTAAATTAAAGGGATACCAAATGCACTAATTTAGTAAATAAAATATTAAAAATATATTAATTTTGTAAATATTTTCTGGATGTATTTTTGTTGTTATTTTTTCTAAAAATATAGTAGGAAGTGTAAATAACCCTATTCTGGGCTAGTAAAAAGTATTGACTTAATATTATTGAAGTACAAAAGCAGTAGAGGACTAAACTAAGGACCACTCGTGATACCTATGCTGAAAGTATGGTTCGACTTGAAAAACTTTGGACCGACTTGACGTAAAAGTCGTCGCAAATAGTTCTTTGTTTTTTATTTCAGAAGACCAATGGTCTAGCCGGGCTTGAAATAACACATGAACGGGTATGGGTTTCAAGTCTAAAATATTTGAACTCAATTCTAACTCGTGTCTAAATAGGCTAAACTAAGCTCGGTTCGATTACAACAAATCTAACTCTCTTATAATTTAAAAATTTTGAACTCAAGTCTAACTCGTGTTTTTTATAATTTTAAATTATATTTATAATTTTATAATTAAATTATACTGAATTTAATATAAGTATACAAATTTAATAAGTATATATACGTATTAATTTTTAAAATGGTAAAATAAACTCAAATACGTAGAAAATTATAAAAATATGACTTTTCCAAAGAATATCGTCAACAAAAAAATCAAAAATAGATTTAGGATCGTTTTATTTACTTAAATGTACATAAAATATGCTAATATAAAATTTAAAATATTAGAATCACAAATATAAATAGAGTCCTACCTCGAGAAATATAAACGTATTTAACCTTTAAATAAAAGCGTGACACTCTTGTCACATTTGAGTGAAAGTAAGTAAAGAAAGACATGCATGATATGAGAGGATTTAATATTCAAATACCTATGACTTCTAAATGCACTAAATGCTATGTTAATCGTATATACCCTCGATGAAAAAAATAGTTATATATAATTTCCCGATTTGACAGAGCAGCAAAGTAAGAACAATTTTAAATTAATCATGATAACGTTTTAGTTTTTAGCAAAATATTAAAAAGTTTTTCTAATGAGTAGATATTTTGGCTAAAAATCATGTTTAGCAAAAAAAACAAAATATTAATGTTTTTGACGGGAGCACTTTTAAGCCAAAATATAGTTTACAAATTTGTCCACAAATTGATAAATAAAAACTAAAAGTTCATAAAATATACTTTTGCATAATTTAGTCTTTTATTTTTTAAGAAACATATTTTTTTAATTATGTAGTTAAATATTATTTCAACTTTTTTATAAAAAAAATACTTTTAGCAAAATAATATTTATATATAGAAATATTTTCTCCCATTGCACTTCTTCTTAAGATTGTAAAATGAGCAAACGATATGTCTTGGACCGACTAAAAGTTCGATTCAAACTCGACTCGAAATATAAATGAGTCAAATATGAGCAAATTTTAAAGTTCAAAAAATTATTCGAACCTCATCAAATTATAATTTTCTATTGATACTCGGATGATCATATTCGTTTAAAAGTTCAAATAACTTTGACTCGATTCGAGATCGTCTTTCACTTCAATAACTAAATGTAAATTTGAAAGCGAGCGAACCAAATTAGAACCGAAATCGCACCAAAAATTGCACAAACTGCACCAACGGTTCCAACATATGTGGCAGTTTTAGGTGGGTTGAAAAACCAAATTTACGATTTTAGTTTGATTATTAGCCAAAATCACACACATAAAATTGAAACCAAACCGCACCATGAAAAATAAGTAATTATACAATTCTATTATATGAGAGATGTTTCAATTAATCTTGTGTAATGAACCTCCCATAAAAATTAAGCTACTAATTCTGACATGATCTCATCACCATATAAATCTCATATTTATCCCTTAATTATATAAAATTATTGGATTACACACTGCTAAATGAGTCTCAATTAAAATTTATTTTATACTCAATAAATTTTATGAATTAAATCTGAATAACTCAATACTCAACTCGACTCGTTTGATCGATCGAACTTTTACCGTTCTTCTATGTCAAGCGGGAATGATCGATCGGCTTGGGATAGTTGGGTATGTTGGCTCAAGCTGATTTACATATGGCTCAGACGATTTATAGGGATCTGCGCAACTTACACACACAGAGTGAATGAGTTGGGCAGGGAGTCAAACACGGGCGACGCCAGAGAGCGACAGAGTGAGATAAAGATAGTAAAGGTGGAGAGTTATTTTCTTGGTATTATCTTATTTTCATTTTTAATACTCCCTCTATTTAATATAAAAAATAAAAAAATATTGGAATTTTATTAATAAAAAGATCCTTCGATAAATATAAGATATAAATTAAAAAAATAAAATAAAATAAGAAGATCCACCCCTTATATCCCTTCTTCTCCTTTCGTGTTATCCTTCTTACTGAACTAGGAAAGTAATTTTGAAGGGTATGAATCCATACAAAGTCTTCTTATTAAATAAGGGAACTCATCCATTGAATGGATCCAAACGCCAAAAGCCACTACTGCACTCTACTTCTCCTCTTCTTTAGGGTGTGGGGCCTACTTCCCACCAACCAGCCTTGTGAGTCATGGTGTGGTCCCACACTCCCATCCCATATCTCACCTTCACTCTTCTATACTAGTCGATTTCACGCTCCTAATTGAAAAATATGTTCAGTTTTGCTCCTTTGTTTAGAGAAATTTGAATGCAATAATTAAAATTGAATGGTGGAATCTTCCAAGACGCTTATTTTGGTTCAGATAATTTGAATCGGTAAGATAGACGAATTTGAATAGACTAAGGGAGTGTTTGATAAAAAACCTAATAAAAAAATTATTTGATAATTGGCGTATAAATATATGAATGACAAAAACTTTATTATTTTATTCTCTCCAAAAAATCTAAAATTATTATAAATTTATTTAATATTACTTAATATAATAGTTAATATTTTTTAAAAAAAATTTAATTTTTTTTTACTTCATTCAGTTAAAAAAATCTGACTTAGTCATTCAAATTGGCCCATCTTACCCCGATTCAAATGCATTGATCGTAATTCAAAATAAACGCATTCGATCGATTCAATATGATTCAGATTCAAATTTCTAAACAAACACCCCTAAAGTCGAATTTTTTAATTGAATGACCGAATGAAAGAGATGAATGAAAAAAAAAATATTAACTATTATATTAAGTAATATTAAATAAATTTACAACAATTTTAAATTTTTAAGAGGATAAAATAATAAAATTTTGTCATTCAGATATTTCGAACGTGTCGATTATCAAATATGAGGAATCCAAATTTTATGAATAAAGATTTAAATTTCTCGAAATATATTTTTGAATATTATATTATGGTTTTAATATAATGTTATAAATATAGTTGTGGGCAATATTTATAAATTTTGCAAAGTAAGCAGTTGTTATATAATATTCGTTTGGTGGAGATATTCTTTTTGTAGGGAATATTAAATATAACGCGTCAATCAATCATTAGTGGACCCCATTAACGAAAGTATTGTCAGATTTAAAAACGCACGAAATTATCTTTTATAAAAATAACGGTGAAAGAAGCCACCGTTAAAACCGTTGAACTACTTTAGTAAGAAAAGACAAAGAATACGCTGTGGTTGCGTAAGAAGCATACGGTATTGATTATCGATGCTTACGTGAAAGTCACTCGCTTATACTCAATTATTCTTACAAGAATTCTTCGCGTTATATCTCTCATATTATCGATTCAATTATTATCACAAAGATCATCTCGTGATAATATGTTATATTATTAAATCAATAATTGAGACGACAAAGTTATTCATATTATTATTTAAAATATTGACAATGTCTGAAGTTACATCGAGGAGAGGTTTGGTCACTTAATTACGCCGCTAATAAGGAAAAATCCTTATCGAAAAGCCCCTCTTTCTTGAACGACGACACAGTTGTTAAATATTATGCATTATAATATTAATGATGAATACGTTCGTGTTGATTAAAGATGAAATTGATAGTTCCATTGTGTTGGAATTATTAGTGTTAGTGGAAATCGATATTTATTTTGATAATAATTGATGTCTGGAGATTATATTGACCAATCGGATAATTAACCGGATAAATGAGCAATTAATTGTTATTAATTCACATGCTTATAAATATGTGTTCACATGTGTATAATATTGATTCACATGATTTACTATTAGGGGAGTTGGTGCAAGATTGATAATACTTGTATGACTAAGTTAAAAATGGAGGTATAGATGGAGGTACTATACTATAATTCGTATATTCTATTATACTCGTATGAGACATCATTTCTTTTGTACTCGTCATGGAATATCATTTTCTTTGGTATTTTTCTTTTACGAGTTACTATTCACCCGGTTAATATTCACTCTAGTATTGTTCACTCGGGTATTTGGGATATTTTTCATGTCGTAATACTATTCACGAAGTTACTTATTCACCCGATTACTATTCACTCTAGTATTGTTCACTCGTATTATTTGGGACACTTTTCGTAATAGGGTTTATTCACGGGTACTATTCTCAAGTACTATTCACTTTTTGAACTATTCACCGAAAAAATATATTTCTTTTCATTCAAATCATTTTTTGAGTACAATATTATTCCATTGTGAAGATGTGATATTTTTAGATACGATTGGTTGAAATTATAATAAGAAATCAATATGGATCGTTGGTTTAAAATTTTAATAGTAACTTGTCCCTTCAATTTTCCAAGAGTTATTTGTCCCTTCGATTTTTCAAGAGTTATTTGTCCCTTCAGTTTTCCAAGAGTTATTTGTCCATTCGGTTTTCTAAGAGTTATTTGTCTCTTCAGTGTTCCAAGAGTTAATTGCCCCTTTGCAAATAGTAGTTGTCTCTTCAATATTACTGAGAGTCATTTTGACCATTCGTTAAGACCACTAGCTACTTTCGCTTCTTCTATAAATAGAAGCTCATTCCTTCATTATTTCTTACAATTCAATTTGAAACTCTGAGAGAGAAACTATAGAGAGAAAGAAGAAAAGTATTCTCGCTACTTTACTATTTCAAAGATCCAGCTTTCTTAAGGTAAGGGATATTATTTGTTGTACTCATAAGGGATATTATTTGTTGTACTCGTAAGGGGTATTATTCTTTCGTATTCATGAAGAGAGTTATTTTCTTTCATACTGTAAGAAGGGTATTATTCTTTCAGTATTCACGAAGAGAGTTATTTTCTTTCAATACTGTAAGGGTTGTTATTCCATTCTTTATTATTATGTTGGAATAACTCGCCTACATCACAAGTACCGTATACATGGTAAAATCCTTCCATTATTTCATTCTTTATTATTCTCATTGGAATAACTCCGTCTGCATCTTGGTCTATCGCATGCACGTGAATTCTGTTGTTATTCCATTCTTTATTATTCGTTGGAACATCCTCGTCTGCATGCGGATTACGCATGACACGTTTCATTCTTTATTATTACATTTGAATATATCACGTCTGCAATGCAGTTACGCATGACTGATTCCATTCTTTATTATTACATTGTTGGAATAACTTGATGTGTGCGGATTACGCATCGCTTTGGTGAATTCTTCTGTTATTCCATTCTTTATTATTCTCGTTGAAATAATGCATCTACGTGGATTACCGCATGGCGGCAAAAATCCATTTACGATTTCATATATTCTATTATACTCAGTTGGTTAAAGTTTTGGCTTCTATACTCCATGAAATTAGAAGAATATCCTGGATATTTGCGGTTCATCTAGTATCTTTTCATGGAAATATTCTTCTGAACATTCTTAAATTTTACTCCACAAAGCAGTATCATGTTGATAATTTGGACGTTATTGAGTCCAGGATAAATTAACTTATAAATCTTTAAATTTTTTTCTTGAACTTGTTTTATTGAATTGTCATCATCCTTATGCTTATATTATGTTGAAAGTCATATGTGGCCTGTAGTGCATAGATGGACTTGGTATGATTATGACCAGAATTATTCTAGATAATCATGGCCGTAATATTACAAATGATGTGGAAAAAGTCCTCATTAGCCCGTAGTGCATTGATGGACAGTTTTTGGTATGATTATGACTATGGATTCTCTTCGGCCAAGGGTGCAAAGATGAATTATTTTATGGCATGATCAGGACCGTTGATGAAAATACGATTATCTTTGGCCCGTAGTGCATGGATAATTCGTGGTCGTAACACTAAAGAATATCCTTGGCCTGTAGTGCATGGATGATTTAATGATGTGGATTATGTATTAAGCTGAGTCTCAACGATAAAAGTGATGAAAAACCTTTTAAATCATAGAAGATAATAGATTTTATTCTCTACTTGACTCTTCTAATGGATTGCTTGTTCCGCTGCAGTTAAACTTGATATTTGTTTTATTTTATCAGTTTAACACTGTTGAAGGCTAACGATAAATTATTCTGCATTATCTTAGTCATAATATTTCTTACTGGGCTAGTTGAGCTCACCCTTTCTTTCACTGTTCTCTTCAGGAAATGAGAATATAGCTGGGACGAGTCGGAGAACGGATTGACGGTCCAGATGGTTGTTTTAGTAGTCCTCACTATTCTATAAAATAGTGTGATATTAAATGTAATGAGGACTCCATTGAGTGTGGATATTGTCTAGATGACAATATTTGTATTAAAACACATAGCATATATTTTGTCGTATTTTACACGACAGTTGTATAATTAAGTTTTTATTTGTATTTTGTACCATGTATTTGGCGACTTAAGATGGGTGATGTATACATATTTTGGGGGCGTCACATCAAATAACTTTTTCATTCAGATTCATTCAGTTTTTATCAAATACCCATTAGGCTCTTAACTATCTTTTATGGGCCATAAAATAAAGGGAGAAGAGTATGTAATATAAGTTCAAAAATTCTTTTCAATATTCTAACATAATTTGAGTTTTAGGTTGATATGAGATTTTATTGTGAAGTTAAGTGTTGGGGAGGGTTGTTCATCTGTAATTAATCGATTTGTAGCGAACCAGTTATCGAATTCATTTAAAATTGGGTATCGATACC
This sequence comes from Panax quinquefolius, assembly GCA_020205615.1. Taxonomy (NCBI): domain Eukaryota; kingdom Viridiplantae; phylum Streptophyta; class Magnoliopsida; order Apiales; family Araliaceae; genus Panax; species Panax quinquefolius. Next base: position 31,690,455 of record CM035169.1, on the reverse strand, counting down.
GATACCGGTACTATTTGAACAAATATACTGAATCGGTTAGTCGGTTCGGAACCGACACGATACCGATTTTTACCACTTTTGTACCGATTGTCAAATCCAGGTCTTCATATGGATTCATTAATGTAAGACCCCAACTTATTATTAATGAAATTTAATTTTCTCTATTTATTATTTTGAAATAGTAAGGGTTGATTTGATTAATGTGGATAGTTATGGGTAAAATACGCAAATATTTCAAAATAAGCAAGTGGTTATAAAATATTCATTGTTGTTGGGGAATATTCGTTTGGTCGTGGAATATTAAATCGTCGGGAATATTCGTGATGCATTGGCAAGTAGCAATGACCATGTGTGGGCCCCATAATGAAAAAGCCGATTGGATGAAGAAAAAACGACAAATATAAGTTGTTTAAAAATAACAACGTAGTTATTCACATTATCTTATTAAAATACTCTTGGTGGTTAACACACGGAAGCACCTGTATTGCACCAATTATTGATTCTTACGTGAAGGCACTACTCAATAATGGTAACGATAATTACCGATCGAGATTTTATTTTATTGATTTAATAATTGCTCTATTGATATTTTATATTCTTTGTTGTTTCAATAATTGTCATTACACAATTATTTTCATTATCGAAACAATAATTCATATTATCTGAATAATATTATTAGATAACATTATTGACAATGTCTAGAAAGTTCTGCATCTAAGGAGAGGTTTGGTCACCTAATTGCGCGCCAAGATAAAAAAATTCTTATTGGAAAGCCCTCTTCCTTTCAAGGAAGCTATGCAGTTTATCGATATTGTGATTCTCACGTAATATTATTTGTGAATAATTAATTATTGATTCATATGATGAGAAAAATATTGATTTTATGTGGATATAGATGGAGAAAATTTTTAATGTGACAATTGTTGAAAATTGAAATTTTATCTTTTTCTGATAAAATAATTCATTTAAATATATTATTATATTTTAATAATATAATAATGGTGATATTTTTACAACGAATGTGGGATATATGAGTATACGAGGAGGAAGAGTATTTTGTTTCAATAAATGTTTAAAACATGTTAAACATGTCGGTGGACCCCATTTATTGACTGAAATTTGATTATAGCTTGTAAAATCGTCCGTTTGTGGATTTCGGTCAATTCCTATTTAGAATTTGGAAAAACTTTCTTCTGCAAAGTTGTAGAGAATTGAATTTCCTATAAAAAACCGCGAGATTTGAATTTTTTGACAAAAGGGCTATTTATTGTGAATTATTGAAGTTCCGAAGCTTCGAAATAATTGATTTTTGGAAGTTTAAATTATTTTAAATTAGAAAAACGTTTTTCTTACTTTTTCTAGAAGGTGGCATGTGCTTATTGAGCTGAAATCAGATTTCAAGAGTGGCGTAGAATTTTGATATATATAATAATATTAAATTAAATTTTCGCTTTGGTGTTACAAGAATTTCCTATAAATAGGTGCTTGGGTTAGAATTGAAAATTACACCGTAAATTGAAGTTTTCTCTCTATATTATCGAAATGATTCTTGTAAGTATTTTGAGTATACTTTGAGTATTGCTATATGGTGCAAGTTCAAGTCATAGGCTATATCCTGTTTCAACTAAGATCTTTTCTTTGTGAGGTAGAGATATTTTTTTTTTTTAGTAATGATATTATTTCTTCAATATCATTATGTTGAAATATTGATCTGAAGTTTTTATCAAATTTGGAACTTTTGGTGTCTGAGTTACTATTCACGATACTGACCTATTCACGATACTGAGATTATTCACGAATACTAGACTTATTCATCGAAAAATGAAAAATTTTCTTTTCGTCCAAAATATCTATTCGGATACTAGCTTTGATTGTATCTATGTTTTGATCATTCTTGAATTTTACACCACTATAATTATTGTTGAGGTATTTTTGGACATGGATAAAACAAAAATCACGAATCCTTAATCCTTAATCCTCATCATTTTGTTTCACCTGGATTCGTTTTTTTAAAAATATTTTCATTATCCTCGGTCTTAAATGATGATATTATTGAATATCTTTGGCCAGAGTAGTGCAAAGATGAATGATTTCTGAAGAATATTTTTGGCCCGTAGTGCAAAGATGAGCAGTGTTTAGATGAACACGACTAACTCGATGAATATCTTTGGCCCGTGTCTGCAATGATGAATATTTGATTCCGGATATATATTGATTGATGTTACTGGGATAAAAGATGAGCGATGAACTTTTAAATTCATACATAAAAGATAGTAGTTTGCATTCTCTACTTAACTCTTCTAATGAATTATTATTTCATTGCGAATATTGATTTAAAATTTATTGTCTATTGTATTCTATTAGATTTTTCCCCGTTGAAGACTAACGATAATTTGTTGTATATTATCTTAGTCATAATATTCTTTATTGGGCTAGTTGAGCTCACCCTTTTCCTTTTTGTTCCATTTTTCTTCTCGAGAGAGGCGAGAATATAAATGCGAGAATCAGCCTGGGTATGGAATGAAAGTTCTAGAGAGTTGTTTAGTAGTCCTCACCATTTTATAAAATAATATATCAATAAATGTGATGAGGATTTATCCGAGTATAGATATTGTCTGAAGATAATATTTGTATACAAACTCACGCTTTTATTGTTGTAATAATAAAGTTGTAGTTGTTTTTGTACCATGTATTGACAACTCGGAATGGGTGATGTATACCTATTCAGAAGCGTCCACAATTGAGTATCAAAACTTAGGGATATGATCTCCAATGAGATCGAGAGAATAAATTAGGAGGGAGAGAGAGTAAATCCTTCGCTAGTGTGTCCTACCTAAGCTTATTTGTTAGTTGGTCAAGATATAAGGATATTATGTGATATATTGATTTCCTTAATTAACCCTTGTTTTACGATAAAGATTTGAGAATGTCGACCGAGAATATTAACAATGGAAATGAGACTATGGAGACGCTCAGTACTCACCAACGAGGAGAACGCGTCAACAGTGGTGGCAATGTTCCTCCCGTGAACAACACCAACGAAAGCGAGATGATGAACGAGGGATGTTTAGAAGCTTTTTGCGGTTCATGCAAAATCGACGAGGGAGACTCGTGTTCAAAATATAGGAGGAAATGATAGCAATTCACGGGTTGTCACAAATGAAGCGATTCAAAGAGTTGGGACTACCGAATTTAAGGGAAAGCCGAGATCCGATCATGGCGGAAACATGGGTCAAGCAAATTACCAAGATATTCGATGTCTTGGGATGCGGAGAAACGAAGGTTCCATTCGCCACCTTTATGTTCCGTGGCGAGGCGGACTCATCGGTGGAGTCTCGTGAAGCGTATCCATCCAACCGCACTTTTCGGCATGTCTTGGGAGGCGTTTGAAGCTATTTAATGACAAATACTTTCCCGAAAGTGTTCGGCTCATATGAAGGAAGTGGAGTTTATTACCTTATCTCTTTAAAGATACTTGTTTTTGATGTGATTTTAGGATTGATTGGTTAACTACTCATCATGCCAAAATTGATTGTTTTCGTAAGGTTGTTAGTTTTCATATTCCTAACCAACTTTGTTATGCAATTCAAGCAACTAAACCATTAAAATCAATCAACATCATATCTAATCATAAAGCTATTCGTTTATTGAAAAAAGCGGATGTCGAGCTTTCTTAGCCCATGTTATGGATTTGAATAAAGACACGCCAAATTTGAATAATATTCCTGTTGTTATTGACTTTCCCGACGTATTTCTGAAGAACTTCCGGCCTACCCCGTAACGTGAAGTTGAATTCTTTATTGATCTTGAACTCGGTATAAAGCCCATTTCTAAAACCCCATATCGAATGGCTCTATTGAACTTCAAGAGTTAAAGGTCCAACTACGTGAATTGTTGGACATCGGTTTCATCTCGTCTAGTACATCTCCTTGGGGTGCTCCCTGCTTTTTATTCAGAAAGAAGAAAGACGGGAGTATGCGACTTTAGTATTGACTATCGAGAATTGAACCATGTCACCATCAAGAATAGGTATCCTCACCTCGTATTGATGACTTGTTTGACCGATTACGAGGGGCACAATTCTTTTCAAAAATCGATCTTCGCTTCCGGATATCATCAATTTGAAGATTAGAATCGAGGATATTCCAAAGACGCCTTGAACTTCGGTATGGGCATTATGAATTCTTAGTCGTGTCTTTTGGATCGACTAATGCTTCGCGGCTTTCATGGATATGATGAACCGAGTATTCAAGAATATTTGGATCGGTTTGTTGTTGTATTTATTGATGACATCCTCATATATTCTAAAAAGTCGTGGAGATCATGAGCACCATTTGAAGTTTGGTACTCCAAAGGCTTCGTGAAAACAAACTATATGCCAAATTGAAGAAATGTGAGTTACGGCGAGGAAGTAGCATTTCTTGGGCACGTCAGTGTCAAAACATGGAGTATCCGTGGACCCGGCGAAGATTGAAGCAATACAAAGTTGGGAACAGCAACAAGTCGTGGCCACAAATGCAACGTAGCTTTACGGGTCTAAATGGTTATTATCGGAGATTCGTGGAAGGGTTTTCTCGAATTGCTACTCCATTAACTCGGCCTAACTCGGAAGGATACAAAATTCGTTTGGAGCGAAGAATGCGAGAAGAGTTTTCAAGAGATTAAGAGGAGACTTATTTCGGCACTGTTACTAACAATACCATCCGGTTCGGATGGATTTATTATCTCTGGCGATGCTTCGCACAAAAGTTAGGATGTGTTCTCATGCAACGTGGAAAAGTCATAGCCTATGCCTCGCGACAACTTAAAGAATATGAGAGGAATTATCCTACTCAAGATCTACAGGTTAGCGGCCCGATCGTTTTGGCGCTAAAGATATGGAGGCACTATCTATATGGGGAGAAAGTGGAGATATATTCGGACCATAAAAGCCTTAAATATTTATTCACTCAAAAAGAACTCAACATGCGGAATGACGTTAGCTCGAGCTATTGAAAGACTACGACCACACTATTCAATACCATCCTCCGGAAAAAGCGAACGGTGGTAGGCGGCGCGTTGAGTAGAAGATCATATCTCAGGAATGAGTGCGATTGTAAGACCCCAAAATTTTTTTAAATAAAAAGGAATTTCCTTTATTTATTATTTTGAAATAGTAAGGGTGGATTTGATTAATGTGGTTAGTTATGGGTAAAATGCATAAATATTTTAAATAAGCAAAGGTGATAAAATATTCATTATCGTTGGGAATATTAAATGCTTTGTCGGGGAATATTAAATGCACTGACCACGATCTTTAATGGGCCCATAACGAAAAGCGATTGGATGAAGAAAGCGACAAATATAAGTTGTTTATAAATAACAGCGTAGTTATTCACAGTTATCTTGTTTGAATACCCGTTGGTTAAAACACACTACCTTATCTGGCGTTGTTGAACAAGTAGCACACACTCGTATTGCACCAATTATTGATTCTTACGTAAGAAGCACTACTCAATAATTGTTACAGATAATCTTTATTCGAAGATTTTATTTTATTGATTCAATAATTGTTGCGTTGATATTTTATATTGTTGTTGTTTGATAATTGTCATTACACAATATTTTTTATTATCGAAGCAATAATTCATATTATCTGAATAATATTATTAGATAACATTATTGGCAATGTCTAGAAAGTTACGCTACAGGAGAGGTTTGGTCACCTAATTGCGCCAGCGCCCGAGAGAGATCCTTATTGAAAGCCCTCTTTCCTGAGGAACTACACGGTTGCACATCTTTGTGATTTTGTAATATTATTTGTGAATAATTAATTATTGATTTATATGATGAGGAAAATATTGATTTTATGTGGATATAGATGGAGAAAATTTTAAAATGACAATTGTTGAAAATTAATATTTTATCTTTTTCTACGATAAAATAATTCATTTAAATATATTATTTTAATAATATATTAACTAATTGATATTTTTATAATGAATGTGGGATATATGAGTATATGAGGAGGAAGAATATTTTTGTGGCATTAAATGTTTAAAACATATTAAAACATGTCAATTGGACCCCATTTATTGACTGAAATTGATTATAGACTGTAAAATCGACCGCTTTGTGGATTTCGGTCAATTTATGTTTGAAATTTGGAAAACTTTCTTCTGTAAAGTTGTAGAGAATTGAATTTCCTATAAAAACTCATGAGATTCGAATTTTTCTGATAAAAGGGCTCTTTATTATGAATTATTGAAGTTTTGAGTTAAAATAATTGATTTTTGGGAGTTTTAATTAATTATTTTGAGAAAAACGTTTTTGGTGAGTTTGTGAACCTCATTTAACATGTGCTATGGCTGAAATCAGATTTCAAAGGTGGACTAAGGAATTTTGTTTATAAATAATATTATTATATTTAATTTTCTACTTTGGTGTTCTAAAGCGTTTTCCTATAAATAGGGAGCTTAGGTTAGAATTGAAAATCACACCGAAACCTAAATTTTCTCTATATTTCTCTCTCGATATTTTGAGCGTATTCTTGTGAGTATACTTTGAGTGTTGATATACTGGTGCAAGTTCAGTCATAGCTTTATATCCTGTTTCAACTAAATCTTGTCTTTCGAGGTAAGGGATGTTATTTTCTTCTCATATGATATTATTTCTTCAATATCATTATCTTTGAAATATTGGTTGGAACTTTTATCAAATTTAGAACTTTTTCATGTCGGGTTACTATTCATGAGTTCTTATTCACGAGTTACTATTCATGAGTTACTATTCACGAAGTCTTTATTCACGAGTCTTATTCATGAAGCGTGAAGATATTTTTGTGGAATTTCTATCTTTTGGTGTGAGTTACTATTCACGTATATGGCACTTTATTCATGTATCTGACTATTCACGAATACGGCCTATTCACCAAAAAATGAAAATTTTTCTTTCGTCTAAAATATCTATTCGGGATACTAGCTTTGATTGTATCCATGTTTTGATCATTCTTGAATTTTACACCCCTATGATTATTTTTGAGGTATTTTTGGGCGTGGATAAAACAAAGTACTGAATCCTTAATCCTTAATCCTTGTCATTTTGTTTCACCGGATTCGTTTCTTTAAAAATATATTTTCATCATCTTCAGGTCTTAAATGATGATATTATTGAATATCTTTGGCTGTAGTGCGAAAGATGAATGATTTCAAGAATATCTTTGGTAGTAGTGCAAAGATGAGCAGTGTTTAGATGAACATGACTAATGATGAATATCTTTGGCACAGTAGTGCAAAGATGAATATTTGATTCCGGATGTATGTTGATTGATGTTACTGTGGATAAAAGATAGACGATGAACTTTAAAATACATACATAGAAGATAGTAGTTTGCATTCTCTACTTAACTCTTCTAATGAATTATTATTTCATTGTGAATATTGATTTAAAATTTATTGTCTATTGTATTCTATTAGATTTTTCCTGTTGAAGACTAACGATAATTTGTTGTATATTATCTTAGTCATAATATTCACTCTTGGGCTAGTTGAGCTCACCCTTTCCTTTTGTTCCATTTTTCTTCTCGGAGAGTAGAATATAAGCTAAGATTTGTTAAAAGTGGTATGGAATGAAAGTTCTAGAGAGAGTTGTTTAGTAGTCCTCACCATTTTATAAAATAATATATCAATAAATGTGATGAGGATTTATCCGAGTATAGATATTGTCTGAAGATAATATTTGTATACAAACTCACAGCTTTATTGTTGTAATAATAAAGTTGTAGTTGTTTTTTGTACCATGTATTGACAACTTTCGTAATGGGTGATGTATACCTATTCGGGGCGCTGCTGATTGGTATCAAAACTTAGGGATATGATCTCCAATGAGATCGGAGAATAAATTAGGAGGAGAGACGAGTAAATCCTTCGCTAGTGTGTCCTACCTAAGCTTATTTGTTAGTTAGTCAAGATATAAGGATATTATGTGATATATTGATTTCCTTAATTAACCCTTGTTTTATGACAGATTTGAGAATGTCGTGAGAATATTAACAATGGAAATGAGACTATGGAGACGCTCAGTACTCACCAACGAGGAGAACGTGCAACAGTCGGGCAATGTTCCTCCCATGAACAACACCACCGGAAAGCGGATGATGAGCGAGGGATGTTTAGAAGCTTTTTTTGCGGTTCATGCAAAATCGAACGAGGGAGACTCGTGTTCAAAATATAGGAGGAAATGATAGCAATTCACGGGTTGTCACAACCAAGCGCTTCAAAGAGTTGGGACTACTCGAATTTAAGGAAAGCGAGATCCGATCACGGCGGAAACATGGGTCAAGCAAATTACCAAGATATTCGATGTCTTGGGATGCACGAGGAACGAAGGTTCCATTCGCCACCTTTATGTTCCGTGGCGGCGAGGCATCATCGGTGGGAGTCTCGTGAAGCGTACTCCATCCAAATTTCGCACTCAAAGATGTCTTGGGAGACGTTTGAAGCAATTTAATGACAAATACTTTCTGAAAGTGTTAAGCGCTATATGAAGGAAGTGGAGTTTATTACCTTATCTCTTTAAAGATACTTGTTTTTGATGTGATTTTAGGGATTGATTGGTTAACTACTCATCATGCCAAAATTGATTGTTTTCGTAAGGTTGTTAGTTTTCATATTCCTAACCAACCTGTTGTACAATTCAAGCAACTAAACCATTAAAATCAATCACCGCTATATCTAATCATAAAGCTATTCGTTTATTGAAAAAACGGATGTCAAGCTTTCTTAGCCCATGTTATGGATTTGAATAAAGACACGCCAAATTTGAATAATATTCTGTTGTTATTGACTTTCTGGACGTATTTCTGAAGAACTTCCTATTACACCCCGAACGTGAAGTTGAATTCTTTATTGATCTTGAACTCGGTATAAAGCCCATTTCTAAAACCCCATATCGAATGGCTCCTATTGAACTTCAAGAGTTAAAGGTCCAACTACAGAATTGTTGGACATCGGTTTCATTCTGGTCCTAAGACATCTCCTCGGGTGCTCTTTTTTTAAATAAAAATAAAAGGAATTTCCTTTATTTATTATTTTGAAATAGTAAGGAGTGGATTTGATTAATGTGGATTAATGTGGTTAGTTATGGGTAAAATCTTGTGAAATATTTTAAATAAGCAGTGGTGATAAAATATTCATTATCGTCGGGGAATATTAGTTTGGTGGTGGAATATTAAATGCTGTCGGGAATATTAAATGCTGACGAGTATGATCTTTATGGGCCCATAGCGGAAAGCGATTGGATGAAAAAAGCGACAAATATAAGTTGTTTATAAATAGCAGGCGTAGTTATTCTGAGATTAATCTTATTGGAATACAGGTGGTTAAAACACCTTGTCTGCGTTGTTGAGCGATGCTTTGCGGTATTGCACCAATTATTGATTCTTACGTGAAAGGCACTACTCAATAATTATTACGATAATTCTTATTACGATATTTTATTTTATTGATTCAATAATTGTTTGCGTTGATATTTTATATTCTTTGTTGTTTGATAATTGTCATTACGATTATTTTTTATTATCGAAGCAATAATTCATATTATCTGAATAATATTATTAGATAACATTATTGGCAATGTCTAGAAAGTTACATCTAGGGAGAGGTTTGGTCACCTAATTGCGGCGCCGATGAGAGATCCTTATTGGAAAGCCCCTCTTTCTGAGGAGCGGCACAGTTTATCGATCTTGTGATTACATAATATTATTTGTGAATAATTAATTATTGATTTATATGATGAGGAAAATATTGATTTTATGTGGATATAGATGGAGAAAAATTTTAAAATGACAATTGTTGAAAATTAATATTTTATCTTTTTAAATAAAATAATTCATTTAAATATATTATTTTAATAATATATTAACGGTGATATTTTATAATGAATGTGGGATATATGAGTATATGAGGAGGAAGAATATTTTTGTGGCATTAAATGTTTAAAACATGTTAAACATGTGTGGTGGGACCCCATTTATTGGTTGAAATTTGATTATAGCATTTGTAAATCGTAGTTTGTGGATTTGGTCAATTTATGTTTGGAATTTGGAAAAACTTTCTTACTGTAAAAGTTGTAGAAATTGAATTTCCTATAAAAACTCATGAGATTCAATTTTTCTGATAAAAGGGCTATTTATTATGAATTATTGAAGTTTGAGTTAAAAATAATTGATTTTTGGGAGTTTTAATTAATTATTTTGAGAAAAACGTTTTTTGGTGAGTTTGTGAACCTCATTTAACATGTGCTATGGCTGAAATCAGATTTCAAAAGGTGGGCTAAGGAATTTTGTTTATAAATAATATTATTATATTTAATTTTTACTACTTTGGTGTTACTAGCGTTTTCTATAAATAGGGAGCTTAGGTTAGAATTGAAAATCACACGAAGCTGAAGTTTTCTCTCTATTTCTCTCTCGATATTTTGAGCGTATTCTTGTGAGTATACTTTGAGTGTTGATATACGGTGCGAGTTCAAGTCATAGCCTTATGTCAGGTGTTTTAACTAAAAGTCTTGTCTTTTCGAGGTAAGGGATGTTATTTTCTTCTCAAAATGATATTATTTCTTGATATCATTATCTTTGAAATATTGGTTGGAACTTTTATCAAATTTAGAACTTTTTCATGTGGGGTTCTATTCATGAGTTCTTATTCACGAGTTCTTATTCATGAGTTACTATTCACGATTCTTATTCACGAGTACTATTCATGAAGCGTGAAGATGTTTTTTGTGGAATTTCTATCTTTTGGTGTCGGAGTTACTATTCACGTATACGGCCTTTATTCACGTATCTGACTTATTCACGAATACGGCCTTTATTCATAGAAAAATGAAAATTTTTTCTTTTAAATCTAAAATATCTATTACGGATACTAGCTTTGATTGTATCCATGTTTTGATCATTCTTGAATTTTACACCCTATGATTATTTTTGAGGTATTTTTGGGCGTGGATAAAACAAAATCGAATCCTTAATCCTTAAATCCTTGTCATTTTGTTTCCTTTGGATTCGTTTCTTTAAAAATATTTTCATCATCTTGATCTTAAATGATGATATTATTGAATATCTTTGGCTGTAGTGCAAAGATGAATGATTTCTGAAGAATATCTTTGGTAGTAGTGCAAAGATGAGCAGTGTTTAGATGAACATGACCAATGATGAATATCTTTGGCACATAGTGCAAAGATGAATATTTGATTCGGATGTATGTTGATTGATGTTACGAGGGATAAAATATGACGATGAACTTTTAAATTCATATATAGAAGATAGTAGTTTGCATTCTCTACTTAACTCTTCTAATGAATTATTATTTCATTTGCGAATATTGATTTAAAATTTGTTGTCTATTGTATTCTATTAGATTTTTCCTGTTGAAGACTAACGATAATTTGTTGTATATTATCTTAGTCATAATATTCTTTCTTTGGGCTAGTTGAGCTCACCCTTTTCCTTGTTGTTCCATTTTTCTTCTCGGGAGGCGAGAATGTAGCGAGTCTTAGTCGGGGTATGGAATGAAGGTTACAGAGAGTTGTTTAGTAGTCCTCACCATTTTTGTAAAATAATGTATCAATAATTATGATGGGGATTTATTTGCGTGTGGATATTGTCTAGATGGCAATATCGTATTTAAACTCACAGATTTATATGTTGTAATAATAAAGTTGTAGTTATTTACATACCATGTATTTGGCGACTCGAGAATGGGTTGGATGGAATGGACCTATTTTGGGGCGTCACGGTTGGTATCGAGCTTAGGGATATGATCTCTGGCGGAGATCGGGAATAGAACTAGGAGGGAGGCAGAGTAAATCCTTATTAGTGTGTCCTACTAAGCTTATTTGTTAGTTGGTCGATATATAGGGATATTATGTGATATATTGATTTCCTTAATTAACCCTTGTTTTATGGCGGTATTTGAGAATGTCGTGAGAATATTAACGATGGAGTAAATGAGACCGTGGAGATGCTGTCTTTTTACAATGAGGAGAGCGTCAGCAGGTGGCAATGTACCTCCCATGAACAACACCTTGGCGGATGATGAGCGAGGGGATGTTTAGAAGCTTTTTGCGATTCATGCAAAAATCGAACGAGGGAGACTTCGTGTTCAAAATACGAGGAGAAAATGATAGCAATTCACGGGTGGTCACACGAAGCGATTCGAAGAGTTGGGACCACGAGTGCAGGGAAGCGGATCCGATTAAAGGCGGAGGCGTGGGTCAAACAAATTACCAAGATATTCGATGTCTTGGGATGCGGAGGAAACGAGAAAGTTCCATTCGCTACTTTTATGTTCCATAACGAGGCGATTCTTGGTGGGAATCGTGAAGCGTACCCATCCATTTGCACTTTCGGCATGTCGTGGGAGACATTTGAAAGCAGTTCAATGACAAGTACTTCCACGAAAGTATTACGTCGTATGAAGGAAGTGGAGTTTATTAGAATGGAGCGAGAATAACATGGCGGTGTCTCGATCTGGCGAAGTTCAGCGGAGTTATCGAGTTTGCACCTCATTTGGTGGAGAATGAGGAGCGTTATGTAGCGGATGTTTACGAGAGGTTTGAAACCCGGCATCGTCGATATCTCATTTCTCATAAATTTTCTCTCTATTGAGATGTTGTCAGCGAGGCTCGATTGTTAGGCGAGATAACGATTACGTTCAATGAGGGACCATAACCGAGGATCATCTAGAAGATAGCGATCATCGAATAACGATAACCGGCGAAGAAAGAAGAATACGGACAAAGGCGGTAACCACTCTGGTGGTAATCGTGGCCATGAAAATAGAAAAGCGAGTCGGGAGGAGATTTTAAAAAGGAGATTCAACAACGACCATGTGAAGAGTTCGTCGCCTAGATGTGGCTGGTTCCCGAGGAGGAAAAAGACCATCGATCGTATGTTACAAATCTTGGAAAGAGGACATATCATTCAAAGCGCCCTAGCAGTTTAAGGTATGCTATAATTATGGAAAAGAGGACATATAAACTCGAGATTATGCGATATCGAAACCCGATCCAGTAGAATGGTGACTCGAAAGGATGTCCCGAAAAAAGTCAAAGTCAGCGGTTCTTGGAAGGCGTTTGTCGTGTGGCCGGTCAAAATCTGAGGAACGACGAAGTTAGCACAGGTTAGTTAATTATAAATTCTTGCGAAGTTTATACCTTACTAGAATCTGGGTTCTACCCATTCTTTTATCTCTCTTTGCTTGCGCTCAGCGTTTGAACTTGACTACGGAGAAATTAAACTTTGACCTATCTGTGGAGACTCCATTAGGAGAAACTTTCATTACATCCGTTGTTTAAAAATCTTGCTTGATTCGAGTTGGCACTATCACATTACACATTAACCTTATTTCTATAGAGATATTTGCTTTTGATGTGATTTTAAGGTTAACTACTCATCATGCAAAATTGATTACTTTACGTAAGGTTGTTAGTTTTCATATTCTAACCAACTTTATTATTGAATTCAAGCAACCAAACCATTGAAGTCAAACTCTTTTTCATATTAAGCCATAAAGCCATTCGTTTATTGAAAAAGCGGATGTCGAGCTTTCTTAGCCATGTCATGGATTTGAACAAAAATAAATCGATTTGAATGATATTTACATTGTTAGTAAATTTCTGACGTGTTTCTGAAGAATTTCTTGGCTTACTCCCAAAAGGCGATATTAAATTTTGTATCGACTTTGAACCGGTACAAAACTCATTTCTAAAATCTCATATCGAATGGCTCTATTGAACTTGAGGAGTTAAAAATTCAACTATAAATTTGGTACACGAGCCTTTATCTTGTGACTTCCTTTGTGGAATTCACTAAGCGAGACTCTCTGTAGGGGCGTCATATTAAATGCGATAGTAAAGCGATAGGTGTCATTGTAACGTCTTATCCAAGGTTGGGATATGAGTCACGATTGAGAACAACCTAAGTCGATGTCGAAATCGTAGCTTTCTAGGCTTAGTTGGTTATTATCGGAGATTCGTTGAAGGATATTCTCGAATCGCTATTCCATTAACTCGGTGACTTCGTAGAGATACAAAATTCGAATGGAGCAAGGAATGTGGGAAGAGCTTGAAGAACTCGAGAGGAGACTCATTTTGACACATATTACGACCATGCCATCTGGAAAAGCGAGCGTGGTAGGCGGCGTGTTGAGTAGAAGATCGTATCTGAAGTCTGAGTGCGATATTATCAAAGACTCATTTCATTATAATTTACAAATAATAGAGATGGAGATGAAAACTCTAGTTACCCACGTGATGATATCTGAGTATAATCGACTTTAATCGATAAAGTTAAAGTTGTTGAAGCTACTGCTGGGTGATGAATTTGAAGAAGGAGGTGCGAAAGTTGTTATTTCAAAAGCGAGAATCGGTGAGGTGAGAAAAGCTCAAACCTTGATTTATTAATCCATTTGAAATTCTCGATCGAATAGGAAGCTGTGGCCTATAGACTCGTTTTATCGCCAAGTATGGCGCGTGTTCATAACGTTTTTCACGTGTCGATGTTACGTAAATATGTGGACGACCGAACCACGTCATTGAGTTAGAAACCGAGACGAGATAGAGCGAAGACTTAACGTCGAGGAGGTACTGTCGAAGATCTTGTAGAGGAAAGAACATGTCCTATGTCTGTCAGGGTTATACCACAAGTTAAAGTTTTGTGGAGAAACCATCTTTATTGAGGAAATGACACGGGAGTTGGAAAGCGGAAATGAAAGCGAGGTAATCTCATCTTTTGAAACACACCGTGCGTCGTCGATTTAGAGGCGAAATTTCATAAGGAGGGAGGTTGTAAGACCCCAAATTTTTTAAATAAAAAAAAGAATTTCCTTTATTTATTATTTTGAAATAGTAAGGGTGGATTTGATTAATGTGGTTAGTTATGGGTAAAATCATGCAAAATATTTTAAATAAGCAGTGGTGATAAAATATTCATTATAAATGGGGAATATTAGGGTGGTGGAATATTAAATCTTTGTCGGAATATTAAATGCTGACGGTGCGATCTTTATGGGGCCCATAACGAGCGATTGGATGAAGAAAGCGACAAATATAAGTTGTTTATAAATAACTTGGCGTAGTTATTCTGAGATTATCTTGTTGGAATACGGTGGTTAAAACACACTAATCTGGCGTTGTTGAGCAGTGCACTGCGGTATTGCACCAATTATTGATTCTTACGTGAAGGCACTACTCGATAATTATTACGATAATTCTTATTGATATTTTATTTTATTGATTCAATAATTGTTGCGTTGATATTTTATATTCTTTGTTGTTTGATAATTGTCATTACACGCGATATTTTTTTATTATCGAAGCAATAATTCATATTATCTGAATAATATTATTAGATAACATTATTGGCAATGTCTAGAAAGTTACATCTCTAAGGAGAGGTTTGGTCACTAATTGCGGCGCCCGATGAGGAGAGATCCTTATTGGAAAGCCCTCTTTCTGGAGCGGCACAGGTTGCCGATCTTGTGATTACTGTAATATTATTTGTGAATAATTAATTATTGATTTATATGATGAGGAAAATATTGATTTTATGTGGATATAGATGGAGAAAATTTTTAAAATGACAATTGTTGAAAATTAATATTTTATCTTTTTACGATAAAATAATTCATTTAAATATATTATTTTAATAATATATTAACGGTGATATTTTATAATGAATGTGGGATATATGAGTATATGAGGAGGAAGAGTATTTTTGTGGCATTAAATGTTTAAAACATGTTAAACATGTGTTGGTGGACCCATTTATTGGTGAAATTGATTATAGCACATAAAATCGTAGTTTGTGGATTTGGTCAATTTATGTTTGGAATTTGGAAAAACTTTCTTACTGCAAAGTTGTAGAAATTGAATTTCCTATAAAAACTCGTGAGATTCAATTTTCTGATAAAAGGGCTATTTATTATGAATTATTGAAGTTTGAGTTAAAAATAATTGATTTTGGGAGTTTTAATTAATTATTTTGAGAAAAACGTTTTGGTGAGTTTGTGAACCTCATTTAACATGTCTTATGGCTGAAATCAGATTTCAAAAGGTGGGCTAAGAATTTTGTTTATAAATAATATTATTATATTCAATTTTCTACTTTGGTGTTACAGCGTTTTCTATAAATAGGGAGCTTAGGTTAGAATTGAAAATCACACCGAAAGCTGAAGTTTTCTCTCTATTTCTCTCTCGATATTTTGAGCGTATTCTTGTGAGTATACTTTGAGTGTTGATATCTGGTGCAAGTTCAAGTCATAGCCTTTATCCAGGTGTTTTAACTAAATCTTGTCTTTTCGAGGTAAGGGATGTTATTTTCTTCTCAAATGATATTATTTCTTCAATATCATTATCTTTGAAATATTGGTTGGAACTTTTTATCAAATTTAGAACTTTTTCATGTCTTTTATTCATGAGTTTCTTATTCACGAGTTCTATTCATGAGTTCTTATTCACGAGTTCTTATTCACGAGTACTATTAAATGAAGCGTGAAGATGTTTTTTGTGGAATTTCTATCTTTTGGTGTCGGATTTACTATTCACGTATCGGCCTTTATTCACGAATCTGACCTTATTCAATCTGACTTTATTTAGAAAATGAAATTTTTTTTTTTTAAATCTCAAATATCTATTACGGATACTAGCTTTGATTGTATCCATGTTTTTGATCATTCTTGAATTTTACACCCCTATGATTATTTTTGAGGTATTTTTGGGCGTGGATAAAACAAAATCTGAATCCTTAATCCTTAATCCTTGTCATTTTGTTTCCTTTGGATTCGTTTCTTTAAAATATTTTCATCATCTTGATCTTAAATGATGATATTATTGAATATCTTTGGCTTTGTGGTGCAAAGATGAATGATTTCTGAAGAATATCTTTGGCGTAGTGCAAAGATGAGCAGTGTTTAGATGAACATGACCAAGTGATGAATATCTTTGGCACATGGTGCAAAGATGAATATTTGATTCGGATGTATATTGATTGATGTTCTGAGGATAAAATATGACGATGAACTTTTAAAATTCATACATAGAAGATAGTAGTTTGCATTCTCTACTTAACTCTTCTAATGAATTATTATTTCATTGCGAATATTGATTTAAAATTTGTTGTCTATTGTATTACATATAGATTTTTTCTTTATCCTGTTGAAGACTAACGATAATTTGTTGTATATTATCTTAGTCGTAATATTCTTTCTTGGGCTAGATTGAGCTCACCCTTTTCCTTGTTGTTCCATTTTTCTTCTCGGGAGGCGAGAATGTAAACTCGAGTCTTAGTTGTAATAATAATGGAATGAAGGTTCTAGAGAGGAATTGTTTAGTAGTCCTCACCATTTTGTAAAATAATGTATCAATAATTATGATGAGGATTTATTTGCGTGTGGATATTTATTGTCTAGATGGCAATATCGTATTTAAACTCACAATCCATCCTCGAAGTACTAAAATGTTTATATGTTGTAATAATAAAGTTGTAGTTATTTACATACCATGTATTTGGCGACTCGAATGGGTTGGATGGAATGGACTTATTTTGGAACAATAGGCGAGAGATTGCCTATCTCAATGTGTTTAACTTGTCAACGTAAAGGCTTTATTACCAAAGGGTTATTGTTGATGAGATTTAAAATGGAAGTGAACACATTACCATGGATTTCAATTACGGGTCTTCCTACGGCTTCTCAAGGCATCAATGCTATTTGGGTTATTGATGATAGATTAACCAAGTTCCGCTCATTTCTTGCCGATACTCTTGAGACTTATTCTCTTGAACGCTTCATATATATATATAAATGAGATTGTGAGGTTTACATGGCATGCCAAGATCCATAGTTTGGGATCGTGACCCAAGATTCACTTCAAGATTTTAGGTTAGCTTGCAAAAAGCTATGGGCACGGAGATTCTTATTGATTAAGCATACCATCCTCAAACAGACGGACAATCGAGAGAGGACTATTCAAACTCTTGAAGATCTATTAAGACTCTGTCCTGAACTTCAAGGCGCGATTGGGATAAGTATTTACCATTGGTGGAATTCTCCTACAACAACAATCGAGACAAGTATAGGTGTGGCTCCATTTGAAGCATTATATGGACGAAAGTGTCGCTCTCCAATATGTTGGGATGAGGTGGGTGAAGCAACATTGTTTGGGACCTGAAGAGTTAATGCGTATGACTACCGAAAAGATCCAAATGATTCGACAACGTATACAAACCAAAGACAAGATCGACAAAAGAGTTATGCGGATCTTCATCGAAAGGACGTGGAATTTAGTATAGGGATCATGTATTGTTGCGAGATGCTCCATGGAAGAGTTACAAGATTTGGGAAGAGAGGAAAGCTCAATCCATGATTTATTGGTCCATTTCAAATTCTTGACCAGTAGGAAATGTAGCCTATAGACTTGCGTTACCTCGAGTATGTCTCGTGTTCATAATGTGTTTCACATATCATACTTCGTAAATATGTGAAAGACCCAAACCACGTTATAGAGTTAGAACCTGACGAAATAGCCAAGACTTAACGTGAGGGAGGTACACATCAAGATCTTGGATAGGAAAGAGCATGTCCTACGCCAAGAAAGGTCATACCACAAGTTAAAGTTTTGTGGAGGAATCATGCTTTATAGAGGAAATGACACAGGAATTGGAAAGCGGAAATGAAAGCGAGGTATCCTCACCTTTTCGAAACACCAGAATGCGTTAAATCAATTTCGAGGATGAAATTTCATAAGGAAGGGAGGTTGTAAGACCCAACTTATTATTAATAAAATTTAATTTTCTCTATTTATTATTTTGAAATAGTAAGGGTTGATTTGATTAATGTGGATAGTTATGGGTAAAATACATGCAAATATTTCAAAATAAGCAAGTGGTTATAAAATATTCATTGTTGTTGTGGGAATATTCGTTTGGTCGTGGAATATTAAATGCTTTGTCGGAGAATATTAAATTGCCCGGCCAGCGACCGTATGTGGGCCCCATAACTAAGCGATTGGATGAAGAAAACGACAAATATAAGTTATTTAAAAATAACAGGCGTAGTTATTCTGAATTATACTATTAAAATACTCGGTGGTTAACACACGTTGGAAGCACCAGTATTGCACCAATTATTGATTCTTACGTAAAAGCACTACTCAATAATGGTTACGATAATTCTTGATCAATATTTTATTTTATTGATTTAATAATTGCTCAGTTGATATTTTATATTCTTTGTTTGTTTCAATAATTGTCATTACACAATTTTTTCATTATCGAAGCAATAATTCATATTATCTGAATAATATTATTAGATAACATTATTGGCAATGTCTAGAAAGTTACATCTAAGGAGAGGTTTGGTCACCTAATTGCTTGCAAAGAAGAGAAATTCTTATTGGAAAGCTCCCTTCTTTCAGAACCTGCTGATTGTCGATATTGTGATTACGTAATATTATTTGTGAATAATTAATTATTGATTCATATGATGAGAAAAATATTGATTTTATGTGGATATAGATGGAGAAAATTTTTAATGTGACAATTGTTGAAAATTGAAATTTTATATTTTTACGATATAATAATTCATTTAAATATATTATTATATTTTAATAATATAATAATGGTGATATTTTTACAACGAATGTGGGATATATGAGTATATTTAGGAGGAAGAGTATTTTTGTTTCAATAAATGTTTAAAACATGTTAAACATGTCAATGGGACCCCATTTATTGATCGAAATTTGATTATAGCTTGTAAAATCGTCTGTTTGTGGATTTGGTCAATTTCTATTTGGAATTTGGAAAACTTTCTTCGCAAAGTTGTAGAGAATTGAATTTCCTATAAAAATCGCGAGATTCGAATTTTTCTCGACAAAAGGGCTATTTATTGTGAATTATTAAAGTTCAAAACTCAAAATAATTGATTTTTGGAAGTTTAAATTATTTTAAATTAGAAAAACGTTTTTTCTTACTTTTTCTAGAAGGTGGCATGTGCTTATTGAGCTGAAATCAGATTTCAAGAGTGGCGTAGGAATTTTGATATATATAATAATATTAAATTAAATTTTCTGCTTTTGTGTTCTAAGCAATTTCCTATAAATAGGGTGCTTAGGTTAGAATTGAAAATTACACCAGAAACTGAAGTTTTCTCTCTCTATATTATCGAGCGTATTCTTGTGAGTATTTTGAGTATACTTTGAGTATTGCTATATCTGATTCTTGCAAGTTCAAGTCATAAACTATATCCTGGTGTTTAACTAAATCTTGTCTTTGTGAGGTAAGGGATATTTTTTTTTTCGTAATGATATTATTTTTTTCAATATCATTATGTTGAAATATTGATCTAAAGTTTTTTATCAAATTTGGAACTTTTGGTGTCTGAGTTACTATTCACGATACTCTGACTATTCACGATATCTGATCTTATTCACGAATCTGAGACTATTCATCAAAAAATGAAAATTTTCTTTTTTGTCTAAAATATCTGCTCGGATACTAGCTTTGATTGTATCCATGTTTTGATCATTTTTGAATTTTACACCACTATAATTATTGTTGAGGTATTTTTGGACATGGATAAAATAAAGTACGAATCCTTAATCCTTAATCCTTGTCATTTTATTTCACTGGATTCGCTTCTTTAAAAATATTTTTCATCATCCTCGGTCTTAAATGATGATATTATTGAATATCTTTGGCACATAGTGCAAAGATGAATGATTTAAAGAAGAATATCTTTGGCCCGTAGTGCAAAGATGAGCAGTGTTTAGATGAACATGACCAATCGATGAATATCTTTGGCCTGTAATGCAAAGATGAATATTTGATTCCGATATATATATTGATTGATGTTACGGGGATAAAAGATGAGCGATGAACTTTTAAATTCATACATAAAAGATAGTAGTTTGCATTCTCTACTTAACTCTTCTAATGAATTATTATTTCCATTGCGAATATTGATTTAAAATTTATTGTCTATTGTATTCTATTAGATTTTTCCCTCGTTGAAGACTAACGATAATTTGTTGTATATTATCTTAGTCATAATATTCTTTATCGGGCTAGTTGAAATCACCCTTTTCTTTTTGTTCCATTTTTCTTCTCGGGAGGCGAGAATATAAATGCGAGACGAGCCTGGGGTATGGAATGAAAGTTCTAGAGAGAGTTGTTTAGTAGTCCTCACCATTTTTGTAAAATAATGTATCAATAAATGTGATGAGGATTAATTTATCCGAGTATAGATATTGTCAGAAGATAATATTTGTATACAAACTCACAGTTTTATTGTTGTAATAATAAAGTTGTAGTTATTTCGGTACCATGTATTGACAACTCAAAATGGGTGATGTATACCTATTTTGGGGGCGTCACAATTAACACCTCCCCTCATTTTAATTATTCACATTTGCTCTCCATCTCTACAATGTTTATGCATTAATCCATATATCTGTGTTGATCGCCATAAAACTAACACCCCTCCGATCGCCTCGCATGCATTTCGGCGATCGATGATTGCCTTCGCCATCGGTCAAATCTCAAATTACCAACGGTTCATTTCTTTCCTTGCGTTTGTACAGTAGATCAATATGAAAGTAAATTCAATTTCAATGTTGTATTTTTCTTTTGGATGTTGATGTGTAATCGCTTATAATTACCAATCAATTTGATGATTTGATTGTTTTTTAAAGAAGAAGATACAAATGAGCTTGGGTTAGGGTTTAATTGTATTGTACTAACTAAGATGTTTAATAAAATCATAAAGTGGGGGCACCACAAAGTCCCCAAAATCTGATGGTAACTTTGATTATGGGCCATTAGGTTATGCTGCCATGGATAATCAGAATTCTAGCTTCGGTACAACCGACTCGAATCGGTACCGAACGAGCCAAATCCCTTCCCGTTTCCGATACCAAAAATTCGGTATACTAGTTTCGTGTATCGAACCCGAACTGGTTACCATTTGTCTCGAATTGGCCGGTTCGGACCGGTTCAGTTTGACCAAAAAAAAAAAAAAAAACTTTCCCAACCTTAGTGTTAAGGAGAAATTTAATTGGTTGAAATTTATCTTATTTTACAAAAGCGAATGTAATTTTGAGAGATTAAAAATGACGTCTCAACCAATAATATATCAATATATAAGTAACCTTCAAACTTGTATTTATCTATACAATCAATAATTATATCATTGTGTCATATGTATCTTCTCATAAGTTAGAACTAGAAATTATCAACGAAAAAACATAAACAAACAGAGTTATAGTGTATAATCAAAATGATTTTGTAGTCGGGCGTTGAGCTGCTCCTCTTAAATTGAAACATATATTAGAGTTAAATGCATTTAACATTCCACAAGTTTACTCCATTCCGACACTCCTCCGTCAAAAAAAATACTACTAGGTCGGAAAGTGTACGACCCTTCCCAAAGTGCGCGTGACAATTAGATACAAGGCTATATGAATAGGCCCCGTTAACCGTTGCTTTCAGTGGGTCCTCTTGTCCGGGCTCCTTGGGCGTGTGTACTGTGCAAAGGGCCCCAATGTGAAAGAACCTTGTTTTCAGGGCCCACTGTTTGAGCTGTCCTTGGGTGGTAGCCCAGCCTGAGGAATCCCGGTCTGCCTGTTTTCAAACTCACCACCACATGCTGCCAATTCTGTCACCATCACCTCTCTCTCCCCTCCCTTAAAATACTCGGGCTTTAATAAGCCCATGAAATTTTTATTAAAAAACAAATAAAATATATAAGAGGAAATCGATAAATTCATAATAAAGAAACAATATTTTTATCATTTAAAGATGGTGTACCGTACCCTAACCAAAAGTAATTTTTGCTTAATAATGTGAATATTAAAAAGCAGTTGCCACGTGTTGACAATGTGATTTCTCTAAATCAGTGCGTACAATATTTTTTTCAATCCTCTACAAATTGAACATATCATTTTTATAAATTTGAGGGAACAAACCTAAGTTCCAATATTGGAAATTCACATGCATGGGATGTGTTTGATTTTTAAATTTTGAGGGAACAAACCTAGGATCAACTGCAAATGAGGCACCTTGTCTGAGAATATCAGATGATATAATCCATATAATTGAATAATTTATAGACATAGTATTTACTTAATTATGTGGTCCAGCAACTACAACTAAAGAGTGTGTTTGGAAGTCGGAAGTCACTCCCCATTTTTTATATATATAACCATAGGGCTGATCATTCGGTTATAACCGAATCGAATAAACTATTCGGTTATAACCGAAAATCGAAATTTATATAATTTTGGTATCCGAACAAGTAATCGAATTATCCAATAACCAAATTATCGAATTATCGAATTTATTATTCGGTTGTTCGGGAAATAACCAAAATTAAGAAATATATTTCTAAGTATTCTAACCAAACGTGAATACTGATTCTGGTGTGGATACTGAAAGCGTGCGTGAATACTGAAACAAACCAACGACAGAAAACCAAATCAAACGCATTTAGAACTTAAATTCATACATGTTGAAACCAAAAAACCCCAAATTCATAGTTGAAACCAAAAATCCTAAGTGATTGAAACCCATTAGAACCCCAAATTCATACATGAAACCCATTTAGAACCCCAAATTAATTCATACATGAGTTGAAACCAAAAATCCCAACGGCAAAAAACACCAATGGAAAACATCTAGAACCCAAAATTCATACATGAACCAAAAACCCCAAACTGTACAAAACCAATTCATACATGAGTTGAAACCATAAGCACCATAAGCATAAGGATACCGTCAGAGCTCGGAGTCGTCCAGACTTTGGTCTGCCGTTCGGAGGTCTATCGATTTGCGAGATTTGGGGCTTAGGCAGATCGAGGTGAGAGACTGCTGCGATATGGGGCTAGGGCATATCAAGATGAGACTATGAGAGATTGAGAAAGTGAGAGATTAGAGATCGAAATATGAGAGATTAGAGATGAGATCGAGAAATTAGAGATGGACTGATGAATGATGAGCGAGATATGAGAGGTCTTGTGAGACCCCAAATTTTATGAATAAAGATTTAATTTTCTCGAAATATTTTTTTTGTATATTATGGTTGAAAGTAGTATGCACACAAGCCAATCATGTTTGATGATAAAGCATATACTTTGTAACAATCTTATTCAATTATTAATAAAAAGTATTAATTTATTAAAGGCTTTTAATTATCTACGTGATCTTTGCTTTTATAATATGTGATAAACCCATAGTTTTAAGCAATGCTTTTAGAATAATGATGATGATCTTTCTAATGAGATCTAAATTCTTAGAAAGCTTAAAACTAAAATAGTTCCCAATCGTTGGATTACTAAATTGGGGATTAGTGAATCCGTATAGATTGGTACATACGTTGTTTTTTCTCATTGGATGAGGATGATTGATCTCACGATCATTTATGTGGAGACACTAAAGAAAGTATGTAGGTGCTTATTGTAGAATAAGTTCATTTGAGCATTGGCTTTCATTAAGGAATACCTAATGGAGTTTTACTTGCTCATCAGATAGGAATTCTGTGAGTGATAGTAAGTCAAGTGATCCTTGACTTGAGATCATCATAGTATCTTGTGTATGATGAGTTATACTTTACCTTATTCCTTAAGACCCTTAGGGTATATCAAAGGGTATGCTTGGGTATAATAAGTTGTATATATAGAGATAATGTATGATCAATAAAGAATCTACCACTTCTAATAAAAGAAGAAATGTCTATGTGATTCGATAAATGACAACCCAAAGAGTCCTCGGCCAAAGGTGTAATGAAATTAGAAAGGAGTTTCTAATTTGCATTATTTGGAGTTGTGCATTTAAGAGTCGAAATACATATAATTAAATAAAATAAGACTTGACAATAATTCCATGTCTTATATTTAATTGGGACATTGTATGGTGGAAGGATTGAATTGTGCGGAACTATTTACTCAAAGGTTCTTTTATGATTAATGTTGAAATCTATATTATCCGGAAAGTCGCTGATCATTAGGAGGCTTATCCCTATCAGAGAATAAATATTATTTATTTAAATAAATTAATTGTTTAATTTATTTATTTAAATAAGATTAAATTGTTCTAATTGATTTATTCACAACCTAGAAATATGGAGAACCTAAAGGGGTCACACCATAAAAGGAAGAATAATTATTTAAGAAGTTAATGGCATAATCGTAATAATATATTATGTATATTTAATTTAATCTATGGTGATAGAATAAATTAAATAGCTTAATATTTATTATTTAATATTTTAGAAATATTAAATATAAATTAATAAGAGGAGTCTTATTAATATTATTACAATTATTATTATTTTAATTTCTAAAAGAGTTTAGGAATTAATTTAATATAAGTACTCTCATTTATTCCTAATTGGATTAGGAAGGAAAATTAGTTAAAGGAGTTTAATTAATTATCCCTAATAAGATTAGGGAGCTTAATTAATTAAAAGAATTTAATTAATTAAATAAAACCCAATTCCTTAATTGTTAAGGTGGGTTGCCCACATCTATAAATAAGAGGAGTCTTATTATGGGTGTTGGTGGTTGTTGACTTTTACAACATACGTAATAATTCCAATTTGTTGGAGAGTACGTTCTTTTCTATAGAGATAGAAAACTAGGGTTTGAGCCAATACCCCTTCTTCTTGAAAATTCTTTTTCCTTGGTGGATCACCTCTAGAGATCAAGGAGATTCAAGGAGATCGCGGAGAACTAGGAGGTGAACTCGTACCTGAGGAAGCTCGTTTCTACAAGGGTATGATTTCATAATTTCTTATTCTTCGTTTAATTAATAATTGTGCATAAAGGGTGATCCGGGTATATGGTTTGTATAAAATTTTAAACTCTGATTTATCTCGCTTTCGCTTAATTTTTGCAATTTGATTGCATTCTTGAATATTACAAACCGAACAATGGTGTGGATTTGAGATAATGTTATAGTTGTGGGTAGTATTTATAAATTTTGAAAAGTATGCAAGTTGTTGTATAATATTCGATTGGTCGGGGAATATTCTTTTTGTCGGAGAATATCCGTATGACGGTACAATAATTGGTGGACCCCATTAATCAGAAATTATTATTTTGATTAAAAACGACAAAAATATTTTATGAAAATAACGTATAAAGTTTTACCGTTAATCTTTATTTGAACTACTCGGTAGTAAAAAAATACGATGTACGCGTGGTTGCAATAATAACACACCGTATTGATTATTGATGCTTTACGTGATAAGTCACTCGGTTTTGTTTTATTAGTATTGTTAATGTAATAAAACAGAAAAAGCTTTTATATAAAATAAAATACTTTTATAAAGTTATTCGTTTTATTAGACTATAAATAGAATATATTATATTACATTATGTATAGTATTTTGCATAGTAAAAAATCTTTTTATATAAAATAGAATACTTTTATAAAGTTATTTGTTTTATTAGATTATAAATAGAATATATTATATTTTATTATGCGTAGTGTTGCATAGTGCTCTGCGTAGTGTTGCATAGTGCTGCGTAGTATTTTACATAGTAAAATCTTTTTATATAAAATGAGAATACTTTTATAAAGTTATTCATTTTATTAGATTATAAATAGAATATATTATATTTTATTTAAAAGATTTTGCTTTAAATCTGACCATCCGTTTAAAAGTAAATCAATCTGACCGCTCATGAATTAGTTACTTATGCGATCCATTCTTCTATAAATAGAAGCTCATTCCTTCATTATTTCTTACGAATTCACCTGAAACTCTGAGAGAGAAACTATAGAGAGAGTTATTATTCTATAATCTTGAGCGTATTATTTTAGAGTTTAAGAAAGCTTTGAGCGTAGTGCAAGTTTTCTTCGAGTATATCCTCGCCCTACCAGTCAGAATACTCTTCTTTCAAAAGTAAGGGATATTATTTGTTGTAATCATAAGGGTATTCTCTCTTTCTTATTCATGAAGAAGAACTTCATTATTCCATTCTTTATTATTACATTGGAATAACTTTTGATCTGCTGGATACCCTATACTTGGTGAAATTCTTCATTATTCCATTCTTATTATTATCATTTGAATAACTTTGTTTATCAAATCTGCATACGTGGTGAAATTCTTCTAATATTTCGTTCTTTATTATTCGTTGGAATATCACACATGCATGCATTCTGCCGGACTGGTTCCATTATTTATTATTACGTCGAAATATCACATGCGTGCGTGCGTTTACACCGGACTGGTTCCATTATTTATTATTCTGTTGGGAATAACTTTGTCTCGGTCTTCATCGAACGCATGGTGAATCCTTCATTATTCCATTCTTTATTATTACGTTGGAATAACTTCGCCTATGTGATTACCACATGCATGGTGAATTATCCTTTGTATTCATTCCTTATTAAATTGTGGAAATGATCAGTATCGTGGATTACCTCACGACGGTGAAAATCCATTTGCGCTTTCATATATTCTATTATACTCAACAAGTTAAAGTTTTGGCTTCTATACTCCATGAAATTAGTGGAATATCCTTGATATTTGGCTTCATCGATATCTTTTCATGGAAATATTCTTCCGAGCATTCTTGAATTTTATTGCACTGGCGATATCATGTTGACAATTTGGACGTTATTGAGTTCAGGATAAATTAACTTATAAATCTTTAAAATTTATTCTTGAACTTGTTTTATTGAATTGTCATTATCCTCATGCTTATATTATGTTGAAAGTCATCTTTGGCTTACGTGCATAGATGGACTTGGTATGATTATGACCAGGGATTATTCGGTATAATCATGACCGTAATGTGACGAATGATGTGGTAAAAGTCCTCATTGGCCTATAGTTCATTGGTGGATAGTTGTTGGTATGATTATGACCAGGGATTATTCGGTATAGTCATGACCATTGATGATTACATAAATATCCTTGGCCGTGGAGCAGGGATGATTCGATTTTATTTATTAAGCTGAGTCTCAGCGATAAAGTGATGAAAAACCTTTTAAATCATAGAAGATAGCAGATTTTATTCTTTACTTGACTCTTCTAATGGATTGCTTGTTCTGCTGCAGTTAAACTTGTTGTTTATTATATTTTATCAGTTTAACATCGTTGAAGGCTAATGATAATTTATTCTGCATTATCTTAGTCATAATATTTCTTACTGGGCTAGTTGAGCTCACTCTTTCTTTCACTGTTCTCTTCAAGAAATGAGAACGTAGTTGGGACTAGTCGGGGAACAGAGTGATGATCTTAGATGGTGCATTAGTAGTCCTCACTATTCTGTGAAATAGTGTGATAATAAATATAATGAGGACTCCATTGAGTGTGGATATTGTCTAGATGACAATATTTGTATTAAAACTCACAGCCTATGTTTTGTCGTATTTTACACGACTGTTGTATAATTAAGTTGTATTTGTATTCAGTACCTTATATCTAGCGACCCAAGATGGGTGATGTATACCTATTTTGAGGGCATCACAGTTGGTATCAAAGCTTAGGGATATGATCCCTGGCTGAGATGTGAGACAAGAACTAGGAGGGGAGAGACGGGGAATTCCTTCGCTAGTATGACCTACCTAAGTTTACTTGTTATTTAATTGGTCGGTCAGAGTATAGAGATAATATGTGATATATTAATTAACCCTTGTTTTGTGGCAGTGTTTGAAAATGGCAGCAGAAAATGTTAACAATGGAGTGAATGAGACCGTTGAGACACCTTTAATCACTAATCAGGTTAATGTGATGTCAGACGAAGAAGAAATTAGAGAAATATACGTGGTGAGTGAAGAACTAATAGTTGCACCCGAGCTAGTTGCAGATGTAGCAGCTGAGAGCGAGGAAGACGAGGAAGAAGAAGAACCTGAGAATAATTTATTAGAAGAATTTTATGATCAAAAATTAGAATTACAAAATCGTATTCATGAGTTAGAAGAAGCGGTTTCAAGAACGGCGAGCGCGATCGTGGAAGCAAAGAGATGTAACAATTCAAAATTGTATTTACCCGATGTGCGATGCTTGAATGTAAGCATTCTTTGGCGAGTATAAGATATTAGAAGTTGGAATCGAGAATGCTATGATCAAAGTTCACGATGAAAGGAGAAACAACCGAATGAAGAAGAATAAATTATGCGTGGGTAAAAAATTCGCATCGACGCGTAGATATTGTAGAAAAAGACGTCCGATCTAATAAAGCCAAAATAGATGAAATGGATTTTGCTTTTTGGACAACAATTGGGAGAATCCAACATCGAATTCGAAATTACCCTGTGCATAGTAGTCAACCCCAATTCGATATGGATCGGAGAGTAATGATTCAAATCATGGATCAGGAATGTGAGGAAGCACTTAAGGGTGGAATGTACCCTATAGCAAAGTCAAATCCAGTAGTTTAAGTGAGAGCGTTTGTCGAGGAACCTGAACGAAGTTATTACGGGCAAGTTAATGATAAACTCTTGCGAAGTTTATACCTTATTAGATACCGCCTACCCACTTTTTATTTCACCTAGTTATGTTCAATGTTTGAATTTAACTCGGAGAAGTTAGATTTTGATTTATCTGTTGAAACTCAGTTGGGAGAAACCTTCGTTACATCCACTATTTATAAATCTTGTTTAATTCAAATCAACACTTTCACGTTACCTGTCAATCTTATCTCTTTGAAAATACTTTCCTTTGATGCGATTTTAGGAATCGATTGGTTAACTACTCATCATGCTTTTCGTAAGGTTGTTAGCTTTCATATTTCTAACCAACCTGTTATGCGAATTCAAGCAACCAAACCACTAAAGTCAATCATTGTCATATCAAGTCATGCATAAGTAAAGATCCCCGATCCTTTCATTGTGAATGCACCGAAGCCAGACTTTCCGTAGGAGATGTTGTGAATGACGATGGCAAGTTTATAGGTATCAATGTGACGTGTTATCCAAGTCTTGGATGAGAGTCACAGTTTTGAATGATATTTCTATTTTTAATAAATATCCTGACGTATTCATGAAGACTTCTTAGCCTACCCTTAGAGCGTGAAATCGAATTTTGTATTGACCCCAGTACAAAACCCATTTCTAAAACCCTCAAATATTTTTTTTACTTAAAGCGAACGTAATATACGCCAAAAGACGTTGGCTCGAAATGCTCAAGATTACGATCGTACCATGCAATATCATCATCGTGGAAGTCTTGAGCGATAGGCGGGCGCCGTTGAGTAGAAAGATCGTATCTTGAGTGTGATGTTGTTAACACAAAGACCCATTTCGTATAACTTACAAATGATGAAGATAGAGTTAAAGACTCTAGGAACCCACGTGAAGATAACGAATATACGATTAGAATTGACTTTAATCGATAAAGTTAAATCCGCTCAAGCTACACACCCGGAGCTGATGAATGAAGAAGGTTCAAGATGGCGTTATTCTAGAAGCAAGAATCGACGAAGAGAGGAAATCTCAACCCTCGATTTAATTGGCCTATTTGAAATCCTCGATCGAGTAGGAATTGTGACCTATAGACTCGTTTTACCACTAAGTATGTCGCATGTTCATAACGTTTTTAACGTATCGATGTTACGTAAATATGTGGACGACCCGAACCACATTATTAATTTAGAACCGGACGAGATAGCGGATAATTTAACGTATGAAGATGTACCTGTTAGAATCTTGAAATATATTTTATGCTCAAAGGTTATACCTCAAGAGTTAGAATCTGACGAAGTATCCTCATTTGTTCGGCATACCAGGTATGTACATAAATTTCGAGGGCGAAATTCCATAAGGAGGGGAGATTGTGAGACCCCAGATTTTATGAATAAAGATTTAATTTTCTCGAAATATTTTTTTTGTATATTATGGTGTGGATTTGAGATAGTGTTATAGTTGTGGGTAGTATTTATAAATTTTGAAAAGTATGCAAGTTGTTGTATAATATTCAATTGGTCGGGGAATATTCTTTTTGTCAGAGATTATCCGTACGACGGTACAATCATTGGTGTACCCCACAACAGAATTATTATCGAATTGAGAAAACGACAAAAATATTTTATGAAAATAACGGCGAAAGATTTACCGTTAATGTGAAGTCCCCAAAATTAGGTATACATCACCCATCTTGGGTCGCCACTTACATGGTACATAAATCTAAATACAACTTAATAATACAACAGTCGTGTACAATACGACAAAACATAATCTATGAATTTTAATAAGAATATTGTCATCTAGACTATCCACACTCAATGGAGTCCTCATTACATTTATTGTCACACTATTTCACAGAATAGTGAGGACTACTAATGCTCCATCTAGGACCATCACTCTTGTTCCCAGAACTTGTCCCAGTACACATTCTCATTTTCCAAGAAGAAACGGTGAAAGAAAGGGTGAGCTCAACTAGCCCAGTAAGAAATATTATGACTAAGATAATGCAGAATAAATTATCATTAGCCTTCAACAGTATAACAACTGTTAGAATACAATAGACAACAAGTTTAACTGCAGCGAAATAAACAATCCATTAAAAGAGTCAAGTAGAGAATAAAATATACTATCTTTTATGATTTAAAAAGGTTTTTCATCACTTTTATCGCTGAAACTCAGCTTAATAAATAATCCACATCATCAAATCATCCATGCACTACAGGCCAATGATATTATTTAGTATCACAATCACGAATTATCCATGCACTACGGGCCAAAGATAATCGTGTTTTCATCAACGGTCCTGATCATGCCATAAAATAATTCATCTTTGCACCTTTGGCCGAAGAGAATCCATAGCCATAATCATACCAAAAACTGTCCATCAATGCACTACGGAAAATGAGGATTTTTACCACATCATTCATTACATTACGGGCCATGATTATTACCAGAATAATCCCCAGTCATAATCATACCAAGTCCATCTATGCACTTCAGCCACGATGACTTTATCCACATCATTTGTAACATTACGATCATGATTACAATTGAATAATCCACAGTCATAATCATACCAAGTCCATCCATGCACTACACAGCCCACGGATGACTTTCAACATAATATAAACATGAGGATGATGACAATGACATAATATTCAATAAAACAAGTTCAAGAATTAATTTATCCAGAATCAATAACGTCAAATTGTCAACATGATCTCTGCTTTTTGGAGTAAAATTCAAGAATGCTTAGAAGAATATTTACATGAAAAGATCTTGGATGAAGCCTTAAATATCAAGGATATTCCACTAATTTCATGGATTATGAAGTCAAAACTTTAACCAACCGAGTATAATAGAATGGAATAACAAAAGAAATCACCGTGCATGCGATAGATCGCACGTGCATGTTATTCCAATGAATAATAAATAACGGAATCGGTCCCGTAGAAAAGCGCATGCACAAGATATTCCAATGTAATAATAAAGAGAAAACCAGGTCCAAATAGAAGAACACACATGTGACGCCCCCAAAATTAGGTATACATCACCCATCTTGGGTCGCCAGATACGTGGTACATAATTCAAATACAACTTAATAATACAACTGTCGTGTACAATACGACAAAACATAAACTATGAGTTTGAATACAAATATTGTCTACTAGAGAGTATACAAACTCAAAAGGAGTTCTCATTACAATTATTATCACACTATTTCACAGAATAGTGAGGACTACTAATGCACCATCTAGGACCATCACTCCGCTTCCCTCGACTAAGTCCCAGCCTCGTTCTCATTTCCTCAAGAGAACAAAGAAAGAAAGGGTGAGCTCAACTAGCCCAAAGAAGAAATATTATGACTAAGATAATGCGAATAAATTATCGTTAGCCTTCAACAGTGTTAAGCGATACAATATAACAAACATCAAGTTTAACTGCGGTAGAACAAGCAATCCATTAAAAGAGTCAAGTAGGGAATAAAATCTACTATCTTCTATGATTTAAAAGGTTTTCATCACTTTTGTCACCGGGACTTAGCTTAATAAATAATCCACATCATCGAATCACCCTTGCATTACGACCAAGGATATTCTTTAGTATCACGACCACAAATTATCCATGCACTACGGGCCAAAGATAATCGTGTATTCATTAGTATCACAACCACAAATTATCCATGCACTACGGGCCAAAGATAATCGTGTATTCATCAACGGTCCTGATCATGCCATAAAATAATTCATCTTTGCACCTTTGGCTGAAAAGAATCCATAGCCATAATCATATCAAAAACTGTCCATCAATGCACTACGACAAATGAGGATTTTACCACATCATTCGTTACATTACGGTCATGATTACACCGAATAATTCCTGGTTATAATCATACCAAGTCCATCTATGCACTACAGGCCACATATGACTTTATCCACATCATTTATAACATTACGGTCATGATTACATCGAATAATCCATAGTCATAATCATACCAAGTCCATCAATGCAATTCAGGCCACAGATGACTTTCAACAAAATATAAACATGAGGATGATGACAATGACATAATAATTCAATAAAACAAGTTCAAGAATTATTTTATCCAGGAACTAATAACGTCCAAATTGTCAACATAATACTTCTTTGTAGAGTAAAATTCAAGAATGCTCAGAAGAATATTTCCATGAAAAGATACTGGGTGAAGCGCAAATATAAATGATATTCCACCAATTTCATGGAGTATAGAAGTCAAAACTTTAACCAAATGTGTATAATAAAGAATGGAATAACAAAAGAAATCACCATGCGCATACGGTATTTCAGCATAAACAAAGTTATTCCAATGTAATAATAAATAATGAACTGTGTCAAGCAAAATTCAAGACCGACAGGATGTTCTAACAGAATAATAATAAAGATTTTAACCGAGTCCCAGGCGAAACGCATATGAACGATGGATATTCCAGCGAGAATAATAATAAAGATTTTAACCAGTCCCAAGTAAAACACATGCATGTGATATTCCAATGAGAATAATAACGAATGGAATAATGTAAGAATTTCACCAAGTATAGGGTAGCCAGCATGATCTCTGAGTTATTCCAATGTAATAATAAATAATGGAATAATGAAGTTCTCTTCATGAATACAAAAGAAATAATACCCTTATGAGTACAACAAATAATATCCCTTACCGTAAAAGAAACTGGATATAAGAGTAGGGAAGTAGCAGAATACTTTTCTTCTTTCTCTCTAAAATTTTCTCTCTAGAGTTTCAGTGAATTCGTAAGAAATAATGAAGGAATGAGCTTTTATTTATAGGAGAATGGAAAGGCACTGTGTAAGGATTTCTTCACAGATGAAATAATTCAAAGGCTCACGGATGAAAATTTTGATACTACATATTCAAATTGTCAAACCTTCAACCAATCATAATAAAGCAAGACAAAATATAATACATATATATATATATATATATATATATATATATATAAACCCACATGTTATAAACATATATATATATATATATATATATATATAATACCAATCACCTCTTTAAAAATAACTCCATCACCCGAACAACTTGCTAGATTTCTTTTCTCCAAATTCATTTTCAACACCCGTGGGCCCCACGTGTTCCCCTCCACCAAAGTCCACTCACTCATTCAATATATATATATATATATATATATATATATATACACATTTCTTACTTTTCCACCAACATGTCCACATCACACACATCCACATCCACACACATTATTCCCACTTTTTTTCACCATTTCCCACTCACACACACAACATATGCCTATATATATACACACATCACATACTTATATATTTGAACTCCATCCCCTATAATGTAACTCCTCCCACCCCATTTCTAAAATCAATTTTCAACATATGGACCCCATGTGGGCCCCACCATTAAATAATTTCTACCGATTATTTTGAAAAATAGGTAAATGGGGTCTATAAAATAAGCAAAACTGAGTAACTTCTCATAAAGCATCAATAATCAATACCGGTGTCTTACTAAGCAACCACGCCAGACATCTTGTATTTTTACTATCGAGTAGTTCAACAAGATAATTAAAACTTCCACCGTTATTTTCATAAAAAATATTTTGTCGCTTTCTCAATCCGATAATAATTCCGCTAGGGTCCACCAATGATTAAATGTCGTTGTACGAATATTCCTGCTAAAATGAATATTCCCGACCAATCGAATATAATACAACAACTTGCATACTTTGCAAAATTTCTAAATATTACCTACAACTATAACATTATATCAAATCCACACCATAATATTCAAAAAAATATTTCGAGAAATTTAAATCTTTATTCATAAAATCACTGGGGTCTCACAAGACAGATATACGATATTCCAACGTAATAATAAAGACGGAACCGTGTTCGAAGAAGACGCCTTGTGGTATGATATTCCAATGTAATAATAAAGAATGGAATAATAGAAGAATTTCACCAAGTATGCGCAGATTAAGATGTATGGGCAGTTATTCCAACATAATAACAAAGAATGGAATAACATAAGTTCTCTTCAAGAAGACGAAAGAAAGAAATAATATCCCCACCTTAGAAGAAACCGAATATAAGAAGTAGTGAAGTAGCGAATCACTTTTCTTCTTTCTCTCTCTATAATTTCTCTCTATAATAATTGCCTATATAGCTTTTAGTGAATTGGTGAGAAATGAAGGAAGAATGAGCTTCTATTTATAGAAAAATATAGTTTCGATAATTGCACGCTTTGGGGCTCGAAATATTACAGACAATACCTCCAACTTTTCTTTTATTTTTAATTTAGTCCTCCGCAAGTATTATTAATCTTGCACTAACTCCCTAATAGTAAATCATGTGAATAAATAGTACAATCATGTGAATAAATAGTATAATCATGTGAATAAATAGTATAATCATGTGAAAAAATTAATTACAAGATAGTACCTTCAACTATACCTCCATTTTTAACTTAGTCAATGCAAGAATTATCAATCTTGCACCACCAGTTTTGTACAATTCCTAGAATGCATTAATTTGTGGGAATCTTGTGACGAGGATCTTCCAAATAATGGAATAATGAAGAATTTTACAGTATCGGTGCTTGGCCGTGAATCCGGCGTAATAACGAGGTAATGGAATAGCAAAAAGGCGAAGAAAGAAATAATATCCCCTACCTTAGAAGAAGCTGGATATAAGAAAGTAGTGAAGTACAGTGCATGCATAATTTATATACATAATAATTGCTCCATTTCAGTAGATTGGTGAAATGAAGGAAGATGAGCTTACATTTATAAGAAAATATAGTTTGATAATTACGTTTTGGGGCTCGAAATATTACGATGCTGATACCTCCGACTTTTCTTTAATTTTAATTTGAGTCCTATGAAGTATTGTCTGATCTTGCTGACTCCCCTATAGTAAATCGTATGAATCGTATTCTGATCGTATGAATAAATAGTATGTTAATGTGAATCAATAGTAACTGATGCATTACCCTCGTGACCACCACCTAGGTATAAAGAATGTGAATCAATAAAAATTAATTACGATATAGTACCTTGACTATACCTCATTTTAACCCAATTCATGCAGTATTGCTCGATCTTGCACCACCACTTCAATAGTATAAGAATGTGAATCAATAGTGCAAGTGAATAATAGCTGCGTGAATAGTAGCACAAGTGAATAGTACTGCGAATGCTGAATACCCGGTAAACAATGTAACTTCTCAAGTAAATTGTCGTGATAAGTCTCATTCCCAACAATAATCCCAATCCTGTATAATCTTTAATCAACCGACTTATTCGTAATTAATATTATAACCTGATATTTAACAATTACGTTCGAGGAAGGGGAACTTTTAGATAAAGTTCTCACTTTTATTGGTAGCGATTAGGTGATGACCTCTAATGACTTACGAACACGCCATTAACGAATAATAATATAGACTTTGTCAAATCTCAATTATTGATTTAATAATTATAAATATTTGCGGTAATCTTTGTGACAATAATTGAATCGATAATATGAGAGAGATATGATCGCAGAAAGCGATCTTGTAGCAACTATACCTCCATTTTAACTTTCTTAACTTACTACGTATACCAATGATCGCTTCGTAATATTTAAAAATTATTTCGAAAAAATTAAATATTTATTCGCAAAATAAAAGGTTCATCTCCCCTCCTTTATGGAATTTAGCCCTCGAATTTACGTCACATTTTTGGTATCTTAGAATAAATACCTTGTGAATTTTAACGTATCTCCTAAATACGTTAAATCATCACGTTATCTCAATAGGTTCTAAATTAATAATATGGTCGGGTCACCCCGTATTTCGTAACCGATAAAAGCGTTATGAACCACTTGTGACATCTTTGGCGGTAAAAGCGAGTTTATAGGCGCGGTTCTACAAATTAAAGTCGATTCTTTCAATGTCGTATTATGTTCACCTTTTATAAACCACATGTGATCTTACCTTTCGGCGCGTCGGCTACTACGTTCGCTTTCCCGATGGTATTGAATGGTAATTAAGTAATCTTCAGCTGACGAGTACAAATTTGATTTCACGTTACAGGGTAGGCTAAGAGTCTTCATCGTCGGAAGAATTTATTAACAATGAAATATCATTCAAAACGTGACTCTCATCAGTTGGATAGTCGTCGTTGATACCTATCGACTTAAATCATCATGGCATCCCTATGGAAAGTTCGGCTTGGTCGTTCAACGCGAGGAAGTCACCCGGTGAAAGGCTCGAGCTGTTTTACTTATGGCTTGATATAGCGGTGATTGACTTTTGGTGGATTTGAATTTACTTTTGAATTCATCTTGGTTGGTTAGAATTATAAAGTAACGACACTAAAGTGATGAGTGATAACGATCGTTTGAAATACGCCAATGAAGTGACCTGAATAAGATTGGCCAGTGTAAAGTGTGATTTAATTAAGCATGTGGATGTGAAGGTTTTATATGTAGAAGTTTATTGGCGTCAATCTAACTCTCGGGGTTAAATTTAAATGTTGAGTCTGATAAAATATTGGATGGGCAGAATTATACAACCAAAGGTGCATAGACTTACGTAAAATTTATAATTAACTAACTTGTACACTTATTGGATTCAGTAAACTTTGAATCATGAAAGCGTTCACCACGAAACCACATCTTTGTTTTATCGTGATACGCCTTTGGTGTCCGGCAGTTCAATTTGGACTTGACTAGCTATTCGATAATCGTAAATGACAACCTATTCTTGAAATTTCCTTCATTATCTTGGCCGTGATTACGTAAAGTGGTTTCCATTCTTGGCATCATAATTTGCCAGATGGTTATTATTGTTAGTGGCGTAAAACTGGGTATGCATCACCCGTCTTGAATTAGCCACTTCGTGATGCGTAAATCGAGCCAATAATAACCGGCGTTAAATTATGATACGTGAAAAGCATAATCTGTAATTTTAATAAGATAATCACGATATCCAGTTCAATGGAGTCCTTTCCGTTACATTTATTGTCCTTTATTTCCGCGAATAGTGAGGACTCATAATATAAATCCCAGAATCCTCTGTTCCCAAAAGTTATCATTTCTGAAGAGCGATTGAAGAAAGGGTAATGAAATAATATGACTAAGATAATGCAATCAACGTTATACTTATTTGTTAAGTCTGATAGACAACCAAGTTTAGCTGCGGTGAATAAACAATCCATTAAAGAAATTAGTGAAATAAATCTACTATCTTTTATGATTTAGAAAAGAGTTTTCATCGCTTTATGTTGAGAATAAACATCATCATCCGGTTTATCGTAATCCTCCATAGTATAATCATGTGAATAAATAGTATAATCATGTGAAAAATTAATTACAAATATAGTACCTTCAACTATACCCCCATTTTTAACTTAGTCACGCAAGTATTATCAATCTCTGCACCACCACCCTAATAGTATAAAGAATGTGAATCAATAGTACAATCAATGAATAAATAGTAAATCATGTGAATAAATAGTATAATCATGTGAAAAATTAATTACAAGATAAGTACCTTCAACTATACCTCCATTTTTAACTTAGTCATGCAAGTATTATCAATCTTGCACCACCACCCCTAATAGTATAAGAATGTGAATCAATAGTACCCCGTGAATAATAACTCATGAATAATAACTCGTGAATAGTACTCCGACACGAAAAGTGCTCTGAATACTTGATTGAACAATATAACCTCCAGACATCAATTATCATCGAAATAAATGTCAATTTCCACTAACACTAATAATCCCAATACAATGGAACAATCAATTTCATCTTTAATCAACACAACTTATTCATCATTAATATTATAACCCACAATATTTAACAATCAGGTCGTTCCAAGGAAAGAGGGGGCTTTCCGATAAGGATTTCTCCTTATTGGCGTGCAATTAGGTGACCAAACCTCTTCTTGACAGAACTTCTAGACATTGTCAATATTGCAAATAATAATATGAATAACTTTGTCGTCTCAATTATTGATTTAATAATAATAAATATTATGCAGATAATACTGTGACAATAATTGAATTAATAATATGAGAGATATGATGCAGCAATTCTTGTAGCAATAATTGAGTATAAGCGGTGACTTCTCACGTAAGCATCAATAATCAATACCGTGTATTACTTTCTTATGCAATCACGCCAGATTCTTGTACTTTTTAACACCGGTGTTTCAACAGCTAACGATAAAACTTCCGCCGTTATTTTTATAAAGTATTTTTATCGTTTTCTCAATCCAACAATAATTCCGTTGTGGGGTCCACCAATGATTGTATCATTGTACGGATATTCTCCAACAAAAAGAATATTCCCCGACCAATCGAATATTATATAACAACTTGCGTACTTTGCAAAATTTATAAATATTACCCACAACTATAACATTATCTCAAATCCACACCATAATATTTAAAAAAATTATTTCAAGAAAATTAAATATTTATTTATAAAATTTGGGGTCTCACAGTTAATACTGTTGAACTACTCAGTAGTAAAGAAAAAGAATACGCTGTCTGGCGTAGTTGCGTAGTACTTGCGGTATTGATTATTGATGCTTATGTAATAAGTCACTCGCTTTTGTTTTATTAGTATTATTAATGTAATAAAATAGAAAAGCTTTTATATAAAATAGAATACTTTTACAAAGTTATTCGTTTTATTAAACTATAAATAGAATATATTATATTCTATTATGCATAGTATTTTGCATAGTAAAATCTTTTATATAAAAATAGAATACTTTTATGAAGTTATTTGTTTTATTAGACTATAAATAGAATATATTATATTTTATTATGCGTAGTGTTGCGATAGTGCACAGATAAGTACTGCGATAGTGTTTTTGCGTAGTAAAATCTTTTTATATAAAAATGTAGAATACTTTTATAAAGTTATTACGTTTTATTAGATTATAAATAGAATATATTATATTTTATTTAAATGATTTTGCTTTAAATCTGGACCGTCCGTTTAAAGTAAATCAATCTGGACCGTTCATGAATTAGTTACTATGCAGTCCATTCTTCTATAAATAGAAGCTCATTCTTTCATTATTTCTTACGAATTCACTGAAACTCTAGAGAGAGAAACTGTAAGACCCCAACTTATTATAAATAAAATTGAATTTTCTCTATTTATTATTTTGAAATAGTAAGGGTTGATTTGATTAATGTGGTTAGTTATGTGTAAAATGCGCAAATATTTTAAAGTGGTTATAAAATATTCATTTTTATCGGAGAATATTCGTTTGGTCGTGGAATATTCTTCTTTGTCGGGGAATATTAAATGCGACGGCCAAGACCTTGTGTGGGGCCCATAACTAAAAAGCGATTGGATGAAGAAAACGACAAGTATAAGTTGTTTATAAATAATCAGGCGTAGTTATTACTGATTATCTTCGTTGGAATACCCGGTGGTTAAAACACAATGTACGCCGTTGTTGCATGAAGAAGACGGTATTGCACCAATTATTGATTCTTACGTAAGAAGGCACTACTCAATAATTGTTACGAAGAATTAATGCTCAAAGATTTTTTATTTTATTGATTCAATAATTGCTACATTGATATTTTATATTATTTCGTTGTTTTAATAATTGCCACTACACAAGATTTTCCATTATCGAAGCAATAATTCATATTATCTGAATAATATTATTAGATAACATTATTAGCAATGTCTAGAAAGTTCTTGCTTAAGGAGAGGTTTGGTCACCTAATTGCTTGCTAGAAGAAGAAAAATCCTTATTGAAAGCCCCTCTTCCTGGAACCGCCTTGTTGTCGATATTGTGATTCTCAGAATATTATTTGTGAATAATTAATTATTGATTTATATGATAAGGAAAATATTCAGTTTATGTGGATATAGATGGATATAGTGACAATCGTTGAAAATCGATATTTTATCTTTTCTGATAAAATAATATTTTATTATTATAGTATAATAATAATGATATTTTTTTACAATGAATGTGGGATATATGAGTATATGAGGAGGAAGAGTTTTTTTGTTGCAAAAGTTGTTTAAAACATGTTAAACATGTCTGTGGGCCCATTTTTTGACTGAAATTTGATTATAGCCTGTAAAATCGTCCGTTTATGGATTTCGTTCAATTTCTGTTTGGAATTTGGAAAAACTTTCTTCTGAAAAGTTCTAGATAATGAAATTTTCTATGAAAAAGGCACGTGGTTTGAATTTTTCTGACAAAAGGGCTATTTATTATGAATTATTGAAGTTCTGAAATTCTGAAATAATTGATTTTTGGAAGTTTTATTTATTTTTATTAATAAAAACGTTTTTTATATTTTGTGGGCATCATTAACATGTGCAAGGTGGCTGAATTCAGATTCAATAAGTGGGCGTAAGAATTTTGTATATATATATATATATATATATATTAATATTATATTAAATTTTCTGCTTTGGTGTTCTAAGCATTTTCCTATAAATAAGGTGCTTAGGTTATAATTAAAAATCACACCAGAAACTGAAAATTTTCTCTCTCTTTCTCTCTCGATATATTGAGCGTATTCTTGTGAGTATTTTAATACTTTGAGTGTTGCTATACGGTGCAAGTTCAAGTAATAACCTATATCTGGTGTTTCAACTAGAAGTACTGTCTTTACGAGGTAAGGGATATTTTTTTTTTAAAATGATATTAATTCTTTCAATATCATTATGCCAGAATATTGTGAGTATTTTTCTTGTGAAATTCTTGTCTTTTAATTATTAGGGAGTTACTATTCACGTATACTAAGACTATTCACGTAAAAATTAAATTTTAAATTTTTTATTTTTCGTCCAAAATATCTATTATGGATACTAGCTTTGATTGTATCCATGTTTTGATCATTCTTGAATTTTACTCCACTATGATTATTTATGAGGTATTTTTGGACATGGAATAAATTTAAATACGAATCCTTAATATTTATTCTTTTGTTTCACCGGATTCGCTTTTCTTTAAAATATTTTTCATCATCCTCAGTCCTAAATGATGATATAATTGAATATCTTTGGCCTGTAGTGCAAAGATTAATGATTTCTGATGAATATCTTTGGCCCGTAGTGCAAAGATGAACATGTGTTTAGATGAACATGACCAACTGGTGAATATCTTTGGCCTGCAGTGCAAAGATGAATATTTGATTCCAGATATATGTTGATTGATGTTACAGGGATAAAATGTTGACGATGGACTTTTAAATTCATATATAGAAGATAATAGACTTTATTCTCTATTTAACTCTTCTAATGAATTATTATTTTCGCTGCGATCATTGATTTAAAACTTGTTGTCTATTGTATTCTATTAAATTTTTCCCTGTTGAAGACTAACGATAATTTGTTCTATATTATCTTGGTCATAATATTCTTTACTGGGCTAGTTGAGTTCACCCTTTTCCTTTTTGTTCCATTTTTCTTCTTAGGAGGCGAGAATGTAGCGAGTACTAGTCGGGGTATGGAATGAAGGTTCTAGAAAGTCGTTTTAGTAGTCCTCACCATTTTTGTAAAATAATGTATCAATAATTGTAATGAGGACTTATTTGAGTGTGGATATTGTCTAGATGACAATATTTGTATTTAAACTCACAATTTTTATGTTGTATTAATAAAGTTGTAGTTGTTTTCGTACCATATATTTTGACGACTCAGAATGGGTGTTGTATACCTATTTTGGGGGCGTCACAGTTGGTATCAGAGCTTAAGGATATGATCTCTGGCAGAGATCGGAGAATAAAACTAGGAGGGGAGAGACGAGTAAATCCTTCCCTAGTGTGTCCTACCTAAGCTTATTTGTTGGTCGGTCATAATATAGGGATATTATGTGATTTGTTAATTTGTTAAATTAACCCTTGTTTTATGGCGATGTTGAGAATGTCTATTGAGAATATTAACAATGGGAGTAAATGAGACCGTGGAGACACCTTTTTTCCTCACCAATGAGGAGAACGTGCAACAGTCGGGCAATGTTCCTCTGTGAACAACACCACCGAAAGCGGGCGATGATGAACGATGAGATGTTTAGAAGCTTTTTTACGCGATTCATGCAAAATCGATTTAAGGAGATTCCTGTTCAAAATATAAGAAAAAACAATGGCAACGCACAGCTGGTCACAACCAAGTAGTTCAAAGAGTTGGGACCAGCAGAATTCTGGGGAAAGTCGGATCTGATTATGGCGGAGACACGTGTCAAGCAAATTACCAAGATATTCGATGTCTTGGGATACACGGAGGAACAGAAAGTTCCATTCGCCACTTTTATGTTCCGTAATGAGGCGACATGGTGGGAATCATGAAGTGTACCCATCCAAATTGGCTTCCAAAGATGTCTTGGGAGACATTTCAGAATCGCTCAATGACAAATACTTTCCTGAAAGTTTTCGTCATATGAAGGAGGTATAGTTTATTAGATTGGAACAAAGCAACATAACGGTGTCCCATTGTACGAGGCGAAGTTTGCGGAGTTATTCGGGTTTGCACCTCATTTGGTGGAGAATGAGGAACGCGTGACGCGGATGTTTCTAAGAGGTTTGAAACCCCAAGATACGCCAATATCTCATTTCTCATAAATTTTCTCTCTATTCGGATGTTGTCAACAGGGCTCAATTATTAGAGCGAGATAACGAGTACGGTCAACCGAGGGACCATAACCAGATCATACCGGGTGATGCGTGATCATCAAAACAACGATAACCAAATGGAGAAAGAAAAATACTGAGACAAGAGCGGCAACCCACTCGGGTGGTAATCATAGCCATGAGAATAGAAGAAGCGAGTCGAGAGGAGATTTTAAAAGAGGAGATTCAACAATGACAATATGAAGACGTCGGCAAAGACCAAAGAGAATCGGTTTCAAGGAGGAGAACGACCACCCATTATATGCTATAAGTCGAAAAGAAGGACATATCATTAAACCGCCTGACAACAGCTTTAAGGTATGTTATAATTGTGGAAAGGAATGACATATCGCCGAGATTTCACTATAAGCGAAACCAAGTCCAATGGGATGGTGACTCAAAAGGTCATCCTGAAAAAGTCAAAGTCAACGGTTCTGGAAGAGCATTTGTCGTGGATCGGTCAACATGCGAGGAACCCAAACGAGG
Organism: Panax quinquefolius; assembly: GCA_020205615.1. Lineage (NCBI taxonomy): Eukaryota > Viridiplantae > Streptophyta > Magnoliopsida > Apiales > Araliaceae > Panax > Panax quinquefolius. The sequence goes on along the minus strand of CM035169.1, from coordinate 31,645,839 downwards.
TGATCACGGGTAAGCTAATCATAAATTCATGCGAAGTTTATACCTTACTAGATACCGGTGCTACGCATTCATTTATTTCTCTTGCTTGTGCTCAACGTTTAAACTTGACTCGGAGAAATTAGACTTTGATTTATTTGTGGAGACTCAGTTAGAGAAACTTTCATCACATCCACATCGCTTATAAATCTTGTTTGATCCAAGTTGGCACCATCACCTTACCTGTTGACCTTATCTCTTTAAAGATACTTGCATTTGACGTGATTTTAGGGATTGATTGGTTAACTACTCATCATGCCAAAATTGATTGTTTTCGTAAGGTTGTTAGTTTTCATATTCCTAATCAACCTGTTGTTCGAATTCAAGCAACTAAACCATTAAAATCAATCACTATCATATCAAGTCATAAAGCTATTCGTTTATTGAAAAATGGATGTCAAGCTTTCTTAGCCCATGTTATGGATTTGAATAAAGACACGCCATATTTGAATAATATTCCTGCTGTTATTGACTTTCCTGACGTATTTCCTGAAAACTTCCTGGTCTACCCCCAAAACGTGAAGTTGAATTCTTTATTGATCTTGAACCTGGTACAAAGCCCATTTCTAAAACCCCATATCGAATGGCTCCTATTGAACTTCAGGAGTTGAAGGTCCAACTACAGGAGTTGTTGGACATCGGTTTCATTCGTCCTAGTACATCTCCTTGGAGTGCTCCTATTTTATTCGTAAAGAAGAAAGACGGGAGTATGCGACTTTGTATCAATTACCGGGAATTAAACCATGTCACTATCAAGAATAGATATCCGCTACCTCGCATTGATGACCTTGTTTGACCGATTCTGAAGGAGCACAATTCTTTTCAAAATCGATCTTCGTTCGGATATCATCATTTTGAAGGTTAAAATCGAGGATATTCTCAAGACGCCTTCGTAACTTCGATACGGGCATTATGAATTCCTAGTCATGTCTTTTGGATTGACTAATGCTCCTGCGGCTTTCATGGATATGATGAACCGAGTATTCAAGGATTATTTGGATCAGTTCGTTGTTGTCTTTATTGATGACATCCTCATATATTCCAAAAGCCGTGAAGATCATGAGCACCATTTGAAGCTAGTACTGCAAAGGCTTCGTGATAACAAGATATATGCCAAGCTGAAGAAATGTGAGTTCTGGCTTGAGGAAGTAGCATTCCTTGGGCACGTGGTGTCAAAACATGGAGTATCTGTTGACCCGGTGAAGATTGAAGCAATACAAAGTTGGGAGCAACCGAAATCGGTGACCAAAGTACGTAGCTTTTTGGGCTTAGCTGGTTATTATCGGAGATTTGTGGAAGGATTTTCTTGAATCGCTACTCCATTAACTCAGCTGACTCGGAAGGATACAAAATTCGTATGGAGCGAGGAATGCGAGAAGAGTTTCCAAGAACTCAAGAGGAGACTCATTTCGGCACCTGTTCTGACAATACCATCTGGTTCAGATGGATTTGTTATCTACATCGATGCTTCAGGCAAAGGGATAGGATGTGTTCTCATGCAACGTGGGAAAGTTATAGCCTATGCCTCGCAACAACTTAAAGAATATGAGAGGAATTATCCTACTCATGATCTTGAGTTGGCAACAGTCGTTTTCGCGCTAAAGATCTGGAGGCACTATCGATATGGGGAGAAAGTGGAGATATATTCAGATCATAAAAGCCTCAAATATTTCTTCACCCAAAAAGAACTCAATATGCGGCAACGACGTTGGCTTGAGCTGTTGAAAGATTACGACCATACCATTCAATACCATCCCAGAAAAGCGAATGTGGTAGCTGACGCGTTGAGTAGAAGATCATATGCGGGATCGAGTGCGATGTTGTTAACACAAAGGCCTATTTTGTGTGATTTACAAAAGATGAAGATAGAATTCAAGACTCCGGGGACCCATACAATGATGTCAAGTATACGTATAGAACCAACTTTAATCGAAAAAGTTAAAGTTGCTCAAGCCACAAACCCGGAGCTGATGCGTATGGAGAAGAAAGTACAAGAAGGTGTTATTCTAGAAGCAAGGATAGATAAAGAAGGAATACTTCGAGTCCACTCCAGACTTTGTGTTCCTAATGATTCTGATTTGAAGTACAAGATCATGATGGAGGCACATAATACACCGTTTGCAATCCATCCTGGAAGTACCAAAATGTATCGTGATCTTCGACATACATTTTGGTGGAACAATATGAAGAGAGAGATTGCAAAGTTTATCTCGAGGTGTTTAACTTGTCAACGTGTAAAGGCGTAGCGTCAAGTACCTAAGGGTCCGTTGCAACCACTTGAGATTCTGAAATGGAAGTGGGAACACATTACCATGGATTTCGTTACGGGTCTTCCCACGGTTTCTCAAGGCATAAATGCTTATTTGGGTTATTGTTGATAGATTAACCAAGTCTCCGCTTATTCTTGCCGAATCACGGAGACTTATTCCTTGAAAATCTTGCTCAGATATACGTAGATGAGATTGTGAGGTTGCATGGCATGCCAGTATCCATAGTTTCGGATCGTGACCCAAGATTCACTTCAAGATTTTGGGTTAGCTTGCAAAAAGCTTTGGGCACGGATTTACGATTCAGTTCGGCATACCATCCTCAAACGGACGGGCAATCAGAGAGGACTATTCAAACTCTTGAAGATCTATTAAGACTTTGTGTCCTAGACTTCAAAGGCAGTTGGGATAATTATTTACCATTGGTGGAATTCTCCTACAACAACAGTTATCAAGCAAGTATAGGTTTGGCTAAATTTGAAGCATTATTTGGATAGAAGTGTCGCTCTCCAGTGTGTTGGGATGAGGTAGGTGAAGCAACATTGTTGGGACCAGAGTTGGTATGTATTACTACAGAAAAGATCCAAATGATTCGATAACGTAATACAAACGGCACAGGATCGACAAAAGAGTTATGCGGATCTTCATCGAAAAGACGTGGAATTTAGTATTGGGGATCATGTATTGTTGCGTGTGGCTCCATGGAAAGGAGTTACAAGATTTGGGAAGAGAGGAAAGCTCAATCCACGATTTATTGGTCCATTTCAGATTCTTGATCGAGTAGGAAATGTGGCCTATAGACTCGCGTTACCTCCAAGTATGTCTCGTGTTCATAATGTTTTTCACGTATCCGTGCTTTGTAAATATGTGAAAGACCCGAACCACGTTATTGAGTTAGAACCGGACGAGATAATCGAAGACTTAACGTATAAAGAGGTACCTGTCAAGATTTTGGATAGGAAGGAGCATGTCCTACGCACAAAGGTCATACCACAAGTCAAAGTTTTGTGGAGGAACCATGTTATTGAGGAAATGACCTGGGAGTTGGAAACGGAAATGAAAGCGAGGTATCCTCATCTTTTCGAAACACCAGGTACATACGTCAATTTCGAGGACGAAATTTCATAAGGAGGGGAGGTTGTAAGACCCCAATTTATTATAAATAAAATTGAATTTCCTCTATTTATTATTTTTGAAATAGTAAGGGTTGATTTGATTAATGTGGTTAGTTATGGGTAAAATGCTAAATATTTTAAAGTGGTTATAAAATATTCATTTTTATCGGAGAATATTCGTTTGGTCGTGGAATATTCTTACCGCTCGGGAATATTTGTATGACGGCTAGCGACCTTGTGTGGGCCCCATAACGAAAAAGCGATTGGATGAAGAAAAAACGACAAGTATAAGTTATTTATAAATAACTGGCGTAGTTATTACTGCTTAATCTTCGTTGGAATACCGTTGGTTAAAACACGATAATGACGATTTTTGCATAAGTAGCACACAATATTGCACCAATTATTGATTCTTACGTAAAAGGCACTACTCGATAATTGTTACGATAATTACTGTTCAAGATTTTATTTTATTGATTCAATAATTGCTACGTTGATATTTTATATTCTTACCGTTGTTTTAATAATTGCCACTACACAGTATTTTCCATTATCGAAGCAATAATTCATATTATCCTAATAATATTATTAGATAACATTATTGGCAATGTCTAGAAAGTTCATTTAAGGAGAGGTTTGGTCACCTAATTGCGCGCTAGTAAGGAGAAATCCTTATTGGAAAGCCCCCTCTTTCCTGGAACCGCTTTTGGTTGTCGATGATTGTGATTCGATAATATTATTTATGAATAATTAATTATTGATTTATATGATAAGAAAAATATTCATTTTATGTGGATATAGACGGAGAAAATTTTTAAAGTGACAATTGTTGAAAATCGATATTTTATCTTTTCTAATAAAATAATATTTTATTATTATAGTATAATAATAATGATATTTTTTACAATGAATGTGGGATATATGAGTATATGAGGAGGAAGAGTTTTTTTATTGCAAAAGTTGTTTAAAACATGTTAAACATGTATGTGGGCCATTTCTTGACTGAAATTTGATTATAGCCTGTAAAATTGCCCGTTTGTGGATTTCGGTCAATTTTGGTTTGGAATTTGGAAAAACTTTCTTCTGCAAAGTTGTAGCTAATGAAATTTCCTATGGAAAAGACATGTGGTTTAAATTTTTCTGACAAAAGGACTATTTATTATGAATTATTGAAGTTCTAAAATTCCGAAATAATTAATTTTTGGAAGTTTTATTTATTTTTATTAATAAAAACATTTTTTATATTTTGTGGGCATCATTAACATGTGCAAGGTGGCAGAATTCAGATTCAATAAGTGGGCGTAGGAATTTTATATATATATATATATATTTATATTATATTAAATTTTCTGTTTTGGTGTTCTAAGCATTTTTCTATAAATAGGGTGCTTAGGTTAGAATTGAAAATAACACCAGAAACTAAAGTTTTCTCTCTCTTTCTCTCTCGATATATTGAGCGTATTCTTGTGAGTATTTTAATACTTTGAGTGTTGCTATATGGTGCAAGTTCAAGTCATAGCCTATATCCGGTGTTTCAACTAGAAGTACTGTCTTTACGAGGTAAGGGATATTTTTTTTTTAAAATGATATTAATTCTTTCAATATCATTATGCCGGAATATTGTGAGTATTTTTCTTGTGAAATTCTTGTCTTTTAGTGTCGGGGTTACTATTCACGTATACGATACTATTCACGTATATGACACTATTCACAGAAAAAATAAATTTTTGTTTTTCGTCCAAAATATCTGTTATAGATACTAGCTTTGATTGTATCCATGTTTTGATCATTCTTGAATTTTACTCCACTATGATTATTTATGAGGTATTTTTAGATATGGAATAGCTGAAATACGAATCCTTAATATTTATTCTTTTGTTTCACTGGATTCGTTTTCTTTAAAATATTTTTCATCATTCTCAGTCCTAAATGATGATATAATTGAATATCTTTGGCCAATAGTGCAAAGATTAATGATTTCTGACGAATATCTTTGGCCCATAGTACAAAGATGAACAGGTGTTTAGATGAATATGACTAACTGGTGAATATCTTTGGCCTGCAGTGTAAAGATGAATATTTGATTCCAGATATATGTTGATTGATGTTACAGGGATAAAATATTGACGATGGATATGACGCCCCCAAAATTAGATATACATCACCCATTCTGAGTCGCCAGATATATGGTACAAAATTCAAATACAACTTCATTTATACAACATGAGCTGTGAGTTTTAATACAAATATTGTCTACTAGACAGTATTCAAACTCAAAATAAGTCCTCAATACATTTATTAACACACTATTTTATAAAATAGTGAGGACTACTAATGCTATCCTCTGGACCGTCACTCCGTTCCCCGACTAGTCCCTGCTACGTTCTCATTTTCTAAAGAGAACAATGAAAGCAAAAGGGTGAGCTCAACTAGCCCAGTAAGAAATATTATGACTGGTTGGGCGAGGATATACTCGAAAAAAACTTGTACTACGCTCAAAGCTTTGTTAAACTCTAAAGAAATACGCTCAAGATTATAGAAGAAGAACTCTCTCTATAGTTTTTCTCTCTAGAGTTTCAGTGAATTCGTAAGAAATAATGAAGGAATGAGCTTCTATTTATAGAAAAATGGACCGCATAAGAACTAACTCATGAACGATCCATATTGATTTACTTTAATCGACGGTCCATATTTAAAGCAAAATTTTTAAATAAAATATAATATATTCTATTTATAATCTAATACAACGAATATCTTTATAAAAGATTTTACTATACAAATACTATGCAGTAATTATACAAACACTATGCATAATAAAATATAATATATTCTAATTATTGTCTAATGTAATGTATAACTTTATAAAAGTATTCTGCTTTTATATAAAAAAGATTTTACAATTAGCCTAATAAAATTAATAACTTTATAAAAGTATTCTATTTTATATAAAAAGCTTTTCTGCTTTTATTACATTAATAATACCAATAAAACAAAATTGAGTGACTTATCACATAAGCATCAATAATCAATATCGTGTACATCTTAACTACGCCAGACATCGCATTTTTTAACACCGGTGTTTCAACAGATTAACGGTAAAACTTCCGCCGTTATTATCATAAAAATATTTTGTCGTTTTCTCAATCCGATAATAATTACATTGCTAGGGGTCCACTAATGATTGTACCGTCGTACGGATATTCCCCGACTAATCGAATATTCCCCGACATAACGAATATTTTATATCAACTTGCTTACTTTGAAAAAAAAATTCACATATTACCCTTAACTTTAAACTTTTATCAATTTAACTATTTACCAAAATAGAAAAATTAAATACTTTTATTTCATAAAATTCGGGTCTCACAATCACCCTCCTTTATGAAATTTCGCCCTCGAAATTTATGTACGTCTTGATATTCGAAGAGATGAGAATACCTTGCTTTCTTTTCGAATTGTACCTTCCCGGTTATATCCTCTGTATCATGATTTTTCCATTGCTCATCTCCTGTATTTCAGATTACATTCTAGAATATATCTTCAAAACAAATGTTAATTGACATATCACATATTATCCCTATACTTTGTTGACCAATTAATTAAATACCAAATAAACTTAGGTAGGTCATACTAGCGAAGGAATTCCCCGTCTCTCCCCTCCTAGTTCTTGTCTCCCATCTCAGCCAGGGATCATATCCCTAAGCTTTGATACCAACTGTAACTCCCCCAAAATTAGGTATACATCACCCATTTTGAGTCGCCAGATACATGGTACAAAATTCAAATACAACTTCATTTATACAACATGAGCTGTGAATTTTAATACAAATATTGTCTACTAGACAGTATTCAAACTCAAAATAAGTCCTCAATACATTTATTAACACACTATTTTATAAAATAGTGAGGACTACTAATGTTATCCTCTGGACCGTCACTCCGTTCCCCGACTAGTCCCTGCTACGTTCTTATTTTCTGATGAGAACAATGAAAGCAAAAGGGTGAGCTCAACTAGCCCAGTAAGAAATATTATGACTGGTAGGGCGAGGATATACTCGAAAAAACTTGTACTACGCTTCAAAGCTTTCTTAAACTCTAAAGAAATACGCTCAAGATTATAGAAGAAGAACTCTCTATAGTTTTTCTCTCTAAAGTTTCATTGAATTAAAGAAGTAATGAAGGAATGAGCTTCTATTTATAGAAAAATGGACTGCATAGTAACTAACGAATATAAAATATAATATATTCTAATTATTGTCTAATGTAATGTATAACTTTATAAAAGTATTACATTTTATATAAAAAGATTTTACAATTAGCCTAATAAAATTAATAACTTTATAAAAGTATTACGCTTTTATATAAAAAGTTTTTCCATTTTATTACATTAATAATACCAATAAAACAAAATGAGTGACTTATCACATAAGCATCAATAATCAATATCGTGTACTCTTCTTCAACTACGCCAGACATCGCATTTTTTTTAACACCGGTGTTTCAACAGCTTAACAGTAAAACTTCCTACCGTTATTTTCATAAAAATATTTTTGTCATTTTCTTAATCCGACAATAATTCTGTTGTGGGGTCCACCGATGATTGTACCGTCGTACGGATATTCCCCGACTAATCGAATATTTCCCGACACAATGAATATTTTATATCAACTTGCTTACTTTGAAAAAAAAATTCATATATTACCCTTAACTTTAAACTTTTATCAATTTAACTATTTACCAAAATAGAAAAATTAAATACTTTTATTTCATAAAATTTGGGGTCTAATAATCACCCCTCCTTGTGAAATTTCGCCCTCAAAATTTACGTACGTACTTGATATTCGAAGAGATGAGAATACCTTACTTTCTTTTCGAATTGTACCTTCCCGGTTATATCCTCTGTATCATGATTTTTCCATTGCTCATCTCCTGTATTTCAGATATCATTCTAGAATATATCTTCAAAACAAATGTTAATTGACATATCACATATTATCCCTATACTTTGACCGACCAATTAAATACCAAATAAACTTAGGTAGGTCATACTAGTGAAGTAATTCCCCGTCTCTCCCCTCCTAGTTCTTGTCTCCCATCTCAGCTAGGGATCATATCCCTAAGCTTTGATACCAACTGTGACTCCCCAAAAATTAGGTAAACATCACCCATTCTGAGTCGCCAGATACATGGTACAAAATTCAAATACAACTTCATTTATACAACATGAGCTGTGAGTTTTAATACCAATATTGTCTATTAGACAGTATTCAAACTCAAAATAAGTCCTCAAAACATTTATTAACACACTATTTTATAAAATAGTGAGGACTACTAATGCTATCCTCTGGACCGTCACTCCGTTCCCCGACTAGTCTCTGCTACGTTCTCATTTTCTGAAGAGAACAATGAAAGCAAAAAGGGTGAGCTCAACTAGCCCAGTAAGAAATATTATGACTGGTAGGGCGAGGATATACTCGAAAAAACTTGTACTACGCTCAAAGCTTTCTTAAACTCTAAAGAAATACGCTCAAGATTATAGAAGAAGAACTCTCTCTATAGTTTTTCTCTCTAGAGTTTCAGTGAATTCGTAAGAAATAATGAAGGAATGAGCTTCTATTTATAGAAAAATGGATTTGCATAGTAACTAACTCATGAGCGATCCAGTTGATTTACTTTAATCGACGGTCCATATTTAAAGCAAAAAATTTTAAATAAAATATAATATATTCTATTTATAATCTAATACAACAAATAACTTTATAAAAGATTTTCTTTGTGCAAATACTATACGAGGCACTATACAAAACACTATGCATAATAAAATATAATATATTCTAATTATTGTCTAATAGAATGATAACTTTATAAAAGTATTACATTTTATATAAAAAGATTTTACAATTAGTCTAATAAAATGAATAACTTTATAAAAGTATTCTGTTTTTATAAAAAGCTTTTCTGTTTTATTACATTAATAATACCAATAAAACAAAATTGAGTGACTTATCACATAAGCATCAATAATCAATATCGTGTGCTACTATCCAACTACGCGTATTACTGTACTTTTAACACCGGGTGTTTTAACAGTTAACGGTAAAACTTCCGCCGTTATTTTTATAAAAATATTTTGTCGTTTTCTCAATCCGAAACAATAGTTACATTATGTAGGGTCCACTAATGATTGTACCGTCGTCATTTTATATTCCCCGACTAATCGAATATTCCCGAAACAATGAATATTTTATATCAACTTGCTTACTTTGAAAAAAAAATTCACATATTACCCTTAACTTTAAACTTTTATCAATTTAACTATTTACCAAAATAGAAAAATTAAATACTTTTATTTCATAAAATTCGGGGTCTCACAATCACCCCTCCTTTTGAAATTTTGCCCTCGAAATTTACGTACGTACTTGATATTCGAAGAGATGAGAATACCTTATTTTCTTTTCGGATTGTACCTTCCCGGTTATATCCTCTGTATCATGATTTTTCCATTGCTCATCTCCTGTATTTCAGATATCATTCTAGAATATATCTTCAAAACAAATGTTAATTGACATATCACATATTATCCCTATACTTTGACCGACCAATTAAATACCAAATAAACTTAGGTAGGTCATACTAGCGAAGGAATTCCCCGTCTCTTCCCTCCTAGTTCTTGTCTCCCATCTCAGCCAGGGATCATATCCCTAAGCTTTGATACCAACTGTGACTCCCCCAAAATTAGGTATACATCACCCATTCTGAGTCGCCAGATACATGGTACAAAATTCAAATACAACTTCATTTATACAACATGAGATGTGAGTTTTAATACAAATATTGTCTACTAGACAGTATTCAAACTCAAAATAAGTCCTCAATACATTTATTAACACACTATTTTATAAAATAGTGAGGACTACTAATGCTATCCTCTGGATCGTCACTTCGTTCCCCGACTAGTCCCTGCTACGTTCTCATTTTCTGAAGAGAACAATGAAAGCAAAAGGGTGAGCTCAACTAGCCCAGTAAGAAATATTATGACTAAGATAATGCATAATAAATTATCCTTAGCCTTCAATAGTATAACAACTGATATAATATAATAGACAACAAGTTTAACTGTAGCGAAATAAACAATCCATTAGAAGAGTCAAGTAGAACATACTATCTACTATCTCTTCTAGATTAAAAGTCCATCGTTGATATTTTATTCTTGTACTACTTATCAACAGTTCTTTGTTATACTCAAGACAAATAGAACTTTCATCACTTGTCTTCACCTGAACCACCAAAGTTGTTAGTTAAATTCACAATTCATATTTATAATAATGTGAATTAACGCCCCCTCTTTACCACAAAGGCTAAATAGAACGTTTACTCAATATCCTTACTTTAAAGGCTGAAGATATTCAAATGTAATAAAAATGATCATACCAATCAGTTGTCTATCTTTGTACTACGACCAAAGATATTCAACTATAAAACCAATGGTCATCATCATACCAATCAATTGCATGTCACTGCACTACGACCAAAGACATCCAACTGTTAACTAATGGTCATGATCCTGCCAATCACATCATTGAATTATCCATGCACTACGGCCAAGGATATTCGTTAGTATCACTAGTGGTCATGATCATGTCATACACCTGTTCATCTTCGCACTACGGGTCAAAGCTATCAAACAACAGATCATCTTTGCACTACAAGCCAAAGATATTCAAAAACATATCATCTTTGCACTACAGGCCAAAGACATACAACTGTAAAACCAATAACCAACAGTATAATAAAGAATGGAATAATAAAAGAATTTCAACATGTATGCAGTACTTCGCATAGACAGGTTATTCCAACATAATAATAAAGAATGGAATAATAAAAGAATTTCACCATGTATGCAGTACTTCGCATAGATAGGTTATTCTAACATAATAATAAAGAATGGAATAATAGAAGAATTTCACCATGCGTGTGTAATCTGCATGCACGTGTTATTCAAAAAATAATAAATAATGAAACCAGTGTCATGCGTAATCGCATTGCATGTGATATTCCAACGAATAATAAATAATGGAACCAGTCCCACCAGAACGCATTGCAGATGTGATATTCAAGCGAATAATAAATAATGGAACCCGGTGTCCCAAGTAAGCGCACGAATGAAGATATTCCGGCTGAATAATAAAGAACGAAATATTAGAAGAATTTCACCATGTATGCGATACTTCGCATAAACAGGTTATTCCAACATAATGATAAAGAATGGAATAACAAAATCATTTCACCAAGTATAGGGTAGACCGCGTATACAGATTATTCCAACAGAATAATAAAGAATGGAATAACAGAAGTTCTCTTCATGAATAAGAAAGAAAGAATACCCCTTACGAGTACAACAAATAATATCCCCTACCTATGAAAGAAGAGTATTCTGACTGGTAGGGCGAGGATATACTCGAAGAAACTTGTACTACGCTCAAAGCTTTCTTAAACTCTAAAGAAATACGCTCAAGATTATAGAAGAAGAACTCTCTATAGTTTTTCTCTAGAGTTTCAATGAATTAATAAGAAATAATGAAAGAATGAGCTTCTATTTATAGAAAAATAGACTCGTAAGTAACTAACTCATGAACGATCCAGATTAATTTACTTTAATCGACGGTCCATATTTAAAGCAAAATTTTTAAATAAAATATAATATATTCTATTTATAATTTAATAAAACGAATAACTTTATAAAAGATTTTACTATGTAAATACTATGCAGACACTATACAAACACTATGCATAATAAAATATAATATATTCTAATTATTGTACTAATAGAACGGATAACTTTATAAAAGTATTCTGTTTTATATAAAAAGATTTTACTATTAGCCTAATAAAACGAATAACTTTATAAAAGTATTCTATTTTATATAAAAAGCTTTTCTGTTTTATTACATTAATAATACCAATAAAACAAAACTGAGTGACTTATCACATAAGCATCAATAATCAATACCGTGTGCTATTGTTCAACTACGTGTATTACTGTACTTTTAACACCGGGTGTTTCAACAATTAACGGTAAAACTTCCGCGCCGATATTTTCATAAAAATATTTTTGTCATTTTCTCGATCATCCGATAATAATTTCATTGTGGGGTTCACTAATGATTGTATTGGTCGCATTTGATATTCCCCGACTAATCGATTATTCTCCGACACAACAAATATTTTATATCAACTTCTTACTTTGAAAAAAAAAAATTCACATATTACCCTTAACTTTAAACTTTTATCAATTTAACTATTTACCAAAATAGAAAAATTAAATACTTTTATTTCATAAAATTAAAGGTCTCATTTGTGGCCCTCAAAATAGGTATACACAACACCCATTCTGAGTCGCCAAATACATGGTACGTAAACAACTACAACTTTATTATTACAACAAGAAATCTGTGAGTTTGAATACAAATATTATCTTCTGACAATATCTATACTCAAATAAATCCTCATCACATTATTGATTCATTATTTTACAAAAATGGTGAGGACTACTAAACAACTCTCTCTAGAATCTTCATTCCATACCCCTACTAAGACTTCGCTACATTTCTCGCCTCCCGAGAAGAAAAAATGGAACAACAAGGAAAAGGGTGAGCTCAACTAGCCCAAAGAAGAATATTATGACTAAGATAATATACAACAAATTATCGTTAGTCTTCAACAAGGAAAATCGATAGAATACAATAGACAACAAGTTTCGCATCAATATTCGCAATGAAATAATAATTCATGTAAGAGTTACGTAGAGAATGAAATCTACTATAATCTATGAATTTAATAAATTCATCATCAATATTTTATCCTCAGAACATCAATCAATATACATCTCGAATCAAATATTCATCTTTGCACTACAGCCAAAGATATTCATCACCGATGTTCATTTAAACATGTTCATTTAAACACTGCTCATCTTTACTAATCAAAGCTAAAGATATTCTTCAAATCATTCATCTTTGCACTACAGTGCCAAAGATATTCTTCAGAAATCATTCATCTTTGCACTATAAAGCCAAAGATATTCAATAATATCATCATTTAAGACCGAGGATGATGAAAAATATTTTAAAGAAACGAATCCAAAGGAAACAAAATGACAAGGATTAAGGATTAAGGATTAAGGATTAAGGATTCGTACTGGTTTTATCCACGCCCAAAAATACCTCAAAAAATAATCATAGTGGTGTAAAATTCAAGAATGATCAAAACATGGATACAATCGTAGTTAGTATCCGTATTAGATGTTTTGACGAAAAGAAGAAATTTTATTTTTCTATGAATAAGACCGTATACGTGAATAGTGTCAGATATCGTGAATAAAGTGCCAGATATCGTGAATAGTAACTCGACACCAAAAGATAGAAATTCCACAAAAACATCTTCACGCTTTCATGAAATAGTACTCGTGAATAAGAATCGTGAATAAGAACTCGTGAATAAGAACTCGTGAATAAATAAGAACTCATGAATAAGAACTCGTGAATAAGAACCCCGATACATGAAAAGTTCCAAATTTGATAAAAACTTCAGATCAACATTTCAAAGATAATGATATTGAAGAAATAATATCATTACAAAAAAATAATATCCCTTACCTCGAAAGATCAAGATTTCTAAATTTTAATACCGTGGTATAAGGTCAAGGAACTTGCACCGCCTAGCAATACTCAAAGTATACTCAAAATACTCACAAGAATACGCCAAAATATCGAGAGAGAAATAGAGAAAACTTCAGCTTCGTGTGATTTTCAATTCTAACCCAAGACCCTATTTATAGAAAAATGCTTAGAACACCAAAGCGTAAAATTTAATATAATATTAATATAATTATACAAATTTTCCTTAGCCCACCTTTTGGTCAAAACACCAGCCACACATGTTAATGATGTCCAAAAAATACAAAAAACGTTTTTCTTAACAAAAATAATTTAAACTCCCAAAAATCAATTATTTCGGAGCTTCGGAACTTCAATAATTCATAATAAATAGCCCTTTCATCAGAAAATTCGAATCTTGCGAGTTTTTATAGGAAATTCAATTCTCTACAACTTTGCAGAAGAAAGTTTTTCCAAATTCCAAACAAAAATCGACCGAAATCCACAAACCAACGATTTTACGTGCTATAATCAAATTTCTACTAATAATTGTGTCCACCAACACACAAAACATGTGTTAAACATTTAATGCCACAAAAATACTCTTCCTCCTCATATACTCATATATCCCACATTCATTGTAAAAATATCACCGTTAATATATTATTAAAATAATATATTTAAATGAATTATTTTATCGTAAAAGATAAAATATTAATTTTCAACAATTGTCATTTTAAAATTTTCTCCATCTATATCCACATAAAATCAATATTTTCCTCATCATATAAATCAATAATTAATTATTCACAAATAATATTACGTAATCACAATATCGACAACCAAAGCCTCAGAAAGCAGGGGGCTTTCCAATAAGAATTTCTTCATCAAGCGCCGCAATTAGATGACCAAACCTCTCCTTAGATGTAACTTTCTAGACATTGCCAATAATGTTATCTAATAATATTATTCAGATAATATGAATTATTGCTTCGATAATGAAAGATACCGTAATGACAATTATCAAACAACAAAGAATATAAAATATCAACACAAAGAATTATTAACTCAATAAAATATCGAATAAAGAATTATCGTAACCATTATTGAGTAGTGCCTTCTTACGTAAGAATCAATAATTGGTGCAATACCGCAGCTACTTGCTCAACAACGCCAGATTAGTGTGTTTTAACCACCGGTATTCCAACAAAGATAATCTGCAACAACTACGCCTGCTATTTAAAAACAACTTATATTTGTCGCTTTCTTCATCCAATCGCTTTCATATGGGGGCCCACACATGGTCATACTGCCGCATTTAATATTCCCCGACAAGATTTAATATTCCACCACCAAACAAATATTCCCCCACAACAATGAATATTTTATAACCACTTGCTTATTTTGAAATATTTGCGATTTAACCCTTAACTATCCACATTAATCAAATCAACCCTTACTATTTCAAAATAAAGGAAATTCCTTTTATTTAAAAATTTCGGGTCTTACAACCTCCCTCCTTATGAAATTTCGTCCTCGAAATCGACGTGACGATTCTGTGTTTTTGAAAAGGTGAGGATACCTCGCTTTCATTTTCGCTTTCCAATTCCCGTGTCATTTCCTCTATAAAGCATGATTCCTCCACAAAACTTTAACTTGTGGTATAACCTTTCATACAGTAGACATGCTCCTTCCTATCCAAAATCTTGACAGTACCTCCTCACACGTTAAGTCTTCTGGCCATCTCGTCCTGCTTCTAACTCAATAACGTGGTTCGTCTTTCACATATTTACGGCACGATATGTGAAACACATTATGAACACGAGACATACTCGAGGTAACGCAAGTCTATAGGCTACATTTCCTACTTCCTAACAAGAATTTGAAATGGACCGATAAATCGTGGATCGAGCTTTCCTCTCTTCCCAAATCTTGTAACTCCTTCCATGGAGCAACTTCAACAACAATCACATGATCCCCACACTAAATTCCACGTCCCTTTCGATGAAGATTCGCATAACTCTTTTGTCGATCTTGTGCCGCTTTGTATACGCTTGTCGAATCATTAGTCATATACGTATTAAACTCGGTCCCAACAATGTTGCTTCACCCACCTCATCCCAACATATCGAGAACGACATTTTTGTCCATATAATGCTTCAATGGAACCATGCCTATATTTGTTTAATAACTATTGTTGTATGAGAATTCCACCAATGGCAAGTACTTATCCCAACTTCCTTTGAAATCTAGGACACGAGTTTTAATATATCTTCAAGAGTTTGAGTAGTCCTTTCGATTGCCCATCCGCTTGAGGATGGTATGCCAAACCGAATCGTAATTCGCGCTCCATAGCTTTTCTACAAACTAACCCAAAATCATGAAGTGAATCTTGGGTCACGATCTAAAACTATGGATACCGGCATGCCATGCAATCTCACAATCTCATTTACGCATACGAGAAAGACGCTCAAGGAATAAGTC
Organism: Panax quinquefolius; assembly: GCA_020205615.1. Lineage (NCBI taxonomy): Eukaryota > Viridiplantae > Streptophyta > Magnoliopsida > Apiales > Araliaceae > Panax > Panax quinquefolius. Next base: position 31,629,282 of record CM035169.1, on the reverse strand, counting down.
TCTCAGATTTGCAGTAAGAAATGAGCGTACTTGGTTAATCTATCAACAATAACCCAAATCGCATCTATGCCTTGAGAAACCTTGGGAAGATTAGTAATGAAATTCATGGTAATGTGTTCCCACTTCCATTCCTAATCTCAAGTGGTTGCAATGGACCCTTTGGCACAAGATGCTCCGCCTTTACATCGCTGGTAAGTTAAACACATCGAGATAAACTACGCTATCTCTCTCTCTCATATTGCTCCACCAAAATGTATGTTGAAGATCATAATACATTTTGGTACTCCCGTGATGGATTGCAAACAATGTGTTGTGTGCCTCCATCATAATCTTGTACTTCAAATCGAGTCGTTAGGAACACAAAGTCTAGAGTGGACTCAAGTATTCCTTCTTCATCAATTCTCGCCCCTAATAGCTCCTTCTTGATTTTCTTCTTCATATCGCCCGGCCTGGGCTTGAGCAACCTTAACTTTTTCTATTAAAGTTGGCTCTATGCGTATACTTGACATCATCGCACTCGCTCCGCATATGATCTTCTACTCAACGCTACCACTACCACGCTCGCTTTTCCAAGATGGTATGGTTAGAATATGTGCCAAATGAGTCGCCTCTCGAGCTCTTGGAAAATCTTCTCGCATTCCTCGCCCATACGAATTTTGTATCTTTTCGAGTCACCTAAGTTAACGGAATAGCGATTCGAGAATATCCTTCAACGAATCTCCGATAATAACCAACTAAGCCTCAGAAAGCTACGTTTTCGATTCATCGACTTAGGTTGCTCTCAACCGCGACTCATATCCCAATCTTATAGACGTCACAATGACACCTATCGCTTTACTATCGCATCTAATATGACGCCCCTACAGAGAGTCTCGCTTAGTGAATTCCACAAAGAAAGTCACAAGATAAAGGCTCGTGTACCAAATTTATAGTTGAATTTTTAACTCAAGTTCAATAGAGCCATTCGATATGAGATTTTAGAAATGAGTTTTGTACCGGGTTCAAAGTCGATACAAAATTTAATATCGTGCTTTGGGAGTAAGCCAAGAAATTCTTCGTAAAATACGCCGTGAAAAAATCAATAACAACAGAATATTATTCAAATCGACGTGTCTTTATTCAAATCCATAACACGGACTAAGAAAATTTGACATCCGTAATAAACGAATGACTTCATGGCTTGATATGAAAATGTTTGACTACAATGGTTTGATTGCTTGAATTGAATAACAAAGTTGCTTAGAATATGAAAACTAACAACCTTACAAAAAATAATCAATTTTGGCATGATGAGTAGTTAACCTTAAAATCACATCAAAAACAAATATCTCTATAGAAATAAGGTTAACAGTAATGTGATAGTGCCAACCCAAATCAAGCAAGATTTATAAACAAAGGATGTGATGAAAGTTTCTCCCAACGGAGTTTCCACAGATAGGTCAAAGTCTAATTTCTCCTGAGTCAAGTTTAAACGCTGAGCGCAAGTAAGAGAGATAAAAGAATGGGTAGAACCAATATCTAGTAAGGTATATACTTCGCAAGAATTTATAATTGACTAACCCGTACTAACTTCGTCGTTTCCTCAGATTTTGACCGGCCACGACAAACGCTTCTTCCCTAATCGCTGACTTTGACTTTTCTCGGGACAAATTTTGAGTCACCGTCCCTAATCGAACTAGGTTTCGCCACTGCATAATCTCGAGCGATATGTCCTTCCTTTCCACAACTATAGCATACCTTAAACTGCTAGGGCGCTTAATGATATGTCCTCTTCCCCAAGATTTGTAACATACGACCGGGGGTCGCTTCTCCTCCTTAAAACTAGTTGCTATAAGCGCCGACGCCTTCACATGGTCGTTGTTGAATCTCCTCTTTAAAATCTCCTCCCGACTCGCTTCTTCTATTTTCATGGCCACGATTACCACCAGAGTGGTTACCGCCTTTGTCTCAGATTCTTCTTTCTCCGCCGTTATCGTTATTCCGATGACCGCTATCTTCTGATGATCCTCGTTATGGTCCCCTGGGTTGAACGTATCAAGTATTCTCGCTTCTAACAACCGAGCCCCGCCGACAACATCCGAATAGAGAGAAAATTTATGAGAAATGAGATATCGACGTATGCCGGTTTCAAACCTCTCGTAAACATCCGCCATACACGCTCCTCATTCTCCACCAAATGAGGTGCAACTCGATAACTCCGCCAACTTCGCCAGATCGACACACCGCCATGTTATTCTCGCTTCTAGTCTAATAAACTCCACTTCCTTCATACGACGTAATACTTTCGTGGAAGTACTTGTCATTGAACTGCTTCAAACGCTCTCCACGATACGCCGAAAGGTACCGGATGGGTACGCTTCACGTATTCCCACCAAGAATCACGCCTTCGCCACTTTAACATAAAGGTGGCGAATGGAACTTTCTTCTCTCCGCGCATCCCAAGACATCGAATATCTTGGTAATTTGTTTGACCCACGCCTCCGCCTTTAATCGGATCCGCTTCCCTGCACTCGTGGTCCCAACTTCGAACTGCTTGGTCGTGACCACTGTGAATCGCTATCATTTCTCCCCGTCATTTTGAACACGAAGTCTCCTCGCCCGATTTTGCATGAACCGCAAAAAGCTTCTAAACATCCCCTCGCTCATCATCTCGCCAGCAGGTGTTGTTCACAGAGGAACATTGCCACTGCTGCACGCTCTCCTCGCTGGTGAGTACAGCATCTCCACTGGCCTCATTTACTCCACTCATTAATATTCTCACGACATTCTCAAATACTATCATAAAATAAGGGTTAATTAAGGAAATCAATATATCACATAATATCCCTATATATCGACCAACTAACAAATAAGCTTAGTAGACACACTAGCGAAGGATTTACTCGCCTCCCTCCTAGTTCTATTCCCCGATCTCCGCCAGAGATCATATCCCTAAGCTCGATATTAACCGTGACGCCCCCAAAATAGTATACACAACACCCATTCGAGTCGCCAAATACATGGTACGTAAACAACTACAACTTTATTATTACAACAAGAAATCGTGAGTTTGAATACAAATATTATCTTCTGTATAATATCTATACTCAAATAAATCCTCATCACATTATTGATTCATTATTTTACAAAATGGTGAGGACTACTAAACAACTCTCTCTAGAATCTTCATTCCATACCCCGACTAGTACTCGCTACATTCTCGCCTCCCGAGAAGAAAAATGGAACAACAAGGAAAAGGGTGAGCTCAACTAGCCCAAGAAGAATATTATGACTAAGATAATATACAACAAATTATCGTTAGTCTTCAACAGGAAAAATCTGATAGTATACAATAGACAACAAGTTTCGCATCAATATTCGCAATGAAATAATAATTCATGTAAGAGTTACGTAGAGAATGAAATCTACTATAATCTATGAATTTAATACCATCATCAATATTTTATCCCCAGAACATCAATCAATATACATCTCGAATCAAATATTCATCTTCAGACTACAGCCAAAGATATTCATCACCGGGTCATGTTCATTTAAACACTGCTCATCTTTGCACTACAAAGCCAAAGATATTCTTCAGATTCATCAACACATGCTCATCTTTGCACTACAGCCAAAGATATTCTTCAGAAATCATTCATCTTTGCACTATAAAGCCAAAGATATTCAATAATATCATCATTTAAGACCGAGGATGATGAAAATATTTTAAAGAAACGAATCCAAAGGAAACAAAATGACAAGGATTAAGGATTAAGGATTCGTATTTGGTTTTATCCACGCCCAAAAATACCTCAAAAATAATCATAGTGGTGTAAAATTCAAGAATGATCAAAACACGGATACAATCGAAGTTAGTATCCGCATTAGATGTTTTGACGAAAAGAAGAAATTTTATTTTCTATGAATAAGACCAGATACGTGAATAGTGTCAGATATCGTGAATAAAGTCAGATACGTGAATAGTAACTCTACACCAAAAGATAGAAATTCCACAAAAACATCTTCACGCTTCACTTAATAGTACTCGTGAATAAGAATCGAATAAGAATCCGTGAATAAGAACTCGTGAATAAGAACTCGTGAATAAGAACTCATGAATAAGAACTCGTGAATAGTAACCCCGATATGAAAAAGTTCCAAATTTGATAAAACTTCAGATCAATATTTCAAAGATAATGATATTGAAGAAATAATATCATTACAAAAAAAAATAATATCCCTTACCTCGAAAGATCAAGATTTAAATTAGAATACCGTATAAGGTCAAGGAACTTAACCGCCTAGCAATACTCAAAGTATACTCAAAATACTCACAAGAATACGCCAAAAATATCGAGAGAAATAGAGAGAAAACTTCAGCTTCTAAGTGTGATTTTCAATTCTAACCCAAGACCCTATTTATAGAAAACGCTTAATACACCAAAGGTAAAAAATTTAATATAATATTAATATAATTATACAAATTTTCCTTAGCCCACCTTTTGGTCAAAACACCAGCCACACATGTTAATGATGTCCAAAAAATACAAAAAACGTTTTTCTTAACAAAAATAATTTAAACTCCCAAAATCAATTATTTTGAGCTTCTAACTTCAATAATTCATAATAAATAGCCCTTTCATCAGAAAAATTCGAATCTCATGAGTTTTTATAGGAAATTCAATTCTCTACAACTTTGCAGAAGAAAGTTTTTCCAAATTCCAAACAAAATCGACCAAATCCACAAACGGATGATTTTACAAAGCTATAATCAAATTTCTACTAATAATTGTGTCCACCAACACACAAAACATGTGTTAAACATTTAATGCCACAAAAATACTCTTCCTCCTCATATACTCATATATCCCACATTCATTGTAAAATATATCACTATTATATTATTAAAATAATATATTTAAATGAATTATTTTATCGTAAAAGATAAAATATTAATTTTCAACAATTGTCATTTTAAAAATTTTCCATCTATATCCACATAAAATCAATATTTTCCTCATCATATAAATCAATAATTAATTATTCACAAATAATATTACGTAATCACAATATCGACAACCAGTGCTTCCTCAGAAAGAGGGGGCTTTCCAATAAGAATTTCTTCATCATCGCCAATTAGATGACCAAACCTCTCCTGTATGTAACTTTCTAGACATTGCCAATAATGTTATCTAATAATATTATTCGATAATATGAATTATTGCTTCGATAATGAAAGATACCGCAGTAATGACAATTATCAAACAACAAAGAATATAAAATATCAACGCAAAGAATTATTAACTCAATAAAATATCGAATAAAGAATTATCGTAACCATTATCGAGTAGTGCCTTTCACGTAAGAATCAATAATTGGTAATACCGTGCTACTGCTCAACAACGCCAGACAAGTGTGTTTTAACCAATCGGGTATTCCAACAAAGATTAATCTAAGAACAACTACGCCTGCTATTTAAAAACAACTTATATTTGTCGCTTTCTTCATCCAATCGCTTTCACATGGGCCCACATGGTCACTGTTCGGCCGCATCATCAATATTCGACAACAATGAATATTTTATAACCACTTGCTTATTTTGGGGCTCGTATTTAACCCTAACTATCCACATTAATCAAATCAACCTCACTATTTCAAAATAAAGAAATTCTTTTATTTACGTTTATTCAATATTCCCTTGGAATATACGCAGGATACCCATACTTGGTTTAATATTCCACGCACCAAACGTGGTGAATATTCCCCGACAACAATGAATATTTTATAACCACTTGCTTATTTTTTTGAATATCAAATATTTATTTAACCCTTAACTATCCACATTAATCAAATCAACCCTTACTATTTCAAAATAAAGGAAATTCCTTATTTATTAAAAAATTTTAATGTCTTACGCTTTTATACTCCATGATTAGTGGAATCCTTGATATTTGTCTTGTCCAATTATAAATATTTTCCGAATTTTATCCTCAAGCGAACTTGTTTTGGACGTTATTGATTTCTTATAAATTAAATTATAAATCTTTAAAATTTTATCCTCAACTTGCTTTTATAATTCTTATATCATTACATCATCCTCATGCTTATAATATGTTGAAAGTCATCTGTGGCTTGTAGTGCATGGATGGACTTGGTATGATTATGACCAGGGATTATTCGGTATAATCACTACAAGAAATCACACAAAAAATGACGTTAAAATTTGTCACATAAAATTTATTTTTCATCACTAAAATATTTGGTGACGATTGTTAATCGTCATAGAGACCGTCACCGTATGAGCGTGTTATTAGGTATATTTGACACTATTTGATGTCGTCACTAAATGTTTTAACTTATTGTGATGATCTACATCATTGTCACTATAATTAATTACTTTTAGTGATGTTAATAGCGTCACTATTTGAAAGAAACTTTCGTCACTCTATATTATGTTTCGTCATCAAAACTTGGTGTATTAAATGACGAAAAAATCTTTTTCGTCATTAAATGATATTGTTTTAGTGATTTAAAATATATTACTCTATTTAAATCATCTAATTTTAATGACGACAATATTGTCATATATTATGATTATTCTTTCGCATGCGTATTGTGTTTATCGTCACCAAAAATAAGAACATAAATGACGACGTAACAATTAAATACCTAATAATATATTTAACATGACAATTATGTCGTTGTCATTACATATTTTAAATAATATTACAAAATAATTTGTCACCAAAGAGTTACTTTTTGGGACACATTTTTCAATGTCACTAATTGAATACTTATGGTGACGATACATCGTCACAAAAAAAGTTATTAATAGTGACAAAATTAGTTGTTGTGACTAAATGAATATATAATAGTGACAATAATATAAATTCTAAAGAGTAAATATTATTCGTCATTAAATTTTAATTTTCATTGACCAAATATTGTCTATCAATAAATGATTACAAATTGTGATGATATGGTAATCATATTAAGTTGTTTGACATTCTAAATGTATTATTATATTAATAATTTTCAATAAAAAAATATAATACATTTAGCCCAACACATCACATCCACGCACAACACATCCATTAGCCCAGCAGCATATCAGCCAGTTAGCAGCACCATCATCAGCAAAGCCCCAGTATAACAGTGAATATGATGTACCAAGTATAAATTGGTTTTTATGGAGAATAATCACCTACATAAATATTTTGGAATTTCAGCCTTGATCTCTACAACAGATTTATCAGAGATAGGAGTTCCAACTTTATTTCCACTTTCCTATCAACAAAGACTTTGCCTAAAGAGAAGGGAGAGAAAACAAAGTCAATTCCAATTACTATAAAGTGAATAAAATATAAAAGTTTCCACAAAAAGACTCTACGGTGATCCAGATGTGTAGAAGTACTTGATCAATGAACATAAATATTATAATAAAATTATATGCTGGAATATTAATATTGAGGGTCACAGTTATGGTTTAAACAATGAGAAAATAACATGAGACTGAGATAACATAAACTTATCAAATGAAATAAGTAATAACCTACATAGCACAGCCCGAGCTAAATCTAACCAGGAAGTTGAACCCAAGTTATTGTTAAGTTGTGGGTATTAAGGCTGTAGGTGAAATTTTCTTACCATCAAATTAGAAGAGTTTTATTTTTAAAAAAAAAGCCAATGAGGAGAACTCAATAATATATATATATATATATATATATATATATATATATATATATATATATGTATATATATGTCAGGCCAGCATTACAAGCAAGGGGTCCGAATGAGGCTAAAAGTGCGAGTCCTAACCTGTAAAGAATCGAAACACATTTAAATAGGAAAATATTACCACTTTACCTGTACCAGCACCAAGCTCTACAGTAACTTCCATCAAAATCTGATGATGTAAACATTTTATGCAACACAAAATCAGCTAGTACCAGTTCTGCTCTCCACACCTGATAAGGGAATAAGATTCAGGACAAAAACAGCCAATATAATAGTTGCTGAGTTAGATACAGATGACGTGATGGATTTTGAGATAATAGATTGCAAAAATAGGATTCAATGAAGCAAACCCTGAGTAGAGAAACTTTTAGGATTCTGAAAGCATCAAATAAAAACAAATTACTTGGCAAAAAAAATATCACCTGTAAATCAACACATGGAATAGATGAAGTGATAGTATACTGAATAGTCATGGAAAAATTGTACCCGGTGTCTTCTGCACGTAGAGAATATGGTTCATTAGAGTGTTTTATGAGAAGAACAAATATGCATAATGCATACAATATAAAAAGTACTATCACTTCAAATGAAGTGGATTGAGATTTGATTAAAAAAACCTCCCTGATAAGTTCAAAGTCCCATACATAAAAAATTAAAACCATGTACCTGAATATAGGAATGAAACAGTTTACCTGCAACAAAGCAACTTCGGGAAAACAAAGGCCGATCCTGTCCAGTTACCATAAAAAGCATATGTAAAACAATAGAAGGGGCCTGTCTGTCCTGAGAATCAATCCTCTTTATACGCCGGCTGTGATTTCTGATACCAATATTACAAATATAGTACCAAGGGGGACAACTTCCCCAATCACAACAGTTCTCATTTTATGCCACCAATAAATTCCTCATCACATCTATGCTTTTCATTCTGCAAATTGCTGAAACACACATCCAAACTTCCCAGAGAATATTAGTTTTTTAAGTGCTATATGTTTGTTGTAGTGCTTCAATTAACTAGAAAATGCATAACGGTACAAATGAAATTTACTGATAAATGAATACCAAGTCACATACATACATCAAGGTATAAATTTTAAGAAATGTTTAGGCATATTGGTACTTTTTGTAGATCCATCAAAGTACAAACACAATCCTAAAACATCCAAACCAGGAAAATGCTACATGAAAGTAAAATCTGAATAACCTGGGGTTAAGGAAGAATATAATCCAAGGTTTTTTTACATCAATTTGTTTGTACAATTATTTTTAGTTCAACTTTTATCAGAACAGCTGTATAGTATTATTAAATTAACCATAAAACCCTATCAATTTAACAACTAACAAGACAAGACGGCTTAATTGGGTAATTTAATCCAAACAAACAAATGTAAAAGAGAGAAAATAAATTCAATGAAAATTGAAGCTCTTGGAAAACATAAAATTGACAAAGGGGTGATAGGCTCCACGCACGCTTTGCGTGAGGTGGTATGCCACCGATCGCTTCTAAAGACAATTGTTGGGTGAATTGATTGCAACACCTTAACCCTCGCCTATATGTAGAGCGGTAATTTTGGTACAATTGCTAGCGTTAGAATTCAAGCGTTGAATGGACACCAACGACACCTTGACCCCCTCGCTATATTGAAGCGGTAATCTCTAAGACAATCGACGATTGATGCGGTGAAGACGCCACACACAACTATGAATTGTTGTATGATAAGTCAAATTGAATCTCAAAGAAATAACTAAGAAAAATACTTAGAATTCTTCAAAGAACCAAAAGTAGAGAATAACCTCACAAATATATCAATAATGAATAATGTATAATGTGTTTGATTACATAACTTGAACCTCTATTTATACTACTCAAAAAATAATCCAAATCCTAATAGGAATTTATAAACTATAACCCTAATTTCTATAAGGAAATAGAAATCAATTTGGAAAAGAAATTCTAATTAAAATAAATCCTAATTACAATAGAATTTAAAATTAATTCAATTATCGTAAAAATCGTTAAGCTCGCTACCGCTATGCGTAACTAAAGTCGGTGAAACCGTGTGATATAAGTCGGTAATGATTCATTTGCATGCATTTACTCCTTTGTAAACTAGAATTCCTTCATGGAGTATATAAGTTGAATTCTTTTGATATCCGATGTCATTTACGTGACATATCCCTATATACTTGAATTCCTAGAATTAGAATAACCAACATGAATGTTAAGTATTAATCTGGGCCCACGTCTTTTTAATTCATGCTTCCCATTCATGCTTTAAATTGATTTGTTTAATTAGGCCACCCAATAATACTTAAATTGTACTTCTTCAATAATCTTTAGCCCAATAACTTGAAATCATTTGTTGAACACTTGACGCTTCGAATCGATAAATTGACGAAAAATTACGACCCTTAATCAATCATCATCATTCCTCCTCTTCAAAAGGATTTGTCCTCAAATCGCATCCGCTTCCTTGAAAAAAAGATTTGTCCACAAATTTGATCCTACATCAAAACAATCAAAGTTAGAATCACCAAACAAAATATAACCACAAGTCTTACCGGTAATTTAAATGAATAAGCAATATCAAGAATGCAAACAAGAATTTGAAAAGTTCCAACTCCTCCGGATCAAATATCAAATGAAAAACTCTTTATGTGATAAATTTTCCCAATGATTTAATTCCGGATCAAACGGAAATCTTATGATCTCGATCATTTTCAAACATAACCACGCCAATGATCCCGGGTCAAATATCAACTTTTGAAATTCATCATGCTTCACGCAAAGTCTCTTGAATTCTGGATTAAACACAAAACAAAACAAATCAATAAGTTCTTTTGTCTAATCACAAAGAAATTAAATAAACCAAAATCATATACATAGTCTTCTAAAACAATATTCAAAACACTTCCACAGAGATGTCTTATGCATTGAATCAAATGAATCGCACGATCCATGTTTCCCTCGATGAATATAATCCTATCACGAATCAAGAAAACACAATCAACCTTCTTCTTTCCATCGACATTAACACAATAAAGAACAAATAATGTTATCAATCTGAGTAAAAAGGTCACAATTATAAGTTGAAAATTCAATAAAGCATATCGACGATGATCACAAACAAACTCAACACATGCTAAAGAATTTCCCAAAGTGTTGAAAAAATTGAATATCATCAAAATAGAGAATAACAAATTTTTCCATGAAAGAATGAAAAATATAATTCAACAATTCCATGGAAGTATGCAATGCCTTGGCTAATCCAAGTGAACTAACTAAACATGCAAATAACTCATCTCTCAAACCATCTTGATGATAAACACTCCTTGAATCAAAGCCATATGATAGCAAATCATGCAATGAAGACTGCTCTAACGAAACAACATGATTACTACCTTTGTCAACTAATGATAATTCATGTAAAGATTGACTAGCATGAAACCCTAAGTCAATATTTGAATAACAAAACCTAGAATTAATTTCATGCAAGTAAATACATCGAAAACGAGAATATATATCATGATCATAAACTAACTCAACATAAATCAAATATCCTCCATAGTTTATGATAAAAATGATTCTACCATCAAAATAGCTAACAACAAATTTTCCAATAGAAGCATGCAAAACATGTTTTAAATAACTCATAAAAACACTAGATGCATTAGTTAATCTAACAGAAATAACTAACCACCTATATAACTCACATGCTAAAACAATTTTCCATTTATCACAATCTGTCATGCTAAATTGATTAGGCATCATCATTATCACATGTAGATAAAACACAAGTACTATGCAATTTATCAAGCATATTATCCAAACAAGAACAAGAATAACGATACTTGTTTACCAATTCAAAATCGACCGAACAAACTCGTTGTCCCATCCTCCTTAGATACTATGATCTCATAATCAACACATGAACTCATGTCTTCTCTCACGATACCCACTTTCACCAACTCTCCAACCCGCCTTTGTAACTTCGTCTCCTGGAATACTATCACCGACGATGCAGACGGAATGATAGTATGCGGGTATTTCATCAACAACCCGCACAAGAGACAAAAACAAAACTAGATAAAGAAGAATCATTAGTGTTAGTATTCAAAAGCGCCGTCTTATGCATTTATGTACGATCATTGGCTTTTCAAAATATAACTCACTTTTCAACTCACTATCTTTTTCATAGTCACATATTTCTTCTCTCTCTTTTATGCTCACCCTCTCGCTTGTTTTTCTCTCATTTATCAAGGTCACTCTTTTCATTCTCTTTTTCTCAATCTCTTTTCTTTTCATTTTCACTCTTTTTAATTTTTTCTTTTACATTATCAATCTTTTGAACAATTTCTTTTTGTCGATCTTTTCCACATGTATTTCCTTTTACTACAAACGCATCTTCTTGATTACTTTCTTTCTGGATGTTCACCATCTTGCTTTAGATCATGGATTTCATCTTGAACACTTCGAACCCAATAACTCTCCTCGACCGCATATTCTATAATTTCTTCCACCTCCCCGTTGATCTTGTTTCTTTTCATGCTTTAGAAGTATATTGTAATCGCATCCAATAATCTTCCTTGTTTACTTGTGTGTGAACCCTCCTATTATTTTCTCATGTAATCGCCTTTGAAGGTTGCTCTAATTGTCTTTTTAGATGTATACTCCTCCTCCCTCATCATGCAGTCTGGTGCAAAAAACCGCTTTCATCATTGTTTTAATTCTCGCCCATGTCTCGAATCTGATGCTCCCCATGTTTTTGTTTCTATAAGTCGCCACCATATAATCAGTATGATCGGAGAACTCTTGAATCGCCTGTCTGACCTTCCTCCTCTACAGTAATCACGACAAATACCAAATTCTCGCCCATTTTTCTCTCCCATCTCGAGATATGCCTCAGATCAATATTTCCTTGGAAAGTATTCCTTCGAGACCCATAAGAACTTTCATAATTGTAGCCATACATGTTTGTCAAAACAAAGGTTAGTAGATAAAAATTTTTCCTTACACACTCCACTTACGTGTTTCGGCTTCAAATAATGATGAATCACTCGTATATCGCTCAAATTTTGGCTTTTACCCTCTAATAATCTTACACTCTTGCCTTTTTACCTCTAATATTCTCTCTAATAGGTTCTTTCTTGAATTCCCTAGCAAAATTCTCTGGTTTTACTAATCAATTCAAAAATTACTTATCACGAAACAAAAATATAGATGGTGTAACTATTAGAATACCACAAAATCACCGATCGATTGCCTTGTACTCTCTTGTATGCTTCAGATTTGTAAATTGTAGCTCTGCTTTAATTGATGATGATGGAACCAGTATGAACTCTTGGTTGAATTTGATGATTTGATGGTGTGCTACAAGTTTGGTTAAGACAATGAAAATAGAATATGATTTATTTTTTTTTTTTTTTTTTTTTTTTCTTTTTTTTTATATATATTTTGACGAGAAAATTAAAGATAAGTAACTTGCTAGAAAGGCTTAGCTCGATACCAAATGATAGGCTCCACTACGACGCCATGCGGAGGTGGTCGTCACCCGATCGCTTTCTAAGACAAATTGTTGGGTGAATTGCTTGCAACACCTTAACCCCTCGCCTATATGTAGACGGTAATTTTGGTACAATTGCTAGCGTTCGGAATTCTGCGTTAAATGGACACCAACGACACCTTGACCCCTCGCTTATATTGAAGCGGTAATCTCGGTACAATCGACGATTGATGCAGTAGAAGACGCCACACACAACTATGAATTGTTGTATGATAAGTCAAATTGAATCTCAAAGAAATAACTAAGAAAAATACTTAGGAATTCTTCAAAGAACCAAAAGTAGAGAATAACCTCACAAATATATTGAATAATGAATAATGTATAATGTGTTTGATTACATAACTTGAACCTCTATTTATACTACTCAAAATAATCCAAATCCTAATAGGAATTTATAAACTATAACCCTAATTTCTATAAGGAAATAGAAATCAATTTGGAAAAGAAATTCTAATTAAAATAAATCCTAATTACAATAGAATTTAAAATTAATTCAATTATCGTGTAAAAATCGTTAATCTGCGCTGCGCGTGTAATGAATTCTGTTGGGTGAAACCGCAGATATAAGTTGGTAATGATTCATTTGCATGCATGACTCCTTTGTAAACTAGAATTCCTTCATGGAGTATATAAGTTGAATTCTTTTGATATCTTATGTTGCGTGACATATCCCTATATACTTGAATTCCTAGAATTAGAATAACCAACCTGAATGTTAAGTATTAATCTGGGCCCACGTCTTTTTAATTCATGCTTCCCATTCATGCTGCTAAATTGATTTGCTGAATTGGGCCAGTCCAATAATACTTAAATTGTACCCCCTTCAATAATCTTTAGCCCAATAACTTGAAATCATTTGTTGAACACTTGACGTCGAATCGATAAATTGACGAAAAATTACGACCCTATTAATCATCATCATTCCTCCTCTTCAAAAGGATTTGTCCTCAAATCTGGCATCCGCTTCCCTTGAAAAGGATTTGTCCACAAATTTGATCCTACATCAAAACAATCAAAGTTAGAATCACCAAACAAAATATAACCACAAGTCTTACATGGTAATTTAAATGAATAAGCAATATCAGCAACGCAAACAAGAATTTGAAAAGTTCCAACTCCACCTGGATCAAATATCAAAATGAAAAACTCTTTATGTGATAAATTTTCCCAATGACGAATTCCCGGATCAAACGAAAATCTTATGATCTCGATCATTTTCAAACATAACCACGTCAATGATCCTGGGTCAAATATCAACTTTTGAAATTCATCATGCTTCTCACGCAAAGTCTCTTGAATTCCTGGATTAAACACAAAACAAAACAAATTAATAAGTTCCTTTTGTCTAATCACAAAGAAATTAAATAAACCAAAATCATATGCATAGTCTTCTAAAACAATATTCAAAACACTTCCCTGTAGATGTCTTATGCATTGAACGGGATGAACTGCACGATCCATGTTTCCCTCGATGAATATAATCCTATCACGAATCTGCAAAACACAATCAACCTTCTTCTTTCCATTGACATTAACACAATAAAGAACAAATAATGTTATCAACGGAGTAAAAAGGTCACAATTATAAGTTGAAAATTCAATAGCATATTGACGATGATCACAAACAAACTCAACACATGCTAAAGAATTTCCCAAAGTGTTGACAAAAATTGGAATATCATCAAAATAGAGAATAACAAATTTTTCCATGAAAGAATGAAAAATATAATTCAACAATTCCATGGAAGTATGCAATGCCTTGGCTAATCCAAGTGAACTAACTAAACATGCAAATAACTCATCTCTCAAATCATCTTGATGATAAACACTCCTTGAATCAAAGCCATATGATAGCAAATCATGCAATGAAGACTGCTCTAACGAAACAACATGATTACTACCTTTGTCAACTAATGATAATTCATGTAAAGATTGACTAGCATGAAACCCTAAGTCAATATTTGAATAACAAAACCTAGAATTAATTTCATGCAAGTAAACACATCGAAAACGAGAATATATATCATGATCATAAACTAACTCAACATAAATCAAATATCCTCCATAGTTTATGATAAAAATGATTCTACCATCAAAATAGCTAACAACAAATTTTCAAATAGAAGCATGCAAAACATGTTTTAAATAACTCATGAAAACACTAGATGCATTAGTTAATCTAACAGAGACTCAGCTCAATAAATAATCCACATCATTAAATCATCCCTGCACTACAGGCCAAGGATATTCTTTAGTATCACGACCACGAATTATCCATGCACTATGGGCCAAAGATAATCGTGTTTTCATCAACGGTCCTAATCATGCCATAAAATAATTCATCTTTGTTCCCTTGGCCGAAGAGAATCCATAGCCATAATCATACCAAAAACTGTCCATCAATGCACTACGGGCCAATGAGGACTTTTAATTTTCACATCATTTGTAACATTACGGTCATGATTATACCGAATAATCACTGGTCATAATCATACCAAGTCCATCTATGCACTACAGGCCACATATGACTTTCAACATAACATAAACATGAGGATGATGACAATGATATAAGAATTCAATTAAACAAGTTCAAGAATTAATTTGTCCAAGAACCAATAACGTCCAAATTGTCAACATGATACTTCTTTGTAGAATAAAATTCAAGAATGCTCAGAAGAATATTTCTATGAAAATATTTGGATGAAGCGCAAAATATCGAGGATATTCCACTAATTTCATGGAGTATAGAAGTCAAAATTTTAATCAACCGAGTATAATACCGAATGGAATAACAAAAGATATCACCATGTATGCGGATTGCAGATAAACGATTATTCCAATGTAATAATAATAACGAAACCAGTCAAGTGAAATTCACACCGAAGTGATGTTCCAATGTAATAATAAATGCGAATAATAAATGATGGAACCAGTCCCACAGATAGTATAGATAGGATATTCCGTAATAATAAAGACGGAATAATAAAAATGGAACCAGTCCGACGATAGCAATCGACAGGATGATGTTCCGGCTGAATAATAAAGATGTAATAATGTAAGAATGTCACCAAGTATTGGGTAACTCAGATACACATTATTCCATTAGAACAATAAAGAAATGGAATAATGTGTTTCTCTTCTTGAATACAAAAGAATAATATCCTTACCGTAAAATAATACTTGATATAAGAGTAGTGAAGTAGCGAAAAACTTTTCTTCTATCTCCATATAGTCTCTCTCTATAGTTTCTCTCTCTGAGTTCAATTGAATTCATAAGAAAATAATAAAGGAATGAGCTTCATTTATAGGAAAATGGAATGCATAGTAATTAATCAATGAACTATCCGTATTGATTTACTTTAATCTGACGGTCCATATTTTAAGAAAAATCTTTTAAATAAAATATAATATATTCTATTTATATAAAAGATTTTTACTATGCAAAACTCTTTAAATAAAACAATAATAAAATATAATATATTATTTATAGAATAACTTTAATAAAGTATTACATTTTATAAAAAAGATTTTACTATGCAAAACACTATGCATAATAGAATATAATATATTCTATTTATGTAATAACTTTAATAAAGTATTATGTTTTATATAAAAAGATGTTTCTATTTTATTACGTGAATAAAATAAAATTTCTAAATCAACAATAATTGAATCAAATAATGTGAGATACTATGCAGCAACTATTGTAGCAATAATTGAACAAAACTGAGTGACTTCTCACATAAATATCAATAATCAATACCGCAATGCTACTACGCAACAACGCTGACATCGTATTTTTACTACCGAGTAGGTCAACAGTATCAACGGTAAAACTTTCGCCGTTATTTTCAAAAAAATATTTTTGTCGTTTTCTCAATCCGATAATAATTCCGTTGTGGGGTCCACCAATGATTGTGTCGTCGTACGAATATTTCCTGTTTAAAATGAATATTCCTCGACCAATCGAATATAATATGACAACTTGCATACTTTGTAAAATTTATAAATATTATCCACAACTATAACATTATCTCAAATTCACACCATAATATAAAAAAATTATTTCGAGAAAATTAATTCTTTATTCATAAAATCTGGGGTTTCACAATCTCCCCTTCTTATGGAATTTCGCCCTCGAAATTTACGTACGTACCTGGTATACCGAACAGGTGAGGATACCTTGACTTCACTTCAAATTCTAACTCTTAAGGTATAACCTTTGTGCGTCGAATATGATCCTTCTTATCCAAGATATTAACACGTATCTCCTCATACGTTAAATCTTCTACTATCTCGTCCGGTTCTAAATTAATAATGTGGTTCGGGTCGTCCACATATTTACGTAACATTGATACGTTAAAAACGTTATGAACACACAACATATTTGGCGGTAAAACGAGTCTATAAGCCACAACTCCTACTTAATCGAGGATTTCAAATGAGCCAATTAAATCGAGGGTTGAAATTTCCTCTCTTTGTCGATTCTTTCTTCTAGAATAACGCCCTCTTGAACCTTCTTCTTCACTTTCATTTCATCACCAAAAGTAGCTTGAGCTTGGCTTTTAACTTTATCGATTAAAGTCGATTTTACTCAGATATTCGTTTATCTTCACGTGGGTCCCTAGAGTCTTTAACTCTATCTTCATCATTTGCAAGTTATAATGAAATGATTTTTTGTGTTAACAACATCTCACTTGTAAACGCATACGATCTTCTACTCAACACGTCACCTACTACGTTATTTCTTCCACGATGATATTGAATAATACGATCGTAATCTTCAACAACTCGAGTCAACGTCTTTGGCGCGTATTACGTTCGTTTTAGTTGAAGAAATATTTTGAGGGTTTAAGAAATGGGTTTTGCTGGGTGTCAATACAAAATTTGATTTCACGCTTCTGGGGTGGGCTAAGAAGTCTTGAGAATACGTCAAGAGATTTATTAATGATAGAAATATCATTCAAAACTATTACTCTCATCCAAGACTTGGATAAGACGTCATATTGATACCAACCGTGACTTCTATCCCTTAACCTAGATAAGACCTCACAATGATACCTATCAACTTGTCATCGTCATTCACGGCGTCGCCTACTGAAAAGTGCGGCTTTGCGTTTCCATACAAGGAAGTTATCAACAAAAGGATCGGGTTTTTTCTTGTATGGCTTGATATGACAATGATTGAATTTAGTGGTTTGGTTGCTTGAATTCGCATAATTGGTTGGTTAGGAATATGAAAGCTAACAACCTTACGAAAAACATGATGAGTAGTTAACCAATCGTTTAAAAAAAACCACATCAAAGGCAAGTATTTTCAAAGAGATAAGATCGACAGGTATCGTGAAAGTGTCGATTTGAATCAAACAAGATTTATAAACAGTGGAGGTAACGAAGGTTTCTACTAACGAAGTTTTAACCAATAAGTCAAAGTCTAACCTCTTAGAAACATTCGCATCATTCGCTCCTTATTATTGACCAAATGGGATGCAAACCGGAATAACTCTGCAAACTTAGCCTCGTGCTGCGATACAGTCATATTATTTTGCTCCATTGCTATTCTCAACATTCTCGGATGTCGTTTTCAAATGATGCCACCAAACAATGGTTAATTAACATATCACATATTATCCTTATACTCTGACCGACCAATTAAATACCAAATAAACTTAGGTAGGTCATACTAGCGAAGGAATTCCCAATCTCTCCCCTCCTAGTTCTATTCTCACATCCTAGCTAGGGATCATATCCCTAAGCTTTGATACCAACTGTGATGCCCCCAAAATTAGGTATACATCACCCATCTTGGGTCGCCAGATACATGGTACATAATTCAAATACAACTTACTAATACAAATGTTGTGGTATAATACGACAAAACATAAATCGTGAGTTTGAATACAAATATTATCTACTAGAGATTATAAAAACTCAAAAGGAGTCCTCATTACAATTATTATCACACTATTTCACGTAATAGTGAGGACTACTAATACTATCCTCTGGACCATCACTCCGTTCTCGACTCTTCGTCCATTTATATTCTCATTTCCCGAAAAACGGTGAAAGAAAGGGTGAGCTCAACTAGCACAAGAAGAAATATTATGACTAAGATAATGCGAATAAATTATCATTAGTCTCCAACAATGTTAAACCGATAAAATATAATAGACATCAAGTTTAACTGCAATGAACAAGCAATCCATTAAAAGAGTCAAGAGAGAATGAAATCTACTATCTTTTATGATTTAAAAGTTTTCATCACTTTTATCGCTGAGACTCAAATTTCAATAAATAATCCACATCATTAAATCATCCTCGCACTACGTGCCAATGATATTCTTTAGTATCACGACCACGAATTATCCATGCACTACGGGCCAAAGATAATCATGTTTTCATCAACGATTCCGATCATGCCATAAAATAATTCATCTTTTGCTCCTCGGCAAGAAGAATCCACGTACCATAATCATACCAAAACGTCCATCCATCAACGCACTACGGGCCATGAGGACTTTTAATTTTCACATCATTTGTAACATTACGGTTATGATTATACCAACAATCCTCAGTCATAATCATACCAAGTCCATCTATGCACCACAGAATACAATTGACTTTCAACATAACATAAACATGAGGATGATGACAATGATATAAGAATTCAACTAAACTAATTCAAGAATTAATTTGTCCAGAACCCGATAACGTCCCAAATTATCAACATGATACTTCTTTGTAGAATAAAATTCAAGAATGCTCGGAAGAATATTTCTATGAAAATATCGGATGAAGCGCAAATATCGAGGATATTCCACTAATTTCATGGAGTATAGAAGTCAAAATTTTAATCAACTGAGTATAATACCCAATGGAATAACAAAAGATATCACCATGCATGCGGTGCCGATGCAGACGGTTATTCAACGTAATAATAATAGCTAAATTGTGTCAGTGAAATTCACACCGACAGAGGATGTTCCAATGAAATAATAAATGCGGAATAATAAATGATGGAACCAGTCCTATAGTATGAGACGGATATTCGGCGTAATAATAAAGACGGAATAATAAAATGGAACCAGTCCTGTATATAAAGCATGAACAGGATGTTCCGATGAATAATAAAGACGTAATAATGAAAGAATGTCACCAAGTATAATGTAGCTTCAGAT
>CM035169.1:31596321-31606321 GCA_020205615.1 Panax quinquefolius | reverse complement strand
TGTGAGTTTAAATACAAATATTATCTTTTAGACAATATCTATACTCAAATAAATCCCCATCACATTTATTGATACATTATTTTACAAAAATGGTGAGGACTACTAAACAACTCTCTCTAGAACCTTCATTCCATACCCCGACTAAGACTCGCTACATTCTCGCCTCCCGAGAAGAAAAAATGGAATAACAAGAAAAAGGGTGAGCTCAACTAGCCCAAGAAGAATATACTACGACTAAGATAATATACAACAAATTATCGTTAGTCTCCAACAGGAAAAAAATCTGATAGAATACAATAGACAACAAGTTTCGATCAATATTCGCAATGAAAATAATAATTCATAAGAAGAGTTACGTAGAGAATGAAATCTACTATAATCTATGAATTTAATACCATCATCAATATTTTATCCTCGTAACATCAATCAATATTCATCTCAAATCAAATATTCATCTTTGCACTACAGCCAAAGATATTCATCAATCCATCATGTTCATCTCAACACTGCTCATCTTTGCACTAAAGGCCAAAGATATTCATCAATCTATTATGTTCATCTACAACACTGCTCATCTTTGCACTAAAGGCCAAAGATATTCATCACTTGGCATTATGTTCATTTAAACACCGCTCATCTTTGCACTATGTGCCAAAGATATTCTTCAGAAATCATTCATCTTTGCACTACAAAACCAAAGATATTCAATAATATCATCATTTAAGACCGAGGATGATGAAAATATTTTTAAAGAACGAATCCAAAGGAAACAAAATGACAAGGATTAAGGATTAAGGATTCATACTTGTTTTATCCACGCCCAAAAATACCTCAAAAATAATCATAGTGGTGTAAAATTCAAGAATGATCAAAACATGGATACAATCAAAGCTAGTATCCGTATTAGATATTTTGGACTAAAAGAAGAAATTTCATTTTTCTATGAATAAGACCAGATACGTGAATAAAGGTCGATATACGTGAATAAGGCCGTGATACGTGAATAGTAATCTCGACACCAAAAGATAGAAATTCCACAAAAAACATTTTCACGCTTCATTTAATAGTACTCGTAAGAATCTCGTGAATAAGAACTCGTGAATAGTAACTCATGAATAAGAACTCGTGAATAAGAACTCATGAATAGTAACCCCATATGAAAAAGTTCCAAATTTGATAAAAACTTCAGATCAATATTTCAAAGATAATGATATCAAGAAATAATATCATTACGAAAAAAAAATATCCCTTACCTCAAAGAATCAATACTTCTAAGGAAAGGCTCAAGTGATGTCGAATGAAACTTGAATCAATAAAGAACTCTCAAAGTATCTAAATACTCACAAAATACGCCAATAATATAGAGAGAGAGAGAGAGAAACTTTGTTTCGTGTGATTTTCAATTCTAACTTAGCCTCTATTTATAGAAAATGTTAGCCCGCCAAGGCATTTCGACTCACACCATGGATGGCTTTTACCTCGCTACTATTGCCACCCACCACATTTGAAATAAAATTCAGCACATTTCTTCACCAACCACAAGTGGGGCCCACCAATTCTAGAATTTTCCACCAAAATCATTTATAACCTAATTTCAATCGTATACCTCTTAAAATTTATAACAAATCATTCGCTCATTTTTAACGGCTCAAAATTTGTAGACATATACTCAACTTATATATGTATAACATATCCAAAAATTACAACGATCCAACTATTTGGATTAAATATTATAACTCACACAATAAAGTCAGAATAACACCGATTTGATCTTTTAATACCTCCAATCCGACAAAAATAAAAAACATCTCAAAGAATAATTTCTTCATTAATAACCACATAAATAAATCCATCAT
This sequence comes from Panax quinquefolius, assembly GCA_020205615.1. Lineage (NCBI taxonomy): Eukaryota > Viridiplantae > Streptophyta > Magnoliopsida > Apiales > Araliaceae > Panax > Panax quinquefolius. Next base: position 31,604,465 of record CM035169.1, on the reverse strand, counting down.
TTATATTCATATAAAATAAATATTTCTTTATCATATGAATCAATAATTAATTATTCACAAATAATATTACGTAATCACAATTATGACAACCAGTGCCGCTCCTGAAAGAGGGGGCTTTCCAATAAGGATCTCTCCTCATCGCCGCCGCAATTAGGTGACCAAACCTCTCCTTAGATGTAACTTTCTAGACATTGCCAATAATGTTATCTAATAATATTATTCAAATAATATGAATTATCGATCCGATAATGGAAATATCGCAAAGACAATTATCAAAACAACAATAATATAAAATACCAACGCAAAGAATTATCAATCAATAAAATAAAATATCAAATAAGAATTCATCGTGGAAAATTATCGAGTAAAGGCCATCTTACGTATTTAATCAATAATTCAACAATATCGCAATACCGCAAAGCATCATCGCAACCACGCCAGACATCAGATTTTAACCAATCGGTATTCCAACAGCCTTAATTCAGAATAACTACGCCAAGTATTTATAACCACCCAAACTTTGTCGCTTTCCTCATCCAATCGCTCACATGGGCCCACACATGGTCATATACCGTCATGCATTTAATATTCCCGACAAGCATTTAATATTCCACGCACCAAACGAATATTCCCCACAAAAATGAATATTTTATAACCACTTGCTTATTTTGAAATATTTATGATTTAACCCTTAACTATCCACATTAATCAAATCAACCTTACTATTTTAAAATAATAAATAAAGGAAATTCCTTTTATTTTAAAAATTTCGGTCTTACAACCTCCCTCCTTATGAAATTTCGCCTCTAAATCGACGTACGCATTCGGTGTTTCAAAAGGTGAGGATACCTCGCTTTCATTTCCGCTTCCAATTCCTGTGTCATTTCTCTATAAAGCATGATTCCTCCACAAAACTTTAACTTGTGGTATGACCTTTCATACCAGGACATGCTCCTTCCTATCCAAGATCTTGACAGTACCTCCTCATACGCTAAGTCTTCTGCTATCTCGTCCCGGCTTCTAACTCAATAACGTGGTTCGGCCTTTCACATATTTACGAAGTACGATATGTGAAACACATTATGAACACGAGACATACTTGAGGTAACGCAAGTCTATAGGCTACATTTCCTACTTCTTGGCCAAGAATTTGAAATGGACCAATAAATCGTGGATTTGAGCTTTCCTCTTTCCCAAATCTTGTAACTCCTTCCATGGAGCAACTCGCAATAATACACGATCCCCTCACACTAAATTCCACGCCCTTTCGATGAAGATCCGCATAACTCTTTTGTCGATCTTGTGCCGCTTTGTATACGCTTGTCGAATCAATCGATCTTTTCGTAGTCATATACGCATTAACTCCTAGTCCCAACAATGTTGCTTCACCCACCTCATCCCAACATATCGAGAACGACATTTTTTCGTCCATATAATGCTTCAAATGGAACCATGCCTATATTTGTTTAATAACTATTGTTGTATGAGAATTCCACCAATGGCAAGTACTTATCCCAACTTCCTTTGAAATCTAGGACACGTAGTTTTAATATATCTTCAAGAGTTTGAGTAGTCCTTCTCGATTGCCCATCCGCTTGAGGATGGTATGCCAAATCGAATCGTAAATTGCGCTCTATAGCTTTCTAACCCAAAATCATGAAGTGAATCTTGGGTCACTATCCAAACTATGGATACAGCATGCCATGCAACCTCACAATCTCATTTACGCATATACTAGCAAGACGCTCAAGGAATAAGTCTCCGTGATTTAGAAGAAATGAGCGACTTGGTTAATCTATCAACAATAACCCAAATAAATTGATGCCTTGAGAAACCGTAGGAAGACCCGTGAACGAAATCCATGGTAATGTGTTCCCACTTCCATTCCTAATCTCAAGTGGTTGCAACGGACCCTTAGGTACTAGATGCTCCGCCTTTACACGCTGGCAAGTTAAACACATCGAGATAAACTTTGCAATCTCTCTCTTCATATTATTCTACCAAAATGTATGTCAAGATCACGATACATTTTAGTATTTCCAGATGGATTGCAAATGGTGTATCAGGTGCCTCCATCATAATCTTGTACCTCAAATCGTAGTCGTTAGGAACACAAAGTCTAGAGTGGACTCAAGTATTCCTTCTTCATCAATTCTCGCCCTAATAGCTCCTTCAGATTTCTTTCCTTCATACGCATCACCCTGCCTGCGGTTGAGCAAATTTTAACTAAAGTCGATTATACTCAGATATCATCACGCAAGTACCTAGAGTTTTCATCTCCATCTCTATTATTTGTAAATTATACGAAATTAGTCTTTGACAATATCGTACTCAGATTTCAGATATACGATCTTCTACTCAACACGCCGCCTACCACGCTCGCTTTTCCCAGATGGCATGGTCGTAACACGTAATAAATGAGTCTCCTCTCGAGTTCTTCAAGCTCTTCCCACATTCCTCGCTTCCATTCGAATTTTGTATCTCTACGAGTCACCATGATAAATGGAATAGCGATTCGAGAATATCCTTCAACTAATCTCCGATAATAACCAACTAAGCCTCAGTAAAGCTACGATTTCGACATCGACTTAGGTTGCTTCTCAACCGCGACTCATATCCCAATCTTGATAAAGACGTCACAATGACACCTATCGCTTTACTATCGCATCTAATACGACGCCCCCTACAGAGAGTCTCGCTTTGGTGATTCCACAAAGGAAGTCACAAGATAAAGGCTCAGTACCAAATTTATAGTTGAATTTTTAACTCAAGTTCAATAGAGCCATTCTATATGAGATTTTAGAAATGAGTTTTGTACCGTTCAAAGTCGATACAAAATTTAATATCGTGCTTTGGGAGTAAGCCAAGAAATTCTTCAGAAATACATCAGAAAAATCAATAACAACAGAATATTATTCAAATCGACGTGTCTTTATTCAAATCCATAACACGGACTAAGAAAACTCGACATCCGTAATAAACGAATGACTTCATGGCTTGATATGAAAATGTTTGATTACAATGGTTTGATTGCTTGAATTCAATAACAAAGTTGCTTAGGAATATGAAAACTAACAACCTTACAAAAGCAATCAATTTGGCATGATGAGTAGTTAACCTTAAAATCACATCAAAAGCAAATATCTCTATAGAAATAAGGTTAATGTGTAATGTGATAAAGGCCAACCTCAATCAAACAAGATTTCTAAACAACAGATGTAATGAAAGTTTCTCCTAACTGATTCTCCATAAATAGGTCAAAGTCTAATTTCTCCGTAGTCAAGTTCAAACGCTGAGCGCAAGCAAGAGAGATAAAAGAATGGGTAGAACCTAGATTCAGTAAGGTATAAACTTCGCAAGAATTTATAATTAACTAACCTGCATAACTTCGTCGTTCCTCGATTTTTGACCGGCCACGACAAACGCCTTCCAAGAACCGCTGACTTTGACTTTTCTCGACATCCTTTTTGAGTCACCATTCACGCTGGATCTGGTTTCGATATCGCATAACTCGAGCGATATGTCCTTCTTTTCCACAATTATAGCATACCTGAAAGGCTTTCAACAGCTTTTTTATATGTTATATGTCCTCCTCCACATCTCGTAGATCTAACCGGCGATCGCTTTCTTCCCTAGAATTTGTTGATAGTGCCGATGTTGTCGCCGACGCCTTCCCGCCATCGTTAAATCTTCTTTTTAGATCGACATCTCTTTCCATAATATCAACGCTGTGCAGCAGCAAATTTTTACCCACGCATCACTCATTCTCACTGCTCGCTTATTTCTTCTTTCAAATTTCGATTCCACTTTTATCATCTTATACTCGCCAAAGAGTGCTTCGCTCAAGCATCACGATCGGGTAACACAAGCTTGAATCGTCAGATCCTTTTGCTCCACGATCGCCTCGCAATTCTTTAGCCTCGCTTCTTCTAACTCATGAATACGATTTTGCAATTCTATATTTCGATCATAAAATACCTCTAATAAACTCTCTTCAGTACCTCTTCTTCCTCTTCTTCCTCACTCTCACCGTTACCTCTCTCATTTATCTCTGTGCAACTATCAATTCTTCACTCACCACATGGATATCTCTAATTCTTCTTCACCGACATCACATTATCCTCGTCAAGATTAGAGGTGTCTCCACGATCTCATTCACTCCATTGTTAACGCTCTCAAAGCAGCCCATTCTAAAAAAACTATCATAAAACAAGGGTTAATTAAATAAATTAACAAATCACATAATACCCCTATAATACGACCAACCAACAAATAAGCTTAGTAGGACACACTAGCTAAGGATTTACTCGCCTCCCTCCTAGTTTTATTCCCCGATCTCCGCCAGAGATCATATCCCTAAGCTCGATATTAACCGCGACGCCCCCAAAATAGTATACACCACACCCATTCTCGAGTCGCCAAATACACGGTACGTAAACAACTACAACTTTATTATTACAACAAGAAACTGTGAGTTTAAATACAAATATTATCTTTAGACAATATCTATACTCAAATAAATCCCCATCACATTTATTGATACATTATTTTACAAAAATGGTGAGGACTACTAAACAACTCTCTCTAAAACCTTCATTCCATACCCCGACTAAGACTCGCTACATTCTCGCCTCCCCGAGAAGAAAAAAATGGAATAACAAGAAAAAGGTGAGCTCAACTAGCCCAAGAAGAATATACTACGACTAAGATAATATACAACAAATTATCGTTAGTCTCCAACAGGAAAAATCTGATGTAATACAATAGACAACAAGTTTCGATCAATATTCGCAATGAAATAATAATTCATGTAAGAGTTACGAGAGAATGAAATCTACTATAATCTATGAATTTAATAAATTCATCATCAATATTTTATCCTCAGAACATCAATCAATATTCATCTCAAATCAAATATTCATCTTTGCACTACAAAAGCCAAAGATATTCATCAATCTCCATCATGTTCATCTCAACACTGCTCATCTTTGCACTAAAGGCCAAAGATATTCATCAATCTGGCCATGTTCATCTCAACACTGCTCATCTTTGCACTAAAGGCCAAAGATATTCATCACCTCCATGTTCATTTAAACACCGCCATCTTTGCACTACAGCCAAAGATATTCTTCAGAATCATTCATCTTTGCACTACAAAAGCCAAAGATATTCAATAATATCATCATTTAAGACCGAGGATGATGAAAATATTTTTAAAGAACGAATCCAAAGGAAACAAAATGACAAGGATTAAGGATTAAGGATTCATACTTGGTTTTATCCACGCCCAAAAAATACCTCAAAAATAATCATAGTGGTGTAAAATTCAAGAATGATCAAAACACGGATACAATCAAAGCTAGTATCCGTAATAGATATTTTGGACTAAAAGAAGAAATTTCATTTTTCTATGAATAGTACCAGATACGTGAATAGTGCCAGATACGTGAATAAAGGCCGATACGTGAATAAGAATCTCCACACCAAAAGATAGAAATTCCACAAAAAACATTTTCACGCTTCATTAATAGTACTCGTGAATAAGAATCTCGAAATAGTAACTCATGAATAGTAACTCGTGAATAAGAACTCATGAATAGTAACCCCGACATGAAAAAGTTCCAAATTTGATAAAAACTTCAGATCAATATTTCAAAGATAATGATATCAAGAAATAATATCATTACGAAAAAAAATAATATCCCTTACCTCAAAGAATCAATACTTCTAAGGAAAGGCTCAAGTGATGTCGAATGAAACTTGTAGATCAAATAAAGAACTCTCAAAGTATCTAAATACTCACAAAATACGCCAATAATATAGAGAGAGAAAGAGAGAAAACTTTGTTTCGTGTGATTTTCAATTCTAACTTAGCCTCTATTTATAGAAAAAATGTTAGCCCTACCAAGGCATTTTTGACTCAAGCACCGATGGCTTTTACCGCTACTATTGCCACCCACCACATTTGAAATAAAATTCAGCACATTTCTTCACCAACCACAAGTGGGGCCCACCAATTCTAGAATTTTCCACCAAAATCATTTATAACCCTAATTTCCTAATCGTATACCTCTTAAAATTTATAACAAATCATTCGCTCATTTTTAATCTGCTCAAAATTTGTAGACATATACTCAACTTATATATGTATAACATATCCAAAAATTACAACGATCCAACTATTTGATTAAATATTATAACTCACACAATAAAGTCTCATAATAACACCGATTCGATCTTTTAATACCTCCAATCCGACAAAATAAAACACATCTCAAAGAATAATTTCTTCATTAATAACCACATAAATAAATCCATCATTTATATTCATATAAAATAAATATTTCCTTATCATATGAATCAATAATTAATTATTCACAAATAATATTACGTAATCACAATTATGACAACCAGCCGCTCCTGTGAAAGAGGGGCTTTCCAATAAGGATCTCTCCTCATCGGGCGCCAATTATTAGTGACCAAACCTCTCCTTAGATGTAACTTTCTAGACATTGCCAATAATGTTATCTAATAATATTATTCAAATAATATGAATTATCGATCCGATAATGGGAAATATCAGCAAAAGGACAATTATCAAAACAACAATAATATAAAATATCAACGCAAAGAATTATCAATCAATAAAATAAAATATCGAATAAAGAATTCATCGTGAAAATTATCGAGTAGTGGCCATCTTACGACGAAATCAATAATTCAACAATACTGCAATAATACCGCAAAGCATCATCAACAACCACGCCAGACATCAGATTTTAACCACCGGTATTCCAACAAATTTTAATTCAGAATAACTACGCCGCTTATTTATAACCACCCAAACTTTGTCGCTTTCCTCATCCAATCGCTTCCGCTTATGGGCCCATACACACGGTCACTACCATTGCATTTAATATTCCCCCAAAAGATTTAATATTCCACCACCAAACCAAATATTCCCCGACAAAAAATGAATATTTTATAACCACTTGCTTATTTTGAAATATTTATGATTTAACCCTTAACTATCCACATTAATCAAATCAACCTCCTTACTATTTCAAAATAATAAATAAAGGAAATTCCTTTTATTTTAAAAAATTATTATTATTATTATTGTTGTTATTATTATTATTATTACTATTATTATTATTATTATTATTACTATTACTATTATTATTATTATTACTATTATTTTTATTATTATTATTATTATTATTGTTATTATTATTATTATTATTATTATTATTATTATTATTATTATTATTATTATTATTATTATTATTGCCATTATTATTATCATTATTATTATTATTATTATTATTATTATTATTATTATTATTATTATTGATTATTATTATTACTATTATTATTATTATTATTATTATTATTATTATTATTATTATTATTATTATTATTATTATTATTATTATTATTGTTGTTGTTATTATTATTATTATTATTATTGTTGTTGTTCTTTATTATTATTATTATTATTGTTATTATTATTATTATTATTATTATTACTATTATTATTTTGCCTCCATATAAAATGTGACCTTTATTAAATACTTTCATTACTTAAAATATAAGAATTTATAATGAAGCGATTATTGTCAACTTATCCACTCAATCTAATTAGTAATGAACTAGTATCTCATCATATAAAATTAGGTATTTATGACAATATAAATTGTCATAAATTATTATTTTAAATCTTTGAAAAATTCCTCTAAAATTTTTGGAAAAATTTTTGCCTCCAAATAAAATTGTGGCGATATTATGTACTTTGTCCACTAAATATAAGAATTTATAGCCCGAACTATTTTGTCAACTTATCCACTCATTTAATTAGTGACGCATTATTATCTCGTCATATAAAATTGATATTTATGTCAATACAATTTATCATAAATTAATATTTTTTAAATCTTTAAAAATTTCCTCCAAAATTTTTCTTTCAAAAATTTTGCCTCAAATAAAATTTGAATGAATATTACATACTTTATCAATAAATATAAGAATTTATGATTTAAACGATTTTTATCCACTATCCACATAGCATCTAATTAAGTATTTACTTTATTATTTATATGTATAAAATTGGTATTTATAGCGATAAAATTGTCAAAATTATTATT